>BROE01000018.1:1074385-1087422 GCA_036571765.1 Plecoglossus altivelis | reverse complement strand
AGGGGGAGAGAGAGATAGGGGGAGAGAGAGGAATAAAGGGATATAGAGAGAGGAAGAGGGGAGAGAGAGAAGAGGGGAGAGAGAGAGAGAAGGGAGAGAGGAATAAAGGGATATAGAGAGAGGAAGAGGGGAGAGAGAGAGAGAGAAGGGAGAGAGGAATAAAGGGAGATAGAGGGAGGAAGAGGGGAGAGAGAGAGTAACAGTAGGTTACTGCCTTGTCCTGCAAATATACATTTCAGATTGTTTTGCAACTTTGTATGTCTGTGTGTGCCAGGGCGTCCTGCACATTAATGTGTGAGCGTCAGAGAGTGTGTTTGTGTCAGACTGTGTGTGTTTGTCAGAGTGTGTGTGTGTGTGTGTGTGTCAGAGTGTGTGTGTGTGTGTCACATTGTGTGTGTGTGTCACATTGTGTGTGTGCGTCAGAGTGTGTGTGTGCGTGTACCAGGGTGTGTGTGTGTGTACCAGGGTGCGTGTGTGTGTGTGTGTGTGTGTACCAGGGTGTCCTGTGGTGTCTCCATCAGGACCGTGTCCACTTGGCGATGCAGCATGTTGTGGCATGGCGTGTGGGCGGGGCTTATAGGCAGCTGGGGAAGAGGACCACTCCCTCCGCAGAAGTTCTGCAGAGAAGTCAGTCTGAAGATCTGCTCTGGGTCAGGACGCTCACCTGGAAAACACACACACACACACACACACACACACACACACACACAGCCTGTTCATCACAACCTTCTCCATGTCTTCCCCTCTCCATGTCTCCTCAGTGTGTGTGTGTGTGTGTGTGTGTGTGTGTGTGTGTGTGTGTGTGTGTGTGTGTGTGTATGTGTCATGTGCGGTGTGTATGTAGCGTGTGTGTGCAGCAGACAGCATTACCTATCTGACAGTGTGTGTGTATGAGGTGTGTATGTGCTGTGTGTGTGTATGTATGTGTGCAGTAGGGTACCTTACCTATCTGACAGTGTGTGCTTGTAGCGTGTGTGTGTGTGTGCAGCAGACAGCATTACCTATCTGACAGTGTGTGTGTATGTGCTGTATGTGTGTATGTGCTGTGTGTGTGTGTATATGTGCAGCAGGGTACCTTACCTATCTGACGGTGTGTGTGTGTGTGTGTGTGTCTGTGCAGCAGGGTACCTTACCTATCTGACGGTGTGTGTGTGTGTGTGTGTGTCTGTGCAGCAGGGTACCTTACCTATCTGACAGAGTGTGTGTATGTGTGTGTGTGTGTGTGTATATGTGTAGCAGGGTACCTTACCTATCTCACAGAGTGTGTGTGTGTGTGTGTGTGTGTGCGCAGCAGGGTACCTTACCTATCTGACAGAGTGTGTGTGTGTGTGTGTGTATATATGTGTAGCAGGGTACCTTACCTATCTGACAGTGTGTGTGTGTGTGCAGCAGGGTACCGTACCTATCTGACAGAGTGTGAGTGTGTGTGTGTGTGTGTGTGTGTGTGTGTGTGTGTATATATGTGTAGCAGGGTACCTTACCTATCTGACAGTGTGTGTGTGTGCAGCAGGGTACCGTACCTATCTGACAGAGTGTGTGTGTGTGTGTGTATGTGTGTGTGTGTATATATGTGTAGCAGGGTACCTTACCTATCTGACAGAGAGACTCGAAGGGGGACCAGAGGAAGGGGTTGAGACTGAGGCTCTTCTGGTAGCACTCAGACCCGCGGGCCAGACGGTCCGTTTTGCTGTTAAGGAAGACACACCGGACATGAGGACAAACAACAACAACAACAACAACAACAACAACAACAACAACAACAACGCACGTTACCATGGAAACTATTCCTACTGTCCAGTTGGGCGGAGCTCAGGCTAGAATGTTCCTTTCTAAAAGGTGAGGTGAGTTTGGCAGACAGAGGTGTTAAGGGCTACTGGCGATGGATCATTAGGTGGTCCTGTTTACTGCTCAGAAGGTCTGGAGGAACTGTCCTGACTCCAGCATGCGCGCACGCGCGCACGCACGCACGCACACACGCACACACGAGGTCACAAGGCTTTGATAAGGCACATTATAGCAGCAAACAGAAGCACACTGGCTAGCTGGTCTGTCTGTACTTCCATCTAAGAGCACAAACAGCCAGACGAAGACTATCGCTCAGACTATGGTCGCTGTTTCAAGTGACTAATGTATGCAGTGACTTCCTGTCAGTAATGCAAATCAGGATAGCTGTAATGCATGTCTGCAGACAGTGTGTACCAAGTCCTCCTTCCTCTCTTGTGATCTAGTATTTATACTCAAAAGCTTCTCTACAAAGCTGTTACCAGCCAGTCCATCGTCATGGCAGATGGATGGATGAAAGGGCCCGTGAATTAAAGGAGCCCCTAGTTTCAGTCCTATTAGCTTGAAGACACAGCCTGTAGCATCGCTTCCAACCCACCAACACTCTACTGGAATAATGTGACGTGGGCCTCCATGTGTATCCAACGTTTACATAACAGTCCATGCAACACCCTATAAGGCCAGTTCATACAACACCTTATAAGGAAACCTAAGTCGGTTCAGATCTAGATCTTTAGATAATTCGACAGACATATATTGAATACGCCCTCTGTGACATTGCTGGTTAAAAAGGCAGTACAGATTACAGCTGAAACAGTGAATGAGACTGTCCTGGTATGTATTGTAACTACCTGAGCGTAATCAGTTAGTAGAGTTAGTAGAGATATAGCAGGTGTAATGCAGTGAAACCTTACCAGTAGATCTGTCCGAGCAGAGACAAGGTGAAACAGGCCGAGTCTCCGAACTCTGTGACGATGTCTTCCTGGCTCTTCTGTTTGTTTAACACCCCCCCTGTGAGGATCTGCTCCCCCTCGGCTAGCCTGCGCACACGCACAAGCACACGCAGTCAAACACACACACAGCCAGTCAAAACTAACACACGCAGGATCAAACCAACACATAGGGGTTACAGGACGTGTATACGACGCAGGATTCAAACAACAGTCAATACACATACACACCGCAGTACAAACACACACACATCAGTCAAAACACACAACAGCACACCGCGCGCAGTACAAACACACACACATGTCTGTACACACACGCAGATCAAACACACACAACCAGTCAACACACACATGCACATACACAGGCACACAGTCAACGAGGCGTAGGCGAGGGTGGGACGTGCGTCTGGGTCTCGTCGGAGGGTGGATCCGCAGAGATCACGTGCCTTGACGTGGCGTACTTGTCTGTCCGGGTCGCTTGCAGGATCCCACACGACACACACCAATGGCCTATGCATGCGTGACCTATACTGATTCATAGCATGACAACCACTACTGTGTGTTCCTGTTATTACCCCTCCCACCCCCACCGTCACAACGCAACACACCTACCACTCGCCCCCCTCCACACCTACCCCCTGTACACCACCCAGTCCTCAACCCACCCCCCCCACACCCACACTTCCTTCCCCAGATAAGCCCCCCCCAATTCCCCGCGCTCGGTCTATGTTCTCTCCCCCAGCTCGTTCTTAACCCACCCCCCTGTCCACACCCCCCCCCGCCCCCCCCCCTGACTCCCACAGTCTCTCTGCTTACTTGCTGAGGTCCACGCAGCACTTGGCTAACAGGTATTTGCATTGTGGCGTGGTACAGCTGTGGCCTTTGAGGAGACGATAAGCCTTATAGGCCTTCCCAGAGCGGTAGTAGCAGGTGGCCAGCAGGAACAGAGCTTCCTCAGAATGCACTGGAGAGATGGGACACAGTACGAACGCACCGAAGCATCAGACACTGTTCATTATCGTGGTCACACACACACGCGCGCACGCACACAAACACGCACGCACACGCACACGATCACACACAATCACACACACGCACGCAGCAATGTACAGACAGACGGACATCCAGAAACACAAACACACACGCAGCCATGTACAGACAGACGGACATCCAGAAACACACACGCAGCCATGTACAGACAGAGACATAACCTCGATGCGACATCGAGGTGAAAGCAGGACGATCATGTACAGGAGAGATTCAGGATTGTGGTAGTGCGCTGTTGTGTGTCGTGTTTTACATATAGGCCTGGTTTAGCAAGGGCTCAATGTCGTTTAAAGATGACTAGCCGATGGATGGACGACCAGGGAGGGATGAATGGGCCCATGTGAGGTGTGTTATGTCATTACCTTCAGCATATAACCGCTCTGCCAGGAAGGCTGCGTCGCGATAGGCATAATAATTTAGTGCTTGCCACACAGCAGCCTGTACGCAGGGAAGGGAAAAAGACGAAATATATTACATACATACAACCCCACCGAAAGCTTTCTATCGCTAGTTGAACTAAATTGAGAAGATGATGTATGACCTAGCGTGATTCTAAACATCCATTTAAATGTTTAACCTACAGGCCATAACCTAAGTTGGACGTTATTAATTGAAGGATTGTCTCCATCTTAGCCATCGTTACACTAGCTGGCAAACGTTACATATTATGAATGTAACGTCCACTACGTATCGGCTATTAAGCGATATTCAGTCATTTCAATATGACTACATTCGATAGTAGCGAAATATGATCAGTTAGCTAACAAGGCGAGCACATCAATAACTTCACATTAACCAATTAGCTAGCTGGTTATGTGCTAGCTAAACAACATGACACAGCTAAAGCTAACTAGTTCACATTAAACGAATACGCTAGTTAACCTGTAAACGTTGTAGTCTAATAGTCGTACACCACTAACCTTAATATTACTGCCTGCGGGATGATTATCCATCAAGCACAAAACTAGCAGAAATCAGCTAGCAATATCGTTAGCTAGGAAATCAAGTTCATCAACGGGCCTACTAGCTACATTTAGTACGTTTACAAAAAAATAGCAGATCGATCAAAGATCTGGCTAATTGACTTGCGTTAGCAAGGTAATTGTATCGGCTAACTGTAACTTTAGCAAGCGTATACTGTCTGGATGCTAGCTGTTATCCTAAAAACCTTTGACAGCAGCTACACATAAACATTCTTATTCAGAAGGAAAAGATCACATAAACCAACGAAATAATCAAATTGACAGTTATGTTTCTGGCTAGTGTTCATATTCGCGATGAAAACACTGTTGTTCTATAATCTGGAAATGAAAATCATACGCCTTTTTTTAAATATATGTTTAGACTAGCTAGGTGGATATAGCAAGTTCGTGAAGCTAAATACGACTGTAGCCAGTTAGCCATTGCTAAAGGCCCAGGCGTTTGTTTTCAGACCACGGCGTAAGAGTAGTCGAGGAGACCGACTGGGAAGAACTAAATCTAGGCATGATTACATGGCGCTTTTCCTGCAAATGACATCGGTCGACTTGAAATAAAAAAACACTTTTTTACCTGAACAGGTTCCTGCAGCACCGTCATTCCGTTGTCAGGCTCCTTCACACGTCCACTATATTTGTTTCCCTCTCTCTTCTGTTCCTTTCTTAGCTTGTTCAGTATCCAGGCCTGAAGTAGCTCCGACCGAAGGATTTGAACACACCGACCGTTACCGAGAAATAATGCCGGAACTTGTCGAATCCATCCGAAAAATGCAAAGCAACTGTCGAAGGCACTACGAAGATAGCCGAAGAGTTTTTTAATTAAAAAAAAAATATTATTATTTATTATTATTATTTTATTTATTGTATTTTTATTTTGTAACACAAATAGACAAGCGTAAGTATACACTAAGGCTTTCTCCAATAATTTGTATTTTTTCTAAAAACGAATAAGCATAGGGGCTTTCTTGTATTTAAACAAGTGATGCACCAAAAAAACGCTTAACCATACAAAACCTTTGGAAATGAAAGAAAAAACTACCGTGGCGTAAAAATCTATGTTAAAATAATTCAAATAAAAAATTCAACCCATTTTCTCACACGCACGCACAGACGCGCGCGCAGACCAAGTTTAGTTAAGTGAAGTAAGATGGCGTGATTGCAGTCAGGCTTGATTGCCTTAACCATCGATGGTATCCAAGATGTTTCAATCAGATTTTCTTCTTTCGGCTCAAACTTTTCGGTTCAAATCTTTTTAATCAGAATATCACATTTCGAATTTGATCTGCCTGAATTTACGGATGGTCGCAGACTACATTGAAAATAACTGTTGGGACCAAATCCATCCATCTTTTCATTAGGCAATTGATCGTTAGAAGGGGCGATTGGATATCTGACCAACCGTTGATCACCCACCATTCAGTAAAAAATAAAATAAAAAAGTTGACACTGTCAAAGCCTGATGACACAGGGCCATGTATTAGTGCTGAAGGCCGAGAAGATACCTTGCTATTCTACAGTTTAATAGATTTGGATTGGGGCATAATGTACCATTTAGCTCAACTGGACAACTTGGCTGCGCCCGTCGTTGCTACCAAGAGACCTTCAGACCCGATACTGGTAAGTTGCTAACTTGTGCAGATGAACTTTCACAGTGTGTATGTGTGGGATTCTTAGAGCTAATCAGTACAAAGGGCAAACATATTGTTTCAATGATATTATAGTCTGGAAACATAGCTAGCTATACAATACGCCATGGACTTGCATCTCTTCGGTAGTTTCCCATAGCTAGCTAGTCTAGCGATCTCCCAGAACTAACGTCCAACTGCAAACCATCGAGTTGAACGCAGGTTTGTGACTGTGGCTAGTTAGCTAGTTAGCTAGTTTACCTTCACTTTCGACACCAAAACTTTAGTCTAAACCGTGTAAAACTTTCGGACGCTGCAAGCAAAGCTTTCGAAAATAAGCCACATAGTTCAACACTAACATTGTGCTTGTTGTGCAAAAATTGAGTAGTTTGGGTGGGAAAATAATGTTAGGTTTTAGGGCCGCCGCCGTCTTGTCGAAATGCAGTTTCTTCTAGAAAATGATTCTTTGCAACGTTATTACAGTCAAACTCCAAGTCAGAGAGGACAAGGTGATGTATATAATACGTTAATTAAAATGACATGATCCAATACGTCTGGCCAAACATGTTTCACGGGGTTGAGGATCAACTTGTATGGATCAGTTAGGGTTAGGGTTAGGGTTAAACACGCATGACTCCAGGTCCTCCTCTAGGTGGCGTAAGAGAGCCGTGTGTGACTGACCAGTGTCCATGCCAGGCCTGAAATAGACCGCAACACGACGATCAGATGTACTGCCATTTATCTGGTGTTTTACTCATCAGAAATTCCTGTCACAGGACACTTCATATATGTATTTAATCTAGGTGTGTGTGTGTGTGTGTGTGTGTGTGTGTGTGTGTGTGTGTGTGTGTGTGTGTGTGTGTGTGTGTGTGCGCTACAGAAGATATCCAGTCTTACTACTCCTGGCAAATCACAACGTCCTCATCCCTAATTCATGTCACATGCCTTTTGTGGAAAAGATACTTGCTGAAAAATAAACAAAAGCAAACTGGGGCAAATTGCGGCACAGTTCATGTTGATTGTTGCCTGTGGACATTTCAACTGCGGTACTTGAGAGAAATGAATAATGGATTATGAATAGATTGACCAGCGGTCATAGTTAAGTATGATCTCATGAATTTGTAATCCAATAAATCTATCGCATTAAAGTGGAACAAACTCGACTTGTCCTTGGGAGTAAACGAGAGAACATGTAGGCTAGCTACGAGCAACAAAAGAGGCTACTTATTACTGTTAAGTCAAGTGTTCCATTTAGCGATACCGTTTATCCATTTTAATGCTCTAGCTCAAAACTACGGACACCCTTAAAAGGCCCTACAGCAAACCACAAGTTTTCGGCTATCTTTAAATTCCCCCCCGAGGGACAACTGAAAAACAACAGGGGGGGGAAAAAACATAAAGAGCCATTTGTTGAGTGCGAGTGGTCGACTGACGACATGCTTTTGAATACGGACTTGTTGTGTTTTGCTGTTTATATCGGGTTATAGACATGAGCGACAGGCTGTCCATGGGAACGAAGCATCTTGCGATAATCTCTAATCCATACTTTGTTGCTAGTGGAAAAAAAGCAAGACTATTAATGTGACTCATAAAAGCGACTGTGTAATTCCCACGATGCACGATGACAGCATTGCTCTCAGTCTGGTGGACCAGCTACACGTTCCACCGCAAATGCCAGCTGGAACTGACCAACCGCAGACAGAACTAACACCAGCTACAACTGACTAACTACAGACAGAACTCACGAACACCAGCTAGAACTGACTAACTACAGACAGAACTCACGAACACCAGCTAGAACTGACTAACACCAGCTACAACTGACTAACCACAGACAGAACTGACTAACACCAGCTACAACTGACTAACCACAGACAGAACTGACTAACACCATTTGGGTCTCTCTCTCAGACCCAGTAGTTCTGTCTTGAACCAACTGTAGTTCTATTTTCGACCTGTTCAGGCAGACTAAACCCATTCTAAGCTGTCCGTCTGACATCCCCTGTAGGTCAGTCCGAACGGAAAGTGACTCTACTCTCCTTTGGAAAGCAAACTGCCTTTCTCTAATTCAAAGGAGCGCAAGGTAGACTAGCTGTGACCTGCTGTGTCGTCACTGGGAATGTTCCAGAAAAGAGCCAGTGTCAAAGTTCTCACAGTGTGACAGAATTTCATGTTGTTTCCATCAAGGATAACTGTCACGCTGTAATGGATGGTAGAGGTGGCTAAATGCGGAGGTGAAGCAGATTTCAGCCTGAGATGGGACCTGATACATGATTAGCGTCTCTGATTGATGACCTCACATGTATCTGCCTGTTAAAAGCACTTCCTGATGACCTCACATATATGTCTGCCTGTTGAAAACACTGTCTGACGACCTCACATATATGTCTGCCTGTTAAAAACACTGTCTGATGACCTCACATATATGTCTGCCTGTTAAAAACACTGTCTGATGACCTCACATGTGTCTGCCTGTTAAAAACACTGTCTGATGACCTCACATGTATCTGCCTGTTATAAACACCGCCTGACTGAAGCCTCGGTGACAGAAGTGTGATAGGCCTGCAGTTTTTTTAATCACTGTACATTTCAAAGCCTCTCTTTTTTATTTATTTATTAAACATTGCTTCGACTTAAGTGTGGAAAGTCATAAATGGAAGTGTTAATGGAGGTCGTGTGTGTTCCGCCTCGACAGATCAAGCAGCCCAGGCTTCTGTTCAAGTCAACAGGTTTGTTCTCGCTTGGCTGTGTGAGGACCTTTGAACCATCCTCCTGGGTCATTGACTCCTATTAGTCCAGAATTCGACTCCAGGAAGTGAAGCCATGGGTCTCTCTGGTCCCCAAAGAACTGACCAATCAGATGTAACAACATGGTCTCTGTAATCAGCCAATTAACTGTGGGGGTCAGGACTTCTAGTTCCAGAGGCAGCACAAAGCCTGCCACTCAACTCTCTCTGTCTTTCTCTCTGTCTCTCTCTCTCTCTCTGTCTCTCTCTCTCTCTCTGTCTCTCTCTCTCTCTCTGTCTCTCTCTCTCTGTCTTTCTCTCTGTCTTTCTCTCTGTCTTTCTCTCTGTCTTTCTCTCTGTCTTTCTCTCTGTCTTTCTCTCTGTCTGTCTCTCTCTGTCTCTCTCCCTCTCCCTCTCTCTCTCTCTCTCTCTCTCTCTCTCTCTCTCTCTCTCTCTCTCTCTCCCTCTCTGTCTCTCTCTGTCTGTCTGTCTCTCTCTGTCTTTCTCTGTCTCTCTCTTTCTTTGTTTCTCTGTCTCTCTCTCTTTCTCTCTCTATTTCTCTCTTTATTTCTATCTCTATTTCTCTCTCATCCTCTCTTTCATCCACTCATTCTCTCTCTTTCTCTTTCATCCACTCACTCTCTATCTGTCTGTCTCTGTCTCTCTCATCCTTGATCTCTCCCTCTCATCCTCACTCTCTCAGACACACTGGCACACAGTCAGTTATGTTTGTCAGGAAGTAGTAGAGGGTAACAGATGTGATTCTAGCGAGCCTCAGGAACAATCAGAGAGCCCTATACAACCTCAGAGTCCTTCACATCAGAGTTGAGAGGGCTCCTGTCCCAGGGAGTAAACCACCTTGACAATTAAATACTCTTCGTCTCTTCCTCTCTATTTCGGTCTCCATCACTGTTTTTCTCCACCTCACTCTCACTCTCAGTGAATTTTCCACTCTGTTTTTCAATTCCCCCCCCCCCCCCCCCACACCTAACCACCACCCCACCACAGACAATCACTCTCATCTTTTAGCTATCAACCTTCACGTAGGGCAATCAGCTGGAGTCTCTTCAGGGCTGTCCTGAGTAGGATCCTTCTGGCTACCTGGTAGAGGAGCTCAGGTACAGGCTGGCTGACTGGCTGACTGACTGACAGGTGGGCTGTTTGGCTGGCTGACTGACTGACTGGCTGACTGACAGGTGGGCTGTTTGGCTGGCTGGCTGACTGACAGGTGGGCTGTTTGGCTGGCTGACTTACAGGTGGACTGTTTGACTGGCTGGCTGGTTGGCTGGCTGGTTGGCTGGCTGGGCTGGTTGGCTGGCTGGTTGGCTGACTGACAGGTTGGCTGGCTGGCTGACTGGCTGACTGACTGACAGGTGGGCTGTTTGGCTGGCTAGCTAGCTGACTGACTGGCTGGCTGGCTGGCTGGCTAGCTGACTGACTGGCTGGCTGGCTGGCTGGCTGGCTGGCTGACTGACTGACTGACTGGCTGGTTGGCTGACTGGCTGACTGACTGACTGACTGGCTGACTGGCTGGTTGGCTGACTGGCTGACTGACTGGCCCCTGAGGGCCAAGTTTCATTCAGGCTCTATCTGCCTGCTGCATTTATGTGGTGGCAGAATAATCTGAAAAATAAAGCTGCAAGTCTAAACATGAAAAGTCAGATCACAGCAGACTAGTGATCATTCTTTTTACCTTTTCAATTAAAGAAAGGGTTCTTTTAATGTCATCCACCATTGTTAATTCTATCGCCTCAGGCATCAAAAACATTTTTAAAGTATTGATTTGGCACCGCTGTTGTAAAACCCAAACAGTACACAACCCAAAGAGATGAAACGTGTTAGTGTTTAGAACAAGTCTGTATTTAAGTAGATAAAGTTGAAGCCAGTGGAGGGTGTGTGTGTGTGTGTGTGTGCGCGCGCGTGTATGTGTGCGTATACGTGTGTGTGTGTGTGTGTGCATATAGTGTGTGTGTGTGCATATACATTTGTGTGTGCGTGCGTGCGTGCGTGTATACGTGTGTGCGTGTATACGTGTGTGCGTGTATACGTGTGTGCGTGTATACGTGTGTGCGTGTGCGTGTGTGCGTATACGTGTGTGCGTATACGTGTGTGCGTATACGTGTGTGCGTATACGTGTGCGTGTGGGTGTGGGTGTGTGTGTGTCAGATGCTGTAGATGGTCCAGACTAGCTCACCTGTGAGGTCAAAGTATTCTCCCTCTGACAGTGTATTCTGGGCAGTGCTCAGGACAGGATGCTGCTCATTAAGACAAGCTGCTTTGCTTTTATATAACAGCAGCTTGTCTACTAATCTGTCTTCTTTAATGCATGTCTCTCTGTTTGTCTTCCTTCTCACTGTCTCCTCATTGTCTCTCTTCCACTCTGACAGCTGGTTTTCTACTTGTCTTCTCTCTCTCCCTTCCTCTTTCCCTCTCTCTCTCTCTCTCTCTCTCTCTCCCTCTCCCTCCTTCCCTCGCTCCCTCTCTCTCTCTCTCCCTTCCTCTCTCTCCTCTCTCCCTCTACCTCTCTCTCTCTCTGTCTCTCTCTCTCTCTCCCTCTCCATCCTTCCCTCGCTCTCTCTCTCTCCTCTCTCCCTCTACCTCTCTCTCTCTCTCTTCTTCTCCCTCTACCTCTCTCCCTCCCTCCCTCTCCCATTCTTTCTCCCTTTCTCTCTGTTCTCTGTCTCTGTTCTTTTGTCTTTCGTCACTTTCCATCCCTTTCTGCCCTTGGTCCCTGGTTCCTGCTTCTTGCAGCAGAGAAGGCTGAATGCTGAAGGCTGAAGCTCCAGTCGAACCAGACAAGGACCTTCATGATAGCAATGGCAGCCGCCAGAACTTGCTCCCACACGTGTGTGTTTGTGTGTGTATATGTGCGTGTGCGTGTGCACAGTACGTTGGTGTGTGTGTGTGTGTGTGTGTGTGCATGTGCACAGTACGTTGGTGTGTGTGTGCGTGTGTGTGTGTGCATGTGCACAGTACGTTGGTGTGTGTGTGCGTGTGTGTGTACAGTACGTTGGTGTGTGTGTACAATATGTTGGTGTGTGTGTGCACAGTACGTTGGTGTGTGCACAGTACGTTGGTGTGTGTGCACAGTACGTTGGTGTGTGTGCACAGTACGTTGGTGTGTGTGTACAATATGTTGGTGTGTGTGTGCACAGTATGTTGGTGTGTGTGCACAGTACGTTGGTGTGTGTGCACAGTACGTTGGTGTGTGTGTACAGTATGTTGGTGTGTGTGTGTGTGTGTACAGTATGTTGGTGTGTGTGTGTGTGTGTGTGTGTACACAGTACGTTGGTGTGTGTCTAGTTTGCATATCACTTAGTTGGCCACATTTCATTTCCTTTAAATGGTTCCTCTGAAAGGATGTTGCCCTTCACCTGTTTCACATTCTTCCTCTTGGATGTGGATGTGGAGGGGGGGGGGCGGGGGGAGGTGGGCGGAGCTTGGAGGTCAGTATGGGGTCAAACCAATCCTGTATGCTGGTCTTGACCAAACAGGTCTGACCATTCAAGTTGCCATGGTGATAGAATCCTGGAGTTGACCTTGTGACTTGCCATTAGCCTGGAAATGGGACCAGGAAGAAGACCGATCAAACACACACACTGACCAATCAAACGCACAGACACACACACACACTGACCAATCAAACGCACGCACACAGACACTGACCAATCAAATGCACGCACACAGACACACACACTTCAACAATTCCTAGCTGTCTGTGTACCAGCGGTCTGTGTGCCAGCGGCCTGTGTGCCAGCGGTCTGTGTACCAGCGGTCTGTGTGCTAGCGGTCTGTGTACCAGCGGTCTGTGTGCTAGAGGTCTGTGTACTAGCGGTCTGTACCAGCGGTCTGTGTGCTAGCTGTCTGTGTGCTAGCTGTCTGTGTGCTAGCGGTCTGTGTGCCAGCGGTCTGTGTGCCAGCGGTCTGTTT
>BROE01000018.1:1061885-1066885 GCA_036571765.1 Plecoglossus altivelis | reverse complement strand
ATGAAGAGGAGGAGCAGGCTAGCCTGTTAGAAGAAGGAGACGTACACCAGGAAGAACAGCAACATATCTAACACATCAGAACATATATACCTGCAGATTGACAGCACTGGCAGACACACCAGTATGGATACTTTGAATGAGCTGAGCTGCACTCCATCTGACCTTCCTACTGATGTCCTCATGGCTGGTCACATGCTCACACGCACAGCCAGTCAGCACTGGGTCCCCACCTCCTCTCCCTCCTCCTCATCTCCTCCTTCCTTCTCCCTCCTCCTCATCTCCTCCTTCATTCGCTCCCTCCTCTCCCTTTTCCTTCTTCTCTCCCCCCTCCTCATCTCCTTCTTTCTTCTCTCCCTGCTCCTCTCCCTCCTCCTCATCTCCTCCTTCCTTCTCTCTCTCCTTATCTCCTCCTTCCTTCTCTCCCTCCTCATCTCCTCCTTCATTCGCTCCCTCCTCTCCCTTTTCCTTCTCCTCTCCCCCCTCCTCATCTCCTCCTTCCTTCTCTCCCTGCTCCTCTCCCTCCTCCTTATCTCCTCCTTCCTTCTCTCTCTCCTTATCTCCTCCTTCCTTCTCTCTCTCCTCCTCATCTCCTCCTTCATTCTCTCCCTCCTCTCCCTTTTCCTTCTCCTCTCCCCCCTCCTCATCTCCTCCTTCCTTCTCTCCCTGCTCCTCTCCCTCCTCCTCATCTCCTTCTTCCTTCTCTCTCTCCTTATCTCCTCCTTCCTTCTCTCTCTCCTCCCCATCTCCTCCTTTATTCTCTCCCTCCTCTCCCTTTTCCTTCTCCTCTCCCCCCTCCTCATCTCTTCCTTCCTTCTCTCCCTGCTCCTCTCCCTCCTCCTTATCTGCCTCCTTCCTTCTCTTCTCCTTATCTCCTCCTTCCTTCTCTCTCTCCTCCCCATCTCCTCCTTTATTCTCTCCCTCCTCTCCCTTTTCCTTCTCCTCTCCCCCCTCCTCATCTCCTCCTTCCCTCCCTCCTCCTCATCTCCTCCTTCCCTCCCTCCTCTCTCTTTTCCTTCTCCTCTCCTTCCTCCTCCTCCTTCCTCATTTTTCATTCCTCGCTCGCTCTATCTGTAATCTTTATGCAACTACCCACTACAATCCTTTGCCCTGTTTAATCCACCCCCCCTGCGGTCTCCCCCTGGTCCCCCTCATCCCTCTCCCCATCTTTCCCCCCCTCCCCTTTCCCCCAACCTTCCCTCTCCCCCGGCCCCCACCTTCCCTCTCCCCCCTGCACCCCTCCTCCCCTCTACCCCCCTCCCCTCACCCCCTGGAGCACCCGCCTCCCCTCTAACCCCGCCCCCATCCTCCCCTGGCCCCCACCTCCCCCCGGCCCCCCTTTTCCTGGACTGTCACCGTGTCAGTGATGCTCCCTTGGCGCTGTCGACAGCACTGCGCTTTAATTGGACGAGACAGCGCCTATGCTCGCAACAATTTATTGTCCTTGACAAGCAGCCAATAGCGGTGCTGCGTTAGTCAGCAGGCAGCGACAGAGACAATCCTACACACCCGGCAGGATGACACGCCAGCCATGATTACTGACCTGCCTGCCTGCCTGCCTGTCTGTCTGTCTGTCTCTCTGCCTGCCTGCCTGCCTGCCTCCCTCCCTCCCTCCCTCCTCCCTCCCTCCCTCCCTCACTCCCTGCCCTCCTGGCCTCCTGCCTCTCTGCCTGTCTGCCTACCTCCCTCCCTGCCTGCCTCTCTGCCTGCCTCTCTGCCTGCCTGCCTGCCTGCCTGCCTCTCTGCCTGCCTGCCTGCCTTCTACCTGCCTTCTAGCTGCCTTCTACCTGCCTTCTAGCTGCCTTGTAGCTGCCTTCTTCCTGCCTTCTTCCTGCCTGCCTTCCTCCTGCATGCCTCCTGCCTGTCTGCCTGCCTGCCTGTCTGCCTGCCTCTCTGCCTGTTTGCCTGCCTGCCTGCCTGCCTGCCTGCCTGTCTGTCTGCCTGTCTGCCTGTCTGCCTGCCTCCCTGCCTGCCTGCCTATACTATATCCATCCTACACTATACGTTAGTGATACAAAATAATGCCATGTTGTTTTCTTTGAAGTAATTTCAGTGGACTGAAACCAATTTATTCATTGCTTGTCTTAGAAACAAGCGATGAACTTGTTAAAATCTTTTATCTGTTCTCTCTCTCCTCCTCTCTCTTCACTTTGTGTGTCTCTCTCACACACAAAAACCCACACACAGATGCACACACAATACAAAAGCACACACACAGACAGTTTTACACAAGCTCTAACCAACTAGGACTCAAACTGGGAGAGATCATGTCAGCCACTTGTGTGTGTCTGAGAATGGTCCAAAGTCGGGTAAACCTGGTTGCATGTTTTTGCTCTGCAGAACCAGACGTTACTGCTGTGGTTGGAGTTACTGCTTACTGATGTTCTTCTAAGAAAGCAACAGCTCTCTGTCTTTGTCACTGTCTGTCTCTCTCTCTCTCTCTCTCTCTCTCTCTCTCTCTCTCTTCTCTCTCTCTCCTCTCCTCTCTCTCTCTCTCTCTCTCTCTCGCTCTCTCTCTCGCTCTCTCTTTATCTCTCTCTCTCTCTCTTTATTTCTCTCTCTCTCTTTATTTCTCTCTCTCTTTATCTCTCCATCTCTCTCTGTCTCTCTCTCTACATTTCTCACTTGCTGTCTTTCTCTCTCTGCCCTCCATTCATCTTTGATGAGCATAAACCAGAAAAGTCAGTGTCACCTTCACCATCACCCCTTCCCCTCCCCCTCTCCCCCCTGTCCAGCTACACCCCTCCCCCTCTCCCCCCTGTCCAGCTTACACCCCTCCCCTCTCCCCCCTCTCTGTCCAGCTACACCCCTCCCCCCTCTTCCCCCCCTGTCCAGCTACACCCTCCCCTCTCCCCCTGTCCAGCTACACCCCTCCCCCTCTCCCCCCTGTCCAGCTCCCCCCTCCCCCCACTCCCCCTGTTCCAGCACCCCTCTCCCCCCTGTCCAGCTACACCCCTCACCTCTCCCCCCTGTCCAGCCTCCCCCTTCCACACTCCCTCTCCCCCCTCCTTCTCTCTTTCCTGTCTTGTCCACCTTCCTCCTCCACACCTCCTCCTCCCCCCTCCTTCTCTCTCCCCCCTTGTCCACCTTCCTCCTCCACACCTCCTCCTCCTCATCCATCCTGCCTCCTCTCTCTCTCACTTTTTGTGTGTCTGTGAAGGAGTCTTTTCTACATCAGCGTGTGTGTCAGATTCTAGGTGTGTGTGTGTGTATATTTGTGCATGAGTGAGACGGTAGATGCAGGAGTTGTTGTGCGTTTGTGTAGAGCGGTACTGAGGTTCTTCTTGAAGGCTGAAGTCATGTGATTCATGACTGTCTGTGGCCAGCATCGATCGCTACGCACCCAGCTAGCTAGCTGGCAGCAGATAGGCCATTACTGATGAAGACAGAAGATACTTGGAACGTTTAACCGAAGCAGACCTACTATATCTCAGACTGGAGAGGGGGTGAGGGAGGGAGGGAGGAGGAGGAGAAGGGGGGAGGAAGAGAGGAAAGCAGGAAAGGAGAGGACAATAGGAGGGGAGGAGGAAGGGTGAGATGAGAGGGGGGAGGAGATGAGGTGAAGGACAGGTTTGGAGGAGAGTATAGTTGAAAAGAGGGAGGGAGAGATGAGAGATGAGGGGGAAGGGATACAATTAAACAGTACCAATTTTATTGAACGTTAAAATTGAAATGTGAATTTATACATTTTAACAAATCATATTTTACAATTCAAGATGAGGAAATTCAGGTTGCTCAGATCCCAAAAATGCACACAAAAAAATAAGCTTCAGTATTTCAAATGGATCCAAATTCAGGCAAATTACAATAGTTCACCGCTATTTGTTATTTTGAAGCAATGTGTGTTGTCTGCTTCCTGTAGATTGATTCGCTTCTCTGTGCTTATCGAATTGTTGTTTCTTCGGTTAAACAATTAAGTTGAACCGTTTTTCATGGTTGACCTTTGCGTGGAATTGCCCAATAAATAAAAAATAGGAAAGAAAACGAAATGTGAGAGAAAATAAATGAAAAGAGACAGAAGGTAAAATGACGAAGGAAAGGAGAACAGTGAGGTAATGGGAAGACGACAGATTTTGACAGTTGGCTTGTGACATCGACAGGCTCGTGTCATCCTAACGAGCTACGCCACGAAAGCCGGAAGTAAAGAAACAGCCGTTGCGACGACTCGCGAGTTACGCTACATATCGAAATAGCGAAAATCCGGAGTGTTGAATTTGATCGGTCACGGTTACAGAACTACACTCTAATGAGGCATGGTTTGGCCAATCGGAGAAGGGGATTGCTCTCCCTACGGTTCGCGTTCCCTTTCTGCCGGATATGCACGACACTAACCCCACTCCGCTCATTACATCACACTGGCATGCTAGCCTAGCAGCTAATTAGCATGACCGATTGCGGCTCCATAACTATGTATAGAGCGTGATGAATGATAAGACTGAATCCATGATGGCGAGATATGGATGTTGCAGAGACAGAGGGTTGGGGAGAAAAATGAAGGAAAGGAAGAAGGAAAGAGTTGAGAGAAAAATAGGTTTTGAGGAGGAACAGCAGCAGTTTAAGTCTGTGTAGATAGATAGAGAGAAGAAATGAGAACTGAAACGATCTCTACGGTGAATGATTCGTTTTATTAACTAGTGCGCAGGTCTACTAAAGGTAGTGTGTACACACACAGACACACACACACACACCCTTTCTTTCTCTCGCACACTCAAACTGAACTAATTTAATTGTGGTCACCATGATAAGGCTAATTCCATAATCGTTTTCCCTGATAGCAGACTGTGATTGGTTAATGTCACAGACGGCTGAGCAGACAGGAAGAGGAAGTCAGATATCAATGATGCTCGGAGGTGGGATGATGTGATATTAGTCAGAGGATTCTGAGGGAGATGATCTATCACCACGACTACAGACTCGACCCTGCTGGAAGTAGCTAAAGGCTACCTGCAGTGGAGGTGTTTCTGGAGGGAGGGGGAGGGAGGGAGGGATAGGGGGAGGAATGG
>BROE01000018.1:1055845-1058028 GCA_036571765.1 Plecoglossus altivelis | reverse complement strand
GGAGGAAGGCAGGAGGGGAGGGGAGGGGGAGGAGAGTGGAGCAAAGGAAAGAAGCAGAATAGGAAGGGAAGGAGGGAGGCAGGAGGAGGAGGAGGGAGGCAGGAGGGGGAGGAGAGAGGCAGGAGGTGGAGGAGGGAGGCAGGAGGGGAGGGAGGCAGGAGGGGAGGGAGGCAGGCATCATAGAACAGGAGAATAGAGGAGAGGTGCTTTAAAATCTTGACACCTCATAAACAGCACGTAGACCCGAATTCTACAAATTTGAGACATCATCTTCATCACTTATCTCTCAACTGTCAGGTTAAAGGCTGATTCCAGACTGTTCCCGCCTCCCCATGTCTGTGTCTACAGCCCTGTGCTCCCTCCTGTGCTTCCCTGAATCTCCACCTCTCCCATTTACTCACTGTGTTCTCCCTCCTCTCCTCTTCATATATCATCTCACTGATTTGTGACTAGTCTAGATGCTGAGCAGAGCTGAGGGAGAACTGAGGGAGAAATGGAGAAAGACAAAGTTGGAGGGAGGTGTATAGAGAGAGAGGAATAGGAAGAGAGAGAGAGAGGGAAGTATATAGAGAGAGAGGAATAGGAAGAGAGAGAGAGAGAGGGAAGTATATATAGAGAGAGGAATAGGAAGAGAGGGAGGTATAGAGAGAGATAGGAATAGGAAGAGAGAGAGAGGGAGGTATAGAGAGGAATAGGAAGAGAGGGAGGTATAGAGAGGAATAGGAAGAGAGGGAGAGAGGGAGGTATAGAGAGAGAGATGGTTTAACAGCAGGGTAGACCTGCATCATGAGACCTGGTTCTGTCAGAGCCTCTTCTCACCTACTTACATCAGACACAAGCCTCAACTGGCAGGAAGAAAGGAACACAGCGAGAGAGGTAGAGAGAGAGAGAGAGAGAGAGACAGAGAGAGGTAGAGAGAGGTGTATACAGAGAGAGAGAGAGGTAGAGAGAGAGACAGAGAGAGAGAGACACTCAGAGAGAGAGAGAGACACAGAGAGAGAGAGACGGAGAGAGGTAGAGAGAGGTGTATAGAGAGAGAGAGAGAGAGAGAGGGAGGTATATATAGAGAGAGGAGGAGCATCCATCTGTCTCCCCACCCTCAGCTCTCTCATCCTCTTGCAGTCTAGCTTCTTCCCCCTCATCCCCCCTCCCTCTGCTCCCACCTCCCTGCATCCAGCCAGGCTGAGGGAGACCCTGAAGGCTGACTGCTTGACCATGTGACCAGAGAAACACCTTGTACTGTGACTGCTTTCATAACAAGCAAGTCACCAGAGGGTATTAGATCAGAGGTACAGGCTAGACCAAGGTGGACACATCAACGTGGAGATCATTTCAAGCCTGTAATGGTAAACAGGAAGCGGTGAGACTGACTGAGTGCTGTGTCACGTGTGTCAGGACCAAGCAATGCCTACAGGGAGGAAGTTCTGAGAAGGAAAGTTGAACTAAGAGATGCTTAAAGGAGCTAAAGACTGGTTAGGTAATACAAACCTTGACTTGACTCATCGCCTTAACACAGGTACACAACGTACACACACACAGGTACAAGACACACACACACAGGTACACAACACACACACACAGGTACAAGACACACACACACAGGTACAAGGCGCACACACACAGGTACAAGACGCACACACTCAGGTACAAGGCGCACACACACAGGTACAAGACGCACACACACAGGTACAAGACGCACACACACAGGTACAAGACACACACACACAGGTACACAATGCACACACACAGGTACACGACGTACACACTCACAGGTACAAGACGCACACACACAGGTACACGACGTACACACTCACAGGTACAAGACGCACACACACAGGTACACAGCGCACACACACAGGTACACGACGCACACACACAGGTACAAGACGCACACACAGGTACAAGACACACACACACGGGTACACAACGCACACACACACAGGTACAAGACGCACATACACACACAGGTACAAGACGCACACACACACAGACACACACATGTGCTCCGCACACACAGGTACAGGACGCACACACAAGTACGCCACACACACAAGTACGCCACACACACATGTACGCCACACACACATACACACATGTACGCCACACACACATACACACATGTACGCCACACACACATACACACACATGTACGCCACACAAACACACACACACATTGAGCCACT
>BROE01000018.1:1015845-1050845 GCA_036571765.1 Plecoglossus altivelis | reverse complement strand
CACCTGTACACGGTTCGGTTCCCTGTGACGACGTCTTGTTAGGCCATAGATTGCTAACACAGCCTGACCTATGAGACAGAGGCTAACACAGCCTGACCTATGAGACAGAGGCTAACACAGCCTGACCTATGAGACAGAGGCTAACACAGCCTGATCTATGAGACAGAGGCTAACACAGCCTGATCTATGAGACAGAGGCTAACACAGCCTGATCTATGAGACAGAGGCTAACACAGCCTGATCTATGAGACAGAGGCTAACACAGCCTGATCTATGAGACAGAGGCTAACACAGCCTGACCTATGAGACAGAGGCTAACACAGCCTGATCTATGAGACAGAGGCTAACACAGCCTGACCTATGAGACAGAGGCTAACACAGCCTGACCTATGAGACAGAGGCTAACACAGCCTGATCTATGAGACAGAGGCTAACACAGCCTGATCTATGAGACAGAGGCTAACACAGCCTGATCTATGAGACAGAGGCTAACACAGCCTGATCTATGAGACAGAGGCTAACACAGCCTGATCTATGAGACAGAGGCTAACACAGCCTGATCTATGAGACAGAGGCTAACACAGCCTGATCTATGAGACAGAGGCTAACACAGCCTGATCTATGAGACAGAGGCTAACACAGCCTGACCTATGAGACAGAGGCTAACACAGCCTGACCTCTGAAGACAGCAGGCTAACACAGCTGAACTATGAGACAGAGGCTAACACAGCCTGACCTATGAGACAGAGGCTAACACAGCCTGATCTATGAGACAGAGGCTAACACAGCCTGATCTATGAGACAGAGGCTAACACAGCCTGATCTATGAGACAGAGGCTAACACAGCCTGATCTATGAGACAGAGGCTAACACAGCCTGATCTATGAGACAGAGGCTAACACAGCCTGATCTATGAGACAGAGGCTAACACAGCCTGACCTATGAGACAGAGGCTAACACAGCCTGACCTATGAGACAGAGGCTAACACAGCCTGACCTATGAGACAGAGGCTAACACAGCCTGATCTATGAGACAGAGGCTAACACAGCCTGATCTATGAGACAGAGGCTAACACAGCCTGACCTATGAGACAGAGGCTAACACAGCCTGACCTATGAGACAGAGGCTAACACAGTAAGTGATGATGTCACATGTTTTCAGCTGTATTGATCACCTGGTCTGGTCTCCTTCAATATCTCTGAAGTATTTGTTTTATTCTGTCTTCTGCTCCTTTTCTCTCTCTCTTTCTCTCTCTCTCTCTCTCTTTCTCCTTCTCCACCCCCGCCAGCCTCCCCCGGCCCACCCCTTATTTCTCTCTCCCTCTTTCTATCTCCTCTCCCCTTCTTTCTCTCCTTTCTCTTCTCCTCTCCGCTCTTTCTCTCTCTCTTTCTTTCTCTCTCTTCTCCTTTCCTCTCTCTCATCCCTCTTTCTCTCTCCTCTTGTCTCTCTCTCTTCTTTCTCTCTCTCTCCTCTGCGTCTCCTCTTCTTTCTTCCTGTTCCTCCCTTCCCCCTCTCTCTCTCTCCGTCCCCTCTCTCCCTCTCTTTCCTCTCTTTTCTCTCTCTCTCTCTCCCTATCTCTCTCTCTCCCTGTCTCTCTCTCTCTCTTTATTCTCTCCCTCTCTCTTTTCTCTCCCTCTCCCTGTCTCTCTCTCCCTGTCTCTCTCTCTTTTCTCTCCCTCTCTCTCTTTTCTCTCCCTCTCTCTCTCTCTCTCCCTGTCTCTCTCCCACCCCCAACCCCAGCCTCTTGTATCGTTGCCTCTCTGGTTTCAGGTATCTAAGCTGGATTTCTGTTGAAAGTCAATGAGAGAGAAACATGAGTGAAAGACTCATTAAAGTTTATGCCAGAAGGCCAACAGCTTCAGGAGGCCAACAGCTTCAGCGCAAAGTTTTAGAACTTGAGATGAATTAGGAAATTCTTGACTTGGTTTGACAGGCCAATGAACACGCACACTTACATGCTCTCTCACGCACACACATGCACACGCACACTAATGCATACAACCCTCTCTCAAAGCCAAATGCAGATTCCAGTGTGGTAAAATGTCCCCCACTTAGGAGGATGTGTTCTTGAGAGCATCCGTATTTGTGTTGCGATCTGGTTGGCAGAGTCCTAGTACCCGGAGGCTGTCCCTTCCTCCAATAAGAGGCTGACAGGAAGTGACACCACCTCCTTTCCTCTGTGGGACCTCAGGAAGAGGAGCACCCTGAAGGGGCATGTTGATATTCGACTGAATATGTGTGTGTGTGGAGGTTAGGAGGGTTGCCGTATAAAGAGATGTAAATAGGTCAGCAGAATACTTCTCTTGTTTCACACTCCTCTGCCCTTCTCTCCTCCTTCCTCTCCTCCTTCCTCTCCTCCTTCCTCTCCTCTACGCTCCTTCTTTCATCCCTTCTCCTTCATCCTTACGCTTACCACTAGTCTCCTCCAATAACTGGCCTCTCTCCTTTCTCCCTCTCCCCCTCCTCTTCCTCTCCTCTCTCCCACTACTGTCTTCCTCTCCTCTCTCCCTCTCCTGTCTTCCTCTCTCCCCGTCCTCTCCCCCTCCTCTCTTCCTCTCTCCCTCTTCTGTCTTCCTCTCTCCCTCTCCCCCTCCTCTCTCCCTCTCCTGTCTTCCTCTCCCTCTCCCCTTCCTCTCCCTCTCCCCTTCCTCTCCCTCTCCCCTTCCTCTCCCTCTCCCCTTCCTCTCCCTCTCCCCCTCTTCTCTCCCTCTCCTCCTTCATCTCTTCCTCTCCTCTCTCTCTGTGCTGTTTTATGAATGAGGTCTCTGCCCCTGGCTGTGAGTTCAGCTTCTATCAGAGCTGTGTACAGGAGAGAACACTGGTGATGCTGTGTGATGGCCAAGCTGTTAGAGACACTGCAGGAGAGAAGAAACCAGAGGCTGGAGATCCACCTCACACTGACGCAAGCGGAGCACATGTACACACACACGCACACACACACACACACACACACACACACACTGATACACACACACACACACACACACTGATACACACACACACACTGATACACACACACACACTGATACACACACACACACACACACACTGATACACACATACACTGATGCACACACACACACTGATACACACACACACCAATACACACCAATACACTGATACACACACACACACCAATACACACCAATACACTGATACACACACCAATACACACCAATACACTGATACACACACCAATACACACCAATACACTGATACACACACACACACCAATACACACCAATACACTGATACACACACCAATACACACACACACTGATACACACACACACCAATATACAAACACTGAGACACACACACACACCAATACACACACTGATACACACACACACTCAAGGAGAGAAGATGCACAAGGGGATGAAATGAAGAGCAGAGGTACAAACATTGGAAATGGACAATAGAGACAGCATGCAGGGTAGACAGACACAGTAGAGACAGCATGCAGGGTAGACAGACACAGTAGAGACAGCATGCAGGGTAGACAGACACAGTAGAGACAGCAAGCAGTGCCTGTTGCCTGGTGTTTCTACGTAGCTCGCATACTGAACCCACCCCGGCAAGAACGAGGTGGGCTTGAACACGTTTAATGAAGACAAACGATCGCTAACTCGAGGAGAGTTTCCTGTCAGCGCATATACTGGAGAGATTATGATGCTGGGTCTAGTGTTCCGGTGGGAGGGGAGAAGAGGGGGGAGGAAGTAACAGCATCTTCCAAGGTTCCATTTCAGCCAGCCAATCACACGCTCAGTTATGATCCATGATGACACCAACCACTTTTTTCATGATGTAAATCTGAACAGATCAGTGTGATTCATACGTGGAGAAGCAGAGTTAAGGAATGATGGTCTAAGATACAGACTTAACAGGTGCCATGGCGATGGATACCAAGGTGACAGTGATAAAAAAAATCTTCCCTTCAATCCTTATTTGGTCTTTGAGAGTGGATTCGGGAAGGTGACTTGTATGGGACAGAACACTGTGTGTGTGTGTGTGTGTGTGTGTGTGTGTGCGTGCGCGTGTGTGTGTGTGTGTGTGTGGAGTCGTACAGGGACATGGCCGACCACACAGGTTCTCTTTGTTCTCTAGACCAGAGCAGCACAGATGAGCAGGTTCTCTAGACCAGAGCAACACAGATGAGCAGGTTCTCCATGTTCTCTAGACCAGAGCAGCACAGATGAACAGGTTCTCCATGTTCTCTAGACCAGAGCAACACAGATGAGCAGGTTCTCCATGTTCTCTAGACCAGAGCAGCACAGATTAGCAGGTTCTCCATGTTCTCTAGACCAGAGCAGCACAGATGAGCAGGTTCTCTAGACCAGAGCAGCACAGATGAGCAGGTTCTCCATGTTCTCAGGAAACTGAACGGTGGTGATGTTATGGATCCCTAAAGACCTCACATGAATGTAGAACATGACCTGTACTCTGTATCAAGTCTGTCACTGATCCTGTACGCCAAAGATCCTACCTTGTGCCTTGAAGAATGACCATGTACTCTGAAGTAGTCAGAAGTGAATACTCTTGACCATGAAAACAGTACAAACCGTTGGGAACAAGTGGCTGATATAACACTGATCATTGATCACACACACTCAGCGTGGTGGTGGTGGGGGGGGGGAGGAATAACAGCATAACAGCCCACACAGGCTACACCATCGCTCACAATCTGGGAACGTGATAAAAGACAACCTCACACACACACACAGACACACACAGACACACACACAGCCTGTTCTCCAGGTGGAACCCACGCCTTGGTAATATCAATATTCATGAGGTGCTTTTAGTGTCTTGTCAAGCAAGCAGTCTTTCACTGAGGGTTAATGCATTAAGGTTGGGGTTCAAAACAGCCCTCTTATACTCAATCTACCTCACACTGTTTGATAGTACGTACAAAATATACACACATACCCTCATGCATACTTTCACAACACGCCCACGCATGCACACAGACACACACACACACACACACACACACACACACACACACACACACACACACACACACAGTCTTGTGGAGGACTCATTTTCTTTCTCTTTTCTAAACCACACATGCACACTTACTGAGTCATGCTCTTTCTCTCTGTGTTCTTCTGTAATACACACACCCAGGAACCAGATAACTACCACTCAAAGTCACAGAGGTTGCGCGCTGTGTGGGTGGGGAGAATTGAGCTGTTCATTGATCTACAGTGTAGTTTAACAAAGTCAGCATGGCCATTCACTGAGAACACGCTTTATGGCAAACACACGGCCATGCATTTCTTCTGTGTGTGTGTGTGTATGTGTGTGTGTGTGTGTGTGTGTGTGACTGTGCATGTACATGTGTGTGTGTGTGTGTGTACGTGTATGTGACTGTGCATGTACGTGTGTGTGTGTGTGTGTGACTGTGCATGTACATGTACATGTGTGTGTGTACGTGTGTGAGAGAGACTTTATCTGCATGTGCAAGACTCCTCCCACCCTCTACATTTCTCTGTCTCAGTATCTCTCATTTTACCCGTGACTCCTAAATGGGAACAAGCGGCACTGCAATCCCTCCCGGGGATTAGCAGTAGACAATGGATGGATGGAGTATCTCTCATCTCTCAGTGTCTCACTCTCTCTCAGTATCTCTCTCTCTCTCTCTCTCTCTCTCTCTCTCTCTCTCTCTCTCTGTCTCTCTCTCAGTGTCTCTCATCTGTCAGTGTCTCTCGCTCTCTCAGTATCTCTCATCTCTCAGTATCTCTCATCTCTCAGTATCTCTCATCTCTCAGTATCTCTCATCTCTCAGTATCACTCATCTCTCAGTAGCTCTCATCTCTCAGTATCTCTCTCTCTCTCTCTCTCTCTCTCTCTCAGTATCTCTCTCTCATCTCTCAGTATCTCTCTGACACTCATTTCTCCCTTACTCATTTTACATCCCTGCTCTCCCTCTCTTTTTTCATCAACATCTTTCCACATCTCTCTATCTCTCCCCCTCTATCTTTCCACATCTCTCTATCTCTCCCCCTCTATCTTTCCACATCTCTCTATCTCTCCCCCTCTATCTTTCCACATCTCTATCTCTCTCCCTCTATCTTTCTACATCTCTATGTATCCCTCTCTCTTTCTAGATCTCTCTCTCTCTTTCTCTCTCTCTCTACATCACTCTCTC
Organism: Plecoglossus altivelis; assembly: GCA_036571765.1. NCBI lineage: Eukaryota > Metazoa > Chordata > Actinopteri > Osmeriformes > Plecoglossidae > Plecoglossus > Plecoglossus altivelis. The sequence goes on along the minus strand of BROE01000018.1, from coordinate 1,044,690 downwards.
TCCCTGTAGCTTTCTACACCTCTGTGTCACTTGGACATTGTTTATTGTCTACCTTGCTTTGCTGTTTATATATATATATGTTCTGTGTTTGCACTTTCCTGCCACAGTAAATTGTGTGCTTGTGTATCTTGCATGGCGAATAAAACCGATCTCTCTACCTCTCACGCTCTCGCTGACCAGAGCCATATGTTCTTTCTCCGTGTGTCATGCTTGCTTGGAACAATGAGAACTTTTCACACCCTCCCTCTGCTCCTCCTCTCTCCACACCTCCACCATGCTCGTCTTCACTCTCTGACCCTATCCCCCCCTCTCTAATTCTCTCTCTCTCTCTGTCTTTTCTCTCTTCTCACCTCGTCAGTGTGTTCTCACTGATTGTACCTAGATGTGAAAGATGTTAAAAACACCTACAATGCCAGAGAGAGGGAAAGGGAGAGGGAGAGAGAGAGGGGGAGGGAGGGAGGGAAAGAGAGAGGGGGGAGAGAGAGAGGGGGAGGGAGAGAGAAAGGGAGCGAAAGGGAGGGAGAGGGAGGGAGATGGAGGGAGAGGGAGAGAGAGAGGGGGGAGAGCGGGAGAGTGGGGAGAGCGGGAGAGAGAGAGGGAGATAAATGGAACGATAAAAGTACTTCAGGAGGAAATAATTATAATGGTCAAAACAATGTTTATTCAGAACAGTGCCTCAGCGTTGACCCTCCAGATGCAGAGCAAAGCTGATCCCCCATCTCTCCATCTGCACTTAGAACAACAGGTCATCTTCTTGTTTAACACCTTGAACCCCAAAGGAACTGCTCGAAACATTCAGGATAGAAACATCTTTTACACCCAGGAGAAGTCGAAAACAAAGTAACGTTTAGAAACTTTTTCAACCTTTGGAAAGGTTTTTTTTCTTCTCCACTGTGAAGTGAGAGAGAAGGAGAGGAGAAGGGAGAGAGACTTTTCTCTTCTCCACTGTGAAGTGAGAGGGAAGGAGAGGAGAAGGGAGAGGGAAGGAGAGAGACAGAAAGCTGCAGTGGAGGAAGGATGAGGCTTCATCAACCATGAAAACTTTTTTTCAAACCTTTATTTGAACATATTTTTTTCTAAAATGTGAAACTTGTTTTTGACTAAAAAAATCTCAACCTTAGAGAGAGAGAGAGAGAGAGAGAGACATAGAGAAACAGCGACATAGAGAGAGACAGAGAGAGAGACATAGAGAGAGACACATAGAGACATAGAGAGGCAGTGACATAGAGAGACATAGAGATAGAGAGAGACACAGAGAGACACAGAGAGACACAGAGAGACACAGAGAGACACAGAGAGACACAGAGAGACATAGAGAGAGAGACAGAGACACAGAGAGACACAGAGAGACACAGAGAGACACAGAGAGACACAGAGAGACACAGAGAGACACAGAGAGACACAGAGAGACATAGAGACAGAGACAGAGACACAGAGAGAGACAGAGAGACATAAAGAGACAGCTGCTTCCACGAAGATCCCTCAGAGCCCCTGTGGTCATTTAACCTAAAATACTTCAGAAAGTCTTGTTGAATACTGTCTGTCAAAACATACACACACACACACACACACACACAGACCTATCATGCACACACACACAGACCCATCACACACACACACACACACACACACACACACACACACACACACACACAGACCCATCACACACACACACACACACAGACCCATCACACACACACACACAGACACAGACCCATCACACACACACACAGACACAGACCCATCACACAAACACACACACACACACACAGACCCATCACACACGCACACACACACACACACATCTCACCCAGGCGGTGTATTTGTAGACAAAGTGAGTGAACGATGTTTGTCTTGGCCTGAGTTCTGAGTGGCTGAGATAAGATCCAGTCAGCAGCTCCCTCTCTCTCTTGTCTGTCTGCCGTCAACAGCCACGCTGTCGATAAAGCTGTGTGCTGTTCAAACTGAGACCTCCACTAAGAGACTGTGCTGAGTTTTCTGGGAGATTCTTGGAATGACACAAGTGTGTGTGTGTGTGTGTGTGTATGATGGGTCTGTGTGTGTGTGTGTGTATGATGGGTCTGTGTGTGTGTGTGTGTGTGTATGATGGGTCTGTGTGTGTGCGATGGGTGTGTATGTGTGATGGGTCCGTGTGTGTAAGATAGTGTGAGTGAGTGCGTGTAAGTGTGCGTGTGTGCGAGTGGATGTGCGTGTGAGTGAGTGAGTGTGTACTCTAGGCTTGAGACAGGGAAATCACCCACAGTGTGTGTGTGTGTGTGTGTGTGTGTGTGTGTGTGTGTGTGTGTGTGTGTGTGTGTGTGTGTGTGTGTGAGTGTGGTATTGTGGATGCTTAGGGTGTGGACAGGATTTTGAATTATGCAGGGTATTTTTATGTTCATGTTAGAGTGAGCTGGGCCTGTGTGTGTGTGTCTGTGTGTGTGTGTGTCTGTGTGCGTGTGTGTCTGTTTGTGTGTGTGTGTGTCTGTGTGCGTGTGTGTCTGTGTGTGTGTGTGTGTGTGCGTGTGTGTCTGTGTGCGTGTGTGTCTGTGTGTGTGTGTCTGTGTGTGCCTAAATGTGCGTATGCGTTTGTGCAGGGCTGCATGTGCGCGTGCGTGCTATTGGCTGAAAGAGGGAGCGTGTGTGGTAGAGAGGGGACGCCCATGAAAGCTGACAGTATAAAGATAAAGCTGAACTCCACAGCCTGGAACACCAGTGGGATAAGGACTGGCAACACACACACACACACACACAGACATAGACACACACATAGACACATACACAGACATAGACACACACATAGACACACTCACACATAGACACACACACACATGCATACACATAGACACATAGAAACACACACACACACACACACACATGCATACACATAGACACATAGACACACACACACACACACACACACACACACACACTCCGCATGCATACAGCTCTGGAAGACTAAATCCAAACTTGTACTAATACCAGTGCAGGACTATTCACAAACACATGCACACACACACACATGCATGGATGCACACACACATGCATGCACACACACACATGCATGCGCAAACACACACATGCATGCCCACACACACATGCACACACACACGCACACATGCATGCATACACACACACGCATACACACACACACATACACACACACACACATGCATGCCCACACACACATGCACACACACACGCACACATGCATGCATACACACACACGCATACACACATACACACACACACACACACACATAATGTAAGTATCAGGTTTCCGCAGCACTGGACACAGCAAAAGACAAACACACAAACGCTCTGGAAAACAACCAGTTTAATAATACACAGCTGAAGTAGCACTGTTCATTATATATGGTCTTTTGACATATACCTCTTCTCTTTTAGTAGATTTATCTTTATACAAACTATATACAGTTTCGCAGCACCTTCCATCTATAAGGGTCCAACACGTTAATCTCCCCCAAGCACAGAACAGATACCTCCTGTCATCTTTGACTATAGAAAAGGAAGAAAATAAACAGAATGACACTTTACAAAACAGACTGTGGAGTTACAGTTGTAGAGGTGACAGAACAGGTTGAAATACTTTACATTGAATACTAATTACAAACACTTATTTGGTGTGGAATTGACTTAACACATCTCAACCAACTGGACCTGAGTATCAGAGCAGCACGTTCTTGATTTAGATAAAAACACACCCTAACACTTCAGGTATTTGGTCCGTGTTCCACCCCTGGTCTGTGTTCCACCCCTGGTCTGTGTGTTCCACCCCTGGTCTGTGTGTTCCACCCCTGGTCTGTGTTCCACCCCTGGTCTGTGTTCCACCCCTGGTCTGTGTTCCACCCCTGGTCTGTGTGTTCCACCCCTGGTCTGTGTTCCACCCCTGGTCTGTGTTCCACCCTGATCTGGGGGACCCAGCAAGGTCAAGTTCTGCGTTCACACAGAACGCCAAGTGAATTTCTCGTGCGGCGAGGTTACACGTCAAGTCAATGCAAATTTGCGCCATTGGCATCTCTCGCGAAAGATTCGCGTAGAGCCAAAGTTAAGCAACGTTGAGATGTCATCTACGTTTTTGAACAAATGGATGGTGAGAGTATTGTAGCTGTGTAGCATCCTCTACTGAACAACACTACTTCGCAATTGTTTATAGTAGACATGTCGGAGATGGTTGACAGGAAAAAAAAGTCTCCGAGCGATTGGAGAGAATGAAACTCAGATGAACGCTAATGATTCGCTTGGCGTTTGGTGTGAACTTAGCGTCAGGATTGTCACATAGAGCAACAGAGGATTAGACAGAGGAACAGAGGGGTAGACAGAGGAACAGAGGAGCAGACAGAGGAACAGAGGAGACAGAGGAACAGAGGATTAGACAGAGGAACAGAGGAACAGAGGAGACAGAGGAACAGAGGAGACAGAGGAACAGAGGGGTAGACAGAGGAACAGAGGAGACAGAGGAACAGAGGATTAGACAGAGGAACAGAGGAGACAGAGGAACAGAGGAGACAGAGGAACAGAGGAGACAGAGCAATAGAGTAGACAGAGGAACAGAGGAGACAGAGGAACAGAGGAGACAGAGCAATAGAGTAGACAGAGGAACAGAGGGGTAGACAGAGGAACAGAGGAGATAGAGGAGACAGAGGAACAGAGGAGACAGAGGAACAGAGGGGTAGACAGAGGAACAGAGGAGACAGAGGAACAGAGGGGTAGACAGAGGAACAGAGGAGACAGAGGAACAGAGGAGACAGAGGAACAGAGCAGACAGAGGAACAGAGGAGACAGAGGAACAGAGGGGTAGACAGAGGAACAGAGGAGACAGAGCAACAGAGGGGTAGACAGAGGAACAGAGGAGACAGAGGAACAGAGGGGTAGACAGAGGAACAGAGGATTAGACAGAGGAACAGAGGGGTAGACAGAGGAACAGAGGATTAGACAGAGGAACAGAGGGGTAGACAGAGGAACAGAGGAGACAGAGCAACAGAGGAGACAGAGGAACAGAGGAGGCAGAGCAACAGAGGATTAGACAGAGGAACAGAGGATTAGACAGAGGAACAGAGGATTAGACAGAGGAACAGAGGAGACAGAGGAACAGAGGAGCAGACAGAAGAACAGAGCAGACAGAGGAACATGAAGGGACAGGTGGGGGATCATATGTGTAACAGATATGTGTACCTGTTGTCATGGGAGCAACGCTGTAGCCTGCTCTGTGTAACGCAGCAGTTAGCTGTAGCCTGCTCTATGTAACGCAGCAGTTAGCTGTAGCCTGCTCTGTGTAACGCACCAGTTAGCTGTAGCCTGCTCTGTGTAACGCAGCAGTTAGCTGTAGCCTGCTCTACGTAATGCAGCAGCTAGCTGTAGCCTGCTCTATGTAACTCACCAGCTAGCTGTAGCCTGCTCTGTGTAACGCAGCAGTTAGCTGTAGCCTGCTCTGTGTAACGCAGCAGTTAGCTGTTGCCTGCTCTACGTAACGCACCAGTTAGCTGTAGCCTGCTCTGTGTAACGCACCAGCTAGCTGTAGCCTGCTCTGTGTAACGCAGCAGTTAGCTGTAGCAGCGGACAAGAACGTGTGTGATGACACGAGACGAGGAGACTGACAAAAACAGGAAGTCCTGTTGATACTGGGAGAAAGCCAGACTGACGGCTGTGGGCCTGACTAGCTTATCACACACGCACACACACACACACACACACAGACACACACAGTATATCTTGCTGAACCATTTTAACCCTCTAGCACCCCATCATTTTATTTCTCTTTCCGTCCCTCCCTCCCACCTTACGTCCCTCCCTCCCACCTTACGTCCCTCCCTCCCACCTTACATCCCTCCCTCCCACTTCCCTCCTCCCACCTTACATCCCTCCCTCCCACATTACATCCCTCCCTCCCACCTTACATGCCTCCCTCCCTCCATCCATCTAGTTGCTAGCTGGTATTGAAACATGATGTTGTAGTTGTAGATGTTGTAGGTTCAATCACCTGTGTGGCTGAAGCCAAGGCCTAGCTGGTTAGCGGTCACACTCCTAGGTCAGAGGGTCAGATTCCCTGCCCTGAGGTGGCTAACAGTCATGAGAAAGCTTGAGTCCTGTCCTGGCCTCACCCTGTCCTGGCCTCACCCTGTCCTGGCCTCACCCTACCCTGGCCTCACCCTGTCCTGGCCTCACCCTGTCCTGGCCTCACCCTCCCCTGGCCTCACCCTACCCTGGCCTCACTCTGTCCTGGCCTCACCCTACCCTGGCCTCACCCTACCCTGGCCTCACCCTACCCCAGCCTCACCCTCCCCTGGCCTCACCCTGTCCTGGCCTCACCCTACCCTGGCCTCACCCTACCCTGCATCACCCTGGGCCTCCTACCCTAGGCCTCACTCTACCACAGCCGTCACCCGTCCTGGCCTGACTCGCCTGGCCTCTCCCTGCCTCACCCTGTCCTGGCCTCACCCTCCCCTGGCCTCACCCTGCCCTGGCCTCACGCAGGCTGCTGGCTGCAGAGAGGACATGGAGCTGTGGTCTCTGTCTGTCATGGCAGCTGACCTAGAGGCTGCTCACTGTCAGCATGGACCAGCAGCAGAGAGCTGTCTGGCGTAAACACAGAGAGGGAAACAGAGAGGTGGGGGGGGGTTGGGGGAGGAGGGAGGAGGAGGGAGGGGGGAGGACGGTGCCCAGGGGATGAAGAGAGGCCAGGAGGGTTCTAGCCACAGCGGCAGGCTGGGGACTGTGCATTCTGTCTCTCTCTCTCTATACATCTCTCTCTGCATGCTCTCTGCTGCCACGCATCTCTCTGGCCAACCTCTCATCCTGCCATGCTTCTCTCTCTTTTCCTCTCCTCTATACTCGCTCTCTCCTGGCACGCTCTCTCCTGCCACTGCTCTCTCCTGCCATGCTCTCTCCTCTCTTTTCCTCTCCTCTATACTCTCTCTCCTGCCACGCTCTCTCCTGCCACGCTCTCTCCTGCCATGCTCTCTCTGCACGCTCTGCTCCTGCCAACGCTCTTTCTCCTGCACGCTCTGATCCTGCCACGCTCTCTCCTGCCACGCTCTCTCCTGCCATGCTCTCTCCTCTCTTTTCCTCTCCTCTATACTCTCTCTCCTGGCACGCTCTCCTCCTCTATACTCTCTCTCCTGCCACGCTCTCCTCCTCTCTTCCTTTCTCTCCTCTTCCTCTCCTCCTCTGTACAAGCTCTCTCTCTCCTCTTCCTCTCTCCTCTGCTCCTCACTGTCTCCCTCTCCCATCTCCTACTACTTTTGGTGAAATGAGCAGGTTTTCCTGGCAGACCTGCTGTTCTGCATAATGATGCAGTTGTGATGTTGGCTAATGTAACTGTGATGGCTGATGTAGTCCATGAAGTGCTCGTCGTGCTTCTAATGAACGATCGGCTCGGAATCCTCGATTCCTCCGAGCGAGCGAGCCGCGGAGAAACGCGTGTTCCATCTGGCCTCGTTTCCTTGACGATGATCAAAGGTGCGATGGAGAACAGGCGGCTTGCGACGAGTCCATGGAGACGGGCGCCTGGCAACAGGAGCAGCGGTCTCGCCGTTTGAAGAATAATAACTAAGACTAGTGACAAGGACTGAGAGTTTGAGATCAACAGCATCCTGAAGGGACACGACCGTCATTAGACCCACAGGTGTCTGTCTCTACATCAGTCCTTCACTGATGACCTCACAACAGCATCCTGAAGGGACACGACCGTCATTAGACCCACAGGTGTCTGTCTCTACATCAGTCCTTCACTGATGACCTCACAACAGCATCCTGAAGAGACACGACCGTCATTAGACCCACAGGTGTCTGTCTCTACATCAGTCCTTCACTGATGACCTCACAACAGCATCCTGAAGGGGCACGACCGTCATTAGACCCACAGGTGTCTGTCTCTACATCAGTCCTTCACTGATGACCTCACAACAGCATCCTGAAGGGGCACGACCGTCATTAGACCCACAGGTGTCTGTCTCTACATCAGTCCTTCACTGATGGCCTCACAACAGCATCCTGAAGAGACACGACCGTCATTAGACCCACAGGTGTCTGTCTCTACATCAGTCCTTCACTGATGACCTCACAACAGCATCCTGAAGGGACACGACCGTCATTAGACCCACAGGTGTCTGTCTCTACATCAGTCCTTCACTGATGACCTCACAACAGCATCCTGAAGAGACACGACCGTCATTAGACCCACAGGTGTCTGTCTCTACATCAGTCCTTCACTGATGACCTCACAACAGCATCCTGAAGGGGCACGACCGTCATTAGACCCACAGGTGTCTGTCTCTACATCAGTCCTTCACTGATGACCTCACAACAGCATCCTGAAGGGACTTGACCGTCATTAGACCCACAGGTGTCTGTCTCTACATCAGTCCTTCACTGATGACCTCACAACAGCATCCACACGCGTGTGTGAGCGGCGTGACTTTTGATTTTCTGTTGAACTTTGGACGTGTTATTAATACATGACTCGGGGATGAAAGAGTCTGTTAAACGAACTGCATTAAGCGTGCATAAATGTGGAGAAGGTTTTCTAACTGCTTTCCAGTGGAATCCATCAGTTCCAAATTGTTTTTGACAGTTTTGAATTACGACTGTTAGGAAGGTTAATTCAGCAATTGACTTGGAATTGGATCGTTTCGAACAGAATGTTGTCACTTTTGATTGGACCCCGAGTGTTCCGAGTGTAACAGGAGGACTCACAATGTCTGCATCTCCTGACTGCACAACGAGACGCAGCGTCACTATGGAGACACAACCGACTCAGAACAACATTATAAAGTGCTAATGCATTTTTCTGCTTGCTTCGCTTGTCCACCCGTGAAGAACACACCAGTAGTATCAACAACCAGGACCACCCAGAATGCATCTGGTGTAGAAGACCAATTATGGTTTGGTCCGTTAAAGGGTAACTCAGAGAACCAGCTGGCAACCATGTCTCTATGACCTCATGACCCCATGAGGCCCCTTACTGCGACGCATGGAAAGATCCAGACTGTCTGCTTCCTCTGTGTGTGTGTGTGTGCGTGTGTGTGTGTGTGTGTGTGTGTGTGTGTGTGTGTCAGTGTGTGGGTGTGTGTGTGTGGGTGCGTGTGTCACTATTTCAGTTTGGACATTAGTAACGTCACTTACATCCACTAAGACAGAGGAAAGGAAATCACAGGGAGAGACAGGGAGAGAGAGACAGGGAGACTCTGTCCTTCCCTCTGTCCTCTGTCCTTCCCTCTGTCCTCTGTCCTTCCCTCTGTCCTTTCCTCTGTCCTTCCCTCTGTCCTCTGTCCTTCCCTCTGTCCTCTGTCCTTCCCTCTGTCCTTTCCTCTGTCCTTCCCTCTGTCGTTCCCTCTGTCCTTCCCTCTGTCCTTTTCTCTGTCCTTCCCTCTGTCCTTCCCTCTGTCCTTCCCTCTGTCCTTCCCTCTGTCCTTTCCTCTGTCCTTCCCTCTGTCCTCTGTCCTTCCCTCTGTCCTTCCCTCTGTCCTTCCCTCTGTCCTCTGTCCTTCCCTCTGTCCTCTGTCCTTTCCTCTGTCCTCTCTTCTCTCCCTGTGGCTGCTACGCTCCAAGCAGCTCCTCTCTGTCTGTGTCTCAGGTCTCCTCTGTGTCTCCTGGGTCTCACTTCATGACAGAACAGATAAAAACACTGGTGTCCTGAAGCCCTGCCGCCTACAAGCACACCTGGGGAAATGTTTCCAGGCTTGTGTGTGTGTGTGTGTGGTGTGTGTGTGTGGTGTGTGTGGTGAGAGAGAGAGAGAGAGAGAGAGAGAGAGAGACAGAGAGAGAGAGAGAGAAAGAGAGAGAGAGAGAGACAGAGAGAGAGAGAGAGAGAGAGAGAGAGAGAGAGAGAGAGCGTCTTCTCCTATGTCTGGGCAAGTTCTCTCCACATTCACTGTCTCTCCTGGCTCATTAAGATCCTCTCCAGACTGGGTATCTCCCAGGCATCAGGGCTAACAGCTCCCCCACAGGGGAACACCACCGCTGGTCTGAGCTGCCAGGCCTGAATCACCTCGTTTAACAAAGTTCCTAAATGTCAGAACTAGGCAAGCACAGGTCATCATGGCCAAGCCTTGCTCAGCTGAGCCACGGCTCAGCCTGCTGGAGGAGAAGCTCGTGTTAGCATGTTGCTACTTAGCAAGGAGCATGTGGCCTCGCTCTCACCCACACACGGCTCCCTATCTCTCCCTCAAATCTCTAACCGGGTCTCTCTCTCCTCTCTCTGCCTGTGCCTGGAGTCAGTCAGACAGAACTCTTCACCACAAGCTCCAGGATATAACAGCTTCTGAGAGGATACTGCTCAGGATAATTGAATCCATTCAGCTGAGCATTACTCAAGGTATTGTCTCATGCTCAGGCCCAGAACAACAGAGCCTTTTTAGTAATTGAGTGTGTTTGTGTTTGTGCATGTCTCTATGTGATGTATGGTTATGGGTATATTTCCGTGAGTAAGGGGCGTGTGTCTAACAGTGCGTGCGTGTGTCGCACGTCTGAGTGTTTGTGTGTGGATTTATGGTACAGAGAGTCTGGATATCTGCATCTAACAAGGCGTGACCCTCTGGGTTGTAGCTAAGTCTTGTTTTGGCCTGAGGCATGGGTCTGTGTTCTGATGCTTTAGCAGAGGAGGGGAGATGGAGGGAAGGAAGGAAGGAAGGAGGGAGAGAGGGAAGGAAGGAGAGAGGGAAGGAAGGAAGGAAGGAGGGAGAGAGGGAAGGAGGGAGAGAGGGAAGGAAGGAGAGAGGGAAGGAAGGAGAGAAGACAGGGAAGGAGAGAGGGAAGGGAAGGAAGGAGAGAAGACAGGGAAGAAAGGAGAGAGGGAAGGGAAGGAGAGAGGGAAGGGAAGGAGAGAGGGAAGGGAAAGGAGGAGAAAGAGATGACGGAACAGAGGAGAGAAGGAAGGAAGGAAGGAGAGAGGAAAGAGAGAGAGTGGAGGGAACACAGGAGAGGAGAGAAGGAAGGAAGGAGAGAGGAAAGAGAGAGAGAGGAGGGAACAGAGGAGAGGAGAGAAGGAAGGAAGGAGAGAGGAAAGAGAGAGTAGGGAACAGAGGAGAGGAGAGAAGGAAGGAAGGAAGGAAGGAAGGAAGGAGAGAGGAAAGAGAGAGAGATGAGGGAACAGAGGAGAGGAGAGAAGGAAGGAAGGAAGGAGAGAGGAAAGAGAGAGAGATGAGGGAACAAAGGAGAGAGAGTGTAGTTCAACTCTCTGGGGGAGATGTGACAAAGCTTGGATAATTCACACCATGGTCACATTCACAACAACACAACAAGCTTCTCTTGTTTTTGTCAGTCATGTTGATGTTTACGACATTTAAGTTGTTTTATTACCTTTGAAAATCAAAGCCTTGTCAGACAGGCACCACTCACGTTCTCCTCCTAACAGGGTCAGGATCTGGCCAATCAGAGACAACGCTAACAAGGGAACCAGGAAGTGAACCAGTAAATAAGGCATGAGCACGGTGCTGACATTAACAGTCCTCCAATCACAGCAGCTTCACATGGCGATGCTGTGAACACCCGTGAAGGTCGCTCAACATGCAGACAAAAAATATTTGTGTTTGTTTGCTGGTGTGAGTTCAATACTCCAGTCTTCAGCCGGACTGCATTTCCCACAATCCACCTCTTCATCCCGTGGCTTCCTCAATGACGGGTGCTCTTACAGAGGTCCTGTGACCTAGGCGCTAGCTCACTTCAAACTACACTACCCAGCTACAGTGACAGAACTACAAAACATACTGAGGTACAGTAATGGATGACAGACCTAAACATCACATTGCTATCTGACGTGAAACGTTTTGACATCTCTGTACATAAGTGTGTATATCCAGTATATATATACTGTATATACAGAATATATATATATATATGTTTGTGTTGGGGGGGGTGTGTCTGTGAGTGTGTTAGGGGTGTGTGTGTGTGTTGGGTGTGTGTGTTGGGGGGTGTCTGTGTGTGTGTGTTGGGTGTGTGTGTGTGTTGGGGGTGTCTGTGTGTGCGTGTTGGGTGTGTGGGCGTGTGCGTGTTGGGTGTGTCTGTGTGTGTGTGCGTGTTGGTTGTGTGTGTGTGTTGGAGGTGTCTGTGTGTGTGTTGGGGGTGTCCGTGTGTGTGTGTTGGGGGTGTCTGTGTTGGGTGTGTGTGTTGGGGGTGTTTGTGTGTGTTGGGGGGTGTCTGTGTGTGTGTGTTGGGTGTGTGTGTGTTTGGGGGTGTCAGTGTGTGCGTGTTGGGTGTGTGTGTGTTGGGAGTGTCTGTGTGTGCGTCTACCCCGCTGTAGCTACGGGCCCCTTGTCTCCCAGTCTGCAGTCTCAGTTTCTTGTGGTCGTGGTCGGACGTGGTCGAGGTCTGACGTGGTCGTATCATTGGTCAGACAGACGGAGCCCCTCGCCTTCAGACAATCGAGGTAATTGGCTCCACCCCCCCAGATCAGAGGGACAGGAAGTTCTCTGGCCCCACTTCCTCCCAGGAAGTCTACCCTGGGCTCTGAACGGTGTGAGCTGTGGCTAGGGTTCCAGAGGTCAGAGGTCAGGGGTCAGACGGTGGACGACTGCTTGATGCTGTGGAAGCTGACCCGTGTGGGCGAGGTAGGGATGGACATGGCACGTGCCACGCGGGCTCGGATCGAGTGTTTATCCTGCCAGCGATGCCATCTCTTCCTCACCGCAGACCGTACCTGAGAGAGGGAGGGAGGGAGATAGAGAGAGAGAGAGAGAGAGAAAGTGAGAGAGAGGAAGAGAGAGAGAGAGGAAAAAAGAGAGAGGAAAGAGAGAGAGACACAGAGAGCCGACAGAGCAGAGAGACAGAGAGAGAGACATATGAGAGAGAGAGGAGAGAGGAAAGAGAGAGAGAGAGAGAAAAGAGGAGAGAGCAGAGACGAGAGAGAGAAGAAGAGAACAGAAAGAGGAGCAGAAAGAGAGAGAGAAAATGTGGTTGTCAGCTCTGTGTGAGAACTGCAGGTGTTATTAAGCTATACAGGGAGCAGCCTTAACAGATCAAATAAAGCGAGAGGGCGAAGAATAAAGGGACGATGAGATGAAGGGAGGAGTGCAAAGACAAGATGAAAGAGGAATTCCTTTCTCTCTCTGTCTCTCTTTCTCTTCTTCTCACCCTCTCCCCCCCCCCCCCAACCCTCCTCTCTCTCTCTCTCTCTGTGTGTCTCTCTCTCTGTCTCTCTTATTCTCTCTCTCTTTCTCTCTCTCTCCCCCTTCTCTCCCCCGCCCCTCTCCCCTCTCTCCCTCTCTCTCCCCCCTCTCTCTCTCCAAGCCTAGAAGACTTGTGCAACACGAAGAAAGAAAGAAGACCTAAATGGATTAGTTTCATATGAATGACGACCATGACCAAGGTTGTGACTTAAGTATCTCTGGGAAAATGTCTATGCATGTGAAAGCAATGTGTGTGATGGTATGTGTGGGAATGCACATGTGTGTGTGTGTGTGTCGTTGGCTGCAGCAATTCTTTTCTGAATTCAACAGAGATCATAGCTGGCACAGAGTGATTTGGCTCTAAACTAAACACACACACACACACACACTCCCGCTCACATGAAACTACATGAGAAAAATATTGGATGAGATGATATCTGGCACGATGGGAGAAAACGCAGATCTCATTGTTGTTCTTCAGTAGCCCCCCAAACATTCCTGTAGAGGTAGATGACAGACGAGCCCCTCTGACTGTGTGAGCGTTAGGTTGTATCCAGGCATCTGGCTGTGTCTGAGTGTTGTGCTGTATCCAGGCATTAGATTGTATCCAGACGATAGACTGTATCCAGATGATAGACTGTATCCAGATGATAGACTGTATCCAGACGATAGACTGTATCCAGATGATAGACTGTATCCAGATGATAGACTGTATCCAGACGATAGACTGTATCCAGACGATAGACTGTATCCAGACGATAGACTGTATCCAGATGATAGACTGTATCCAGATGATAGACTGTATCCATGCATTAGGTTGAATCTGGTCGTTAGACTGTATCAAGGTGTTAGGTTGAATTCAGGCGTTAGGCTGTAACCAGGTGTCTGGCTGTAACCAGGCATTACGCTGTATCAAGGCGTACGTACCATCCATAACATGATGATGAATATTTAACCCCAGACTTCATGCATAGCCTGTACCTAACCTGAAGCTACACACACTTTCAGTATTCTTCAGTCGCTTCTACAGATATCAGTAAAGAGTAACTTCCAGAGGGAACCAAGACTTTCACGTGTGCATGGCGCACACACGTGTGCGCGTGTGTCGGGTCAGGGGTCGTTTGACTGTGGAGCGACTGAAGGGCACCTTAGAAGGAATCCCTGCGGCTGGTCATGTTTTGGCCAGTCGTGTTTTTAAAGGGCATGTCACACACACCATCATGGTTCAGCTCACAGCTGAATATTTCATGACTAGGGATGTACAAGACTGGCTGCTGAGGGTGGAAGGGAGAGGAGGAAGAGGAGGAGGAGGAAGAGGAGGAGGAAGAAGAGGAGGAAGAAGAGGAGGAAGAAGAGGAGGAGGAGGAGGAGGGAGATGAGGAGGAGGAGGAAGAGGAGGAGGAAGGGAGAGGAGGAAGAGGAGGAGGAAGAAGAGGAGGAGGAAGAGGAGGAGGAAGAGAAGGAGGAGGTAAAGGAAGGAGGGGAGGCGAGGAGGTGGGGCTGGGCCGGGCTGGGCTGGGCCGGGGGCTGGGCTGGGCTGGGCCAGGGGTAGAGTAGGTGATGGGGATGAATTGATCCACCTGTCTTCCATGAAATCTGTTTCTGTTGGCTCTCTGCTTCCACTTCTTGACTCATGTATATCAATTCCAAAGTAATTTAGTTTAGACTGCAAAGCAAACCAATAGGATGTGTTTCCAATAGCCTGCAGGAATACGTAGAGGACGGGGAGAGAGGGAGGAGGAGAGGGGTGATGAGCGGAGTGGAGGAGATGCAGAGGGTGATGAGCGGAGTGGAGGAGATGCAGAGGAACAAGGTGAAGAAAGGGGAGTTGAATGAAGGAAAGGGGGGGAGGTGGAGGCCTGGAATACTAAATGAGAGATGGAACCGAGGAAAAAAGGGGACAGAGGGGGAGGGAGGGGAGGAGAGGGAGGGAGGGAGGTAGGTAGGGAGGGAGGGAAGGAAAACTCGTTGAAGGCAGAATGAAGGATCACATGAGGACGAGAACGTGCTTACCTCGCTGTTTAGGAAACAGTAGAACACTGACACGAAAAAACCCTGAGGGGGAGAGAGAGGGAGAGAGAGGGAGAGAGAGGGAGAGAGAGGGAGATGGAGAGAGATGGAGAGAGAGACGGAGAGAGAGAGAGATGGGGAGAGATGAAGAGAGGGAGAGACAGAGGGAGAGAGGGAGATGGAGAGAGATGGAGAAGGAGGGAGGGATAGGGAGGCAGAGAGAGGGGGAGGGAAAGAGGGAGAGAGTGACAGTAAAGATAGTTGTTTATAAAAATTCAGGTCCAAAACAAGGTTATCCTCGACAATAACAAATCCATAACTCTGTAGTCACTGGCTTCAGGCAAGGAGAAAAGGAGCAAGTAAAGTTTAGCAGTACACATGTGTACCTATAATAAGACTACCATGGAAATTCAACATCAGCTCAATGTCTGGAATTCATAGCAACAACAATTAAGCGGTCATGTGTTTTGTGTAGCAAAGTAGCTATGCTAGTTAGCATCTGTCCAGTGTAATTCCTACCAGAGTGCTAGCATTGCAGGCTAACCTGAAAAGACTCCAGGAATGAGTTGAAGTAGATGAAGACGATCTGAGCCAGCTCGTCGTCTCCTCCGGGGTTCACGAAGAACAGCATGTAGGTGATGCCTAGCAACGGTAGCAGCACCAGGGTGGCCTTCACTGCTTTCCTGCAGGACACACAGGGGACACACAGGGAGGGGGGACACACAGGGAGGGGGGGACAGGGGACACACAGAGAGGGGGACACAGGGAGGGGGACACAGGGGACACACAGAGAGGGGGGACACAGGGAGGGGGGACACACGGTGTGGGGGGGACAGGGAGGCGGGGACAGGGGGAAATGGAGGACACACACAGGGGACACACAGTGTCAGCACGCAGGAAGGAACAAGTTTTAAGAGGTTCTGAGCCATGTTTTATTTTGGCTTCTTACTGGATGGGCTAGGGTTAGAACTAGGAATAGGGTTGGGTTAGGGTTAGGGCTAGCACTAGGATAGGGTCAGGGCTAGGGTTAGGCACCTGTACTGGATTGTCTCAGAGGTGGTTGAAGCTCTCAGTTTGGTCATCAGGATCCTGACGATGTTGAAGAGGAAGATGAAGTTGATCTGGAGGAGGGGAGGAGCGATGCAAGAGAGAGATAAACAGAGACAGATACAGACACAGAGACACAGAGAGAGAAACAGAGAGAGATTGAGATAAAGAGATGAGAGAGAGAGAGAAACAGCGAGAGATTGAGATAAAGAGATGAGAGAGAGAGAGAAACAGAGAGAGATAGAGACAGAGATACAGACAGAGACAGTGAGAGAGAGAGAGGAGAGAAAGAGAGAGAGAGATAGAGAGGAGAGAAAGAGAGAGAGATAGAGAGAGAGATGAGAGAGAGAGAGAAACAGAGAGAGATAGAGACAGAGATACAGACAGAGACAGTGAGGGAGAGAGAGAAAGAGAGAGAGAGACAGATAGAGAGAGAGGAGAGAGAGAGAAAAAGAAGAGAGAGAGAGAGGGTAAGGCATCTGGCTTTATTACGTCACAGCTGTGCTTCTAAAAGGAACACTGTTTTACTTATTGCCTAAATGCTTCTTCTGGTTCTGTTCTCTGAGTGCAAAGCTTGAAAACAGACCTTGTTATTATCCAACTGTGTTGCAACTCAGTCACACCAGACCTTAGCATCAGATTGTAAACCACAAATAGCATTAAACTGAACACAAGCTGTACTGTGTGTTCAGTGCTGTTACAGCAGTGCAATGAAGTGTGGTTACTGGAGTGTAGTATAGTGTAATGTGTGTGTGAAGTATAGTGCTGTATATTATGGGGTAGTGTAGTTGTGTTTAGAGAAGTATAGAGTAATATAGTATAGTATGGGGTAGTGTAGTTGTGTTTAGAGAAGTATAGAGTAATATAGTATAGTATGGGGTAGTGTAGTTGTGTTTAGTTTAGAGGAGTATGGAATGATATAGCATGGGGTAGTGTAGTGTAGTATAGAGGAGTATAGAGTAATATAGTATAGTATGGGGTAGTGTAAATGTGTTTAGAGAAGTATAGAGTAATATAGTATAGTATGGGGTAGTGTAGTTGTGTTTAGAGAAGTATAGAGTAATATAGTATGGGGTAGTGTAGTTGTGTTTAGAGAAGTATAGAGTAATATAGTATGGGGTAGTTAGTTGTTTTATGTTTAGAGGAGTAATGAATGACTCGCGATGGGGGTAAGTGTAGTGTAGTTAAGAGGGAGATCAGTATAGTGTAGCATATATACTGTAGTATAGTATAGTGTAGTATAGTGTAGTATGGGGTAGTGTAGTGTAGTATAGAGGAGTATAGGTTAGTATAGTATAGTATAGTATTGTATGGGGTAGTGTAGTGTAGGTTAGAGGAGTATAATTTAGTATAGTATAGTGTAGTGTAGTGTAGTGTAGTGTAGTGTAGTATAGTGTAGTATGGGGTAGTGTAGTGTAGGTTAGAGGAGTATACAGTATAGTACTGTATAGTATGTACAGTAATATAGTATAGTGTAGTATAACATAGTGCTAGTATAGTTACCAGCAGGACCAGGATCATTGGACCCTGGTAGATGTAGTCCGTATAAACGCCAGCTCTCTTACCAAACCAGCACCTGAAACGAGCACAATTACTCACAGAAACACTTATCAGCCAATCAAGAAGGCCAGTGGCTGCAGGCCAACCAATCACCTCGGTCAATTATCATTCGTCCCCTGATGAATCTGAGTGCTCTGAATGCAAGCCAGTCAGATGAGAAGGCAGTGGGCGTGCGAGCCCAGCTGGCAGAGCGTGAGAGGGAACTAAAGGTTTAGACCCCCCAGGGGGTATGAGCAGCCAAACAGTGCACCTCTCCTTGGCAGGCAAAACAGAATGATGGAAAAGGAGAAAAAAAGAGGAATGAATCAGAAGGAGGAGTAAATGAGACGATTCCCTGGAATCAGCGCTGCTACACATCTGCCAAGTCTACAGTCTGAGGGAGAGAGAGGAGAGGAAGAGAGAGGAGGGGAGGGGAGGGAAGAGGGATGGAAGGGAGGAGAGGAGGGAGAGGAGGGGGAGAGAGAGGAGAGGAAGAGAGAGGAGGGGAGGGGAGGGGAAGGAGGGATGGAAGGGAGGAAGGGGGGAGGAAGAGGGATTGTAAGAGAGGAGAGGAGGAGAGAGAAGGGAGGAAGAGATGTAAGAGAGGAGAGGAGGGAGAGGAAGGGAAGGGAAGAGGGATGTAAGGGAGGAGAGGAGGGAGAGGAAGGGAAGGGAAGAGGGATGTAAGGGAGGAGAGGAGGGAGAGGAGAGAGGGGGTGGGGTAGAGGAGGGTAGAAGAAGGCTGGAGGAGAGGAAGGGAGAGGAGCGAAGAAGAGACGAGAGAAGGGGAAGGGTGGAGGAGAGTAGAGGTGGATTGGAGGAGGGGTGGAGTAGAGGAGGAGAGAGAAGAGAAGGGTGGAGTGAGGAGACGGGTGGAGGAGATGAGGGGTGAAGGGAAGGACAGATGGAAGTACAGGGACATGGCAAACTAGAGGTTGTCTTCCCTTTCGGGAGCTGAACAGCGACTACAGGTTGTTATGGTAACCGATGCCATGCTAAGTGTTTTGAGCTGTCCGGTTGACAAAGTGGAGAGCTGTTTGTAGCGATACTGATGGTGGTGTCCCAGATACATGAGGATCAATATCATGATGGGACCATCCCTGATGACTAAGACCCAGTCAGGGGAGGCATTGATCAGTCAATGACTCAGGAGGACGTAGGGATGACACACAATTGGCTTGAAAAACATAAATCGGTCATGAGATATTCTGAGGATGATGATGATAGTGATGATGATGATGAGCGATGCGAGAAAGGAGAGACAAACAGCCAGAGGAGTGTGATGACAACAGCAGCAGCAGCAACATCGAAGGACGACCTCTTACTTCTCGTTGTCGTAGTACAGCTTGCCTATGGCCCAGGCCACGATGATGGGCAGCGGAATACCTGGAAGAAGAACACCGTTACCATGGAGACCTGCATAACCAGGGTTCCGGGGCTTGGATGACGGTCACCGTTCTATACCAGGATTCCACATCCTCTACCTCCCGCCCTTTGAAGAGGGCAGGTGTAGAGAACAGTTAGCTAGGGAAGTTAGCATCGGTCCAGTGTAATTCCTATTGGAGCGCTAGCAGCACATGCTATCCCGGACACCAGGCCTCTGGACCCTACCAAGGTACTCACACCAACCAATGCAGATGAACATCCACTTGCGGAGCTTGTCTGTGGAGTAGGTGAGCACAATGGCCGTGTGCAGGTAGCAGCCTTCACCAAACATCCAAAAGAAGTTGGTGACATGGAAGTAGTTGTAGGCGGCAGTGACGATCCGACACCATGCCTGGAGGAGAGGGGGGTAGGAGGAGGGGGAGGAGGAGGAGAGGGGGGTAGAAGGAGGAGGAGGAGGAGGAGGAGGGGGGTAAAAGAGAAGGAGAGAGGAGGAAGGAGGAAAGGGATGGAGAGGGAGGAGGTACGCGTGTAAGGGAAGGAAGCGACGGAGACGGAGACGGGGGGTAGAAGGAGGAGGCAGGCAGGCATGGGAGGGGAGGCAAGGAGGGGTAGCGGAGGAGGTGAGGAAGGGAGGAGAGTAGAGTGGGGTAGAGGAGGAGGAGGAGGAGAGGGGAGGGGTAGGAAGTGGAGAGGAGGGGGAGGAGGAGGAGGGAGAGGGGGGATGTAGGGGTTGAGGGAGTGTCAGTGGAGGAGAGGGGGTGATAGGTGGAAGGAGCGAGGTGAGGGGTGGGGGGGGTAGTGGGGGGTGCAGTTGAGGGAGGAGGCTGAGCAGTAGGAAAGAAACGAAGGATTCGGGGGGTATTAGAAGGATGAGTAGACAGAGTTGAGAGAGGGGGGGTTATACAGTAGGGGATGAAGGAGGAGGAAAAGGGGCACACTAGGAAGGAAGGAGGAGGAAGGAGAGAGAGGGGGTAGAAGGAGAGAATAAAAAATAAAAAAGGGTGGGGAAGAAAAGGAGAGAAGAGAGGGAGAGAGATAGAGAGATTGATAGAGAGAGAGATAGAGTGTGGGGAGAGAGGGGGGAGATATGGGGAGACTGGGGGAGACGGAGAGGGAGGAAGGAGGTAGAGAGAGGAGGAAGGGGGGGAGGAGATGGGGTGGAGGAGATGGGGTGGAGGAGATGGGGTGGAGGAGATGGTGAGATGGTGCAGTAGGAGATGGGGTGGAGGAGATGGTGAGATGGTGCAGTAGGAGATGGGGTGGAGGAGAAGGAGGGAGAGGGGGGGTTAGCCAGGGAGGAAGGAGGAGGAGGAGAGAGAGATTAAAGCGGGAGACAGATAAAATTGATTTAGGTTGGGATTAGAAGGGGTGTTTCCGTGAGACATACAAGTCAGAATCTCGACATGAATGTGTTCAGATCAGTGGGTGGAGAAAAGACCGTCACTACGCAAAACCCACCAAATTGAACGGGGCTTACAGGGAACAGATAAGGGACTCGGCTCAGGTTTATTTGGCATTGCGTAGTTGAAAGTAGAATGAACGCTTTCAGTTATAAAGCAAATGAACTGAACTTCCTGGTAGGAACTGTCGGGATGTTGTCGTTCATTGGGATAGTTTTCTGTAGAATTTATTGATGAACTTTCCGGTGGTGTAAAACAAACGGGACAAGGGTCATATGGGCTAGCGTCCTAATGATCAGGGGGTGGGTAAACACTGAAGGCCGAATCGAGTGGACTTCAAATATTGGGCTAGTTATCCCCGATAAAATAGAGAGGTATCATAGGTTTGTGATTAAATTTACACTTAATGCCGTGGCAATTGGGTACTTTAAGTTTCTAGTATTTTTCACTAATTTTAGTGTTGTTATAAAAACAAGGAGGAGGAGGAGAGGGGGGTAGGAGGAGGAGGAGGAGGAGGAGGAGAGGGGGGTATAAGGAGGAGGAGGAGGAGGAGAGGGGGGTAGAAGGAGGAGGAGGAGGAGGAGAGAGAGATAGAGACAGATAAATTGATAGGTTTGGATAGAAGGGGTTCCGTGAACCAATCAGATCTCACATCACGCAAATCCACCAATGACGGCTTCTACATCGCCTGTTTTTATTTGCTGACGATGGGTGAAAGTAGAAAACAGCTCATTAGCATGAACTGAACTTCCTGTAGAATCCTGTCGCTGTTGTCTCATTGGATAGTTTCTGTATCCGTGTGGTAAACACTGACAGGTCATTGGCTAGTTTTCCTTTCCGTGTGGTAAACACTGCCTCATCATTGGCTAGTTACCGTATTCATGTGGTAAACACTGCCGTGTCATTGGCTAGTTTCCGTATTCATGTGGTAAACACTGCCTTATCATTGGCTAGTTTCCCCTTCCGTGTTGTAAACACTGCCTTATCATTGGCTAGTTTCCCCTTCCGTGTTGTAAACACTGCCTTATCATTGGCTAGTTTCCTTCCCTGTGGTAAACACTGCCTTATCATTGGCTAGTTTCCCCTTCCGTGTGGTAAACACTGCCTTATCATTGGCTAGTTTCCCCTTCCGTGTTGTAAACACTGCCTTATCATTGGCTAGTTTCCTTCCGTGTTGTAAACACTGCCTTATCATTGGCTAGTTTCCCCTTCCGTGTGGTAAACACTGCCTTATCATTGGCTAGTTTCCTTCCGTGTGGGAAACACTGCCTTATCATTGGCTAGTTTCCCCTTCCGTGTGGTAAACACTGCCTTATCATTGGCTAGTTTCCCCTTCCGTGTGGTAAACACTGACAGCTGGATGACAAGCTGAGTCAGCCTGAGGCCTCCAAACCTCCGGAGTCTTCTCAAACATCACGCTGCACTCCCATCAGTCAAGACAAGCACACTCTACTCTACTGGACTCCACTCTATTCTGTTCTGCTTTATTCTGATATATTCTTATTTCTTGTCCATTTTGTTCGTTCTACCTTACTCTTTTCAACAAAAAATTTTTCTCCCCACTTTTACAGTAGTTAGTTGCTAAATGATTGTATTCCATTAAGATCTTTTCTTTACAGTTTGCGCTGAACACAAATGGACAGATGGTACAGTACTCGCCTCAGCACAGATGCACTCATTCAGGAGGTAGTCACCGACTCCCCTCCCTCCTCAATCCCCCTCCTCTCCCCCTCATCTCCCCTCCTCCCCTCCTCTCCCCCTCTCCCCCCTCTCCCCATGCCCTCCCTCCCATCCCCTCCCCTCTCACCCCTCCCTCCCTCTCACCTCTTCCTCCCCTCCCTTCTCCTCTCCACCCTCTCCCCTCCTCTCCCTCCCCTCCTCTCCCCTCCCTCCTCCTTCCCCTCCCTTCCCTCCTCCCCTCTCCCCCTCGCCCTCTTCGAGAAGTGTAAGTTGTTTTTTCTTCCCCTTCTTTCAAGGTCTGCTGTCCACATCAGTTATCACACTTCGTCACGAACTCCCCCCCCCCTCCTATCAAACCCCTCTCCCCACGCCATAAAAACCCTCCTGGGTTCGAAATCCCGGAGGCCGCCCTGCCCCGCAAATCGGAGCCCCTCCTCCTATCACAACCTTCTTCCCGCCAAGAGCCCAGATAAAAAATAAAGTACCCTCCTGTCCGAAATCCCACCCAAATCAAGGAGACGCCCCCGCCCCCCCCCCCTATATTCACCCCTTTCTCCCCATGTTTCTCCCACGCCATAAAACCCCTCCTGTCCGCATGCACCCCAAATAGGAACGGTAAATAGCCCCCCGCGCGGTCCTAACTCACCCTCCTCCGAGGCGCCATAATTACTCCTGTCCGAATCCCCCCAAATCACAGGACGTCAGCCCCTCCCCCTCTCCTATCAGCAGACCGGGCTTCTCGGACCCAAAGGCGAGGTCGCCCTCCTGTCCGAATCCCCCCCAAATCAGGACGCCCCCCCCCCTCCTATCACCCTTCTCCCACGCCATACCCTCCTGTCCGAATCCCCCCCAAATCAGGACGCCCCTCCCCCCCCTCCTATCACCCTTCTCCCACGCCATACCCTCCTGTCCGAATCCCCCCCAAATCAGGACGCCCCCCCTCCTATCACCCTTCTCCCACGCCATACCCTCCTGTCCGAATCCCCCCCAAATCAGGACGCCCCTCCCCCCCCTCCTATCACCCTTCTCCCACGCCATACCCTCCTGTCCGAATCCCCCCCAAATCAGGACGCCCCCCCCCCTCTCCTATCACCCTTCTCCCACGCCATACCCTCCTGTCCGAATCCCCCCCAAAAATTCATGAACGCTTGTCCCCTCCTATCACCCTTCTCCCACGCCATACCCTCCTGTCCGAATCCCCCCCAAATCAGGACGCCCCCCCTCCTATCACCCTTCTCCCACGCCATACCCTCCTGTCCGAATCCCCCCCAAATCAGGACGCCCCCCCCCCCTCCTATCTCCCTGTCTCCCACGCCATACCCTCCTGTCCGAATCCCCCCCAAATCAGGACGCCCCTCCCCCCCCTCCTATCACCCTTCTCCCACGCCATACCCTCCTGTCCGAATCCCCCCCAAATCAGGACGCCCCTCCCCCCCCTCCTATCACCCTTCTCCCACGCCATACCCTCCTGTCCGAATCCCCCCCAAATCAGGACGCCCCCCCCCCCCTATCACCCTTCTCCCCACGCATATCCCTCCTGTCCGATATCCCCCCCCCAAATCATGGACGCCCCCCCTCCTATAAACCTTCTTCCACGCCATACGCCTTCTGTCCGATTCCCCCCACTCAGACGCCCCCCCCCCTCCTCCTCTCCCCTTTTCTCCCCCCCTCCCCCCTTCTAACCCCCAGGCCCTTGGTCTCCTAGCCCCCCCCCCCCTCCATCACCTTCTCCCCACGCCAACCTCCCTGTCCGAATCCCCCCAATCAGGACGCCCCCTCCTCCCCCCCCACCAGGCCAATCACACGTCATTCACAGCTCTGTCTCCGGTGACACCTCCCTCCTTACCCCCCTCCTTACATCCCTCACTTCCTCCTTACCTCCCTCCTTACCCCCCTCCTTACATCCCTCCCTCCTTACCTCCCTCACTTCCTCCTTACCTCCCTCCTTACCCCCCTCCTTACCTCCCTCCTTCCCTCCCTCCTGTGCTCTGAACGTCCTGTTCAGGTGCGAGACTTCCTTCTCCCGTTCCCGTCCCCACCACACACCCAAAACACACAACCCAAAACACACACAACCCAAAACACACACAACCCAAAACACACACACCCACAACACACACAACCCAAAACACACACACACACATTACGACATCCCTGATGACATGATCGGCTCAGTTGCCAAAGGAAACATAAAGGCTTGTTTTCATCAAAGTATCACACAGAAAGTAGATCAGAAACACAAGCCTCTGAGCCTTCTGGCATAGCCCCACCCCTTTCTGCCATAGCCCCTCCTCTTTCTGCCATAGCCTCTCCCCTTTCTGCCATAGCCCCTCCCCTTTCTGCCATAGCCTCTCCCCTTTCTGCCACAGCCCCTCCCCTTTCTGCCACAGCCCCTCCCCTTTCTGCCATAGCCCCTCCCCTTTCTGACATATCCCCTCCCCTTTCTGCCATAGCCCCTCCCCTTTCTGCCATAGCCCCTCCCCTTTCTGCCATAGCCACTCCCCCTTCTGCCATAGGCACTCCCCTTTCTGCCATAGCCCCTCCCCTTTCTGCCATAGCCTCTCCCCTTTCTGCCATAGCCACTCCCCTTTCTGCCATAGCCCCTCCCCTTTCTGTCATAGCCACTCCCCTTTCTGCCATAGCCCCTCCCCTTTCTGCCATAGCCCCTCCCCTTTCTGTCATAGCCACTCCCCTTTCTGCCACAGCCTCTCCCCTTTCTGCCATAGCCCCTCCCCTTTCTGCCATAGCCTCTCCCCTTTCTGTCATAGCCCCTTCCCTTTCTGCCACAGCCTCTCCCCTTTCTGCCATAGCCCCTCCCCTTTCTGCCACAGCCCCTCCCCTTTCTGCCACAGCCTCTCCCCTTTCTGCCACAGCCCCTCCCCTTTCTGATGTAGCCTCTCCTCTTTCGGACAAAGCCACTCCTCCCTCCTAAGCTCCTCCTCTTTCTGCTCCTCCTCCTCTCCTCCCCCCTCTTCCACCTGCTCCTTCCTCTCTCCTCCCCTCTTCCTCCCCTCTCCTCCCCTCCTCCTCCCCTTCAGAAGGACGCAGGATCAAAGTGATGGATGGTATCATAAAACACATCATAATCACTCTGTAATTGTTTTATAACCTCCTGCTCAAGTCCACACAGAGAGACATCTGTCATCAATCTCTCCCTCGTCTGTCTGACCTCTACGGGAAGAGATCAGACTCGTCTACTTTAGAAGCATCTACAGTCCTAGTCCAAGTATCTCACCTCGTCCATCTTACTGTAATTTAGTCTATCGTGTATCAGATGTAGAGCTACTAGAATTAAATGTTGTGCGGGTTGTGTCTGACACAGTCCATCTTAATGTGGTCCTAATTGCATCTAACGCAGTTCAGGGCATTGTGTGTGTCTGTGTGTCTGTGTTTGTGTGTGTGTGTCTGTGTCTGTGTCTGTGTCTGTGTGTCTGTGTCTGTGTGTCTGTGTGTGTGTCTGTGTGTGTGTGTGTCTGTGTGTGTGTGTGTGTGTGTGTGTGTGTCTGTGTGTGTCTGTGTGTGTCTGTGTGTGTGTGTGTCTGTGTGTGTGTGTCTGTGTGTGTGTGTGTGTGTGATGTAATTTAAACTCACCACATTACTTTCATGGACCGCAGGATTCATGGTGAGTTGGACCACGAACCAGGTTGCGTTCCTGAGGATGAAGGCTGTGATCAAGTTCCAATGGATGATGTTCCTCAGGCAGCGGATACTCCTATTGGTGGAAACACAGGAATATGAGCTTATGCAGGGCATTCCCATTGGTGGAAACGCATAAGGAAATAGGATCGAGCACTCCTATTGGTAGAGAGACAGGAAGAGAGGGGCAACTGTTTAAAACATTTAGCAGGAGTTCAACTATCTTGGACTGACTGTGAATACTTAAAGCACAATGTCATCAAATGCTATTTACAGTCTGGCGTTGGTGATGTGGAAGTAAAAAAAGCATCATTTAGTCTTTTGCAGTACGTGCAAGCACGCACACATACATCCACAAATCACTCGCTCGCATCCACATTAACACATTCCCTGTCTATCTTCTCCTTCGTCCTATTTTTCTTTGTCAATTAAACAGCTTTTTTGAGGTTTGGCCAAACTTTGGGCTTTGAATCCCAGCATTCCTTCTTGCTGTTTTATCCAGTAGGGGACTGGACAACTGCCAACGTAGACAAACAGCTTCTCCTGTACAGATCTTTCTCTCTCCTCTCCCCTCGTCTCTCCCCTCCCCTCCCTGTCTTCTCCTCCCCTCCCCTTTCCTCTCCTTCCCTCTCCTCTTCCTACCTCCTCTCCTCCTTTCTCTCCCCTCCCCTCCCCTCCTCTCTCCTCTCCTCTCCTCCCGTCTCCTCTCCCTTCCTCTCTCCTCTCCTCTCCTTTCCTCTCCTTTCCTCCCCTCCCCTCCCCTCTCCTCTCCTCTTATATTTCCGCTGCAGTACTGTTCTCCCCCATCTCCAGTAATATATCGTCTCTTTGCCCTTCTCATCCTCCCCACCGTCAACCTAAATCTCCTGCTCCTCTCTTACAACTTCCTCACCCTCCATTCCCTGTGGCTCCCTGTTTCGAGATCTCTAAATCTCTCCCCTCCTTCCTCCGTCCTCCTTCCTTCCATTACCCCTCTCTCTCCTCCCTCTCTCCCCTCCCTCCCTCTCTCTCCTCCCTCCCTGGACCAGTCAGACTCAGGCTATACATCACGATAGACAGCTGAGGCCTCCTCCACATCCACTCGCTGCTCTCTCTCCACTTTCTCCCTCTAAGTCCCTTCATCCTGCTCTCCCACTTCCCCTAATCCCCCACCTCCTCTGCCTCCCTCAGTCTCCGTCTGACAGCTTTAGGTTCTGTGTAGCAGCGTGAGCAGTACGTAGTCGGGACACCGCGATGTTGTCCGTCTCACCGGCGCCTCGCTTTCTCACCCAGCTCCTTCCGTGCTCTTCCCTCTCCTTCTCCCGCCTCCTCATTCTCTCTCCTCTCTCCCTCCATCTCTCCTGGAACCCAGCTCCTCATTCTCTCTCCTCTCTCCCTCCATCTCTCCTGGAGCCCAGTTCCTCCTTCTCTCTCCTCTCTCCCTCCATCTCCCCTGGAGCCCAGCTCCTTATTCTCTCTCCTCTCTCCCTCCATCTCCCCTGGAGCCCAGCTCCTCCTTCTCTCTCCTCTCTCCCTCCGGCTCTCCTGGAGCCTAACGTGGCCTGCCTCTCTCTCCTCACGTCTAGTTATCTGTGACAGGGGCACAGACACAACAGGCCGATCCCCCGAACCAGAACATCCACCCACTCGTCCGTCCACCCGTGTATTATTCATCCAACACATCTATCGCAAGTCACCCTAAACTATTCCAACACATACAAGTTCCACTGCATAACAAGCACGTTCCCTGGACTCTATGTCAGGTCTATTATTGAGCTCAAAGGTTCTATCGTCATTCTATTCCTGGTTCTACATGAGGGTCATAGAGTGGATCTGGGACAAGGACACCACCACCATGTTACTTGTCTTCAAGGGCAAAAAGTGCCTCCCTGCCTGTCTCACTGCCTCTGTGGTAACCTGCCTGTCTCACTGCCTCTGTGGTAACCTGCCTGTCTCACTGCCTCTGTGGTAACCTGCCTGTCTCACTGCCTCTGGGGTAACCTGCCTGTCTCACTGCCTCTCTCTCTCTCTCTCTCTCTCTCTCTCTCTCTCTCTGTGTGACTCTCTTGAGAACCTGTCTGTTTGTCTAAAGTCTGAAGACTCGCATCACATTAAAATCTTTCTCTGTCTCTAATACCTGTCTCTCCTTGTGTCTCTTTCTTTCTCTCTCTGTCTCTCTCTCTGTCTCCCTCTCTGTCTCCCTCTCTCTCTCCCTCTCTCCTCCTATTCCTCTCTCCCTCTCTGTCTACCTCTCTGTCTCCCTCTCTCTCTCCCTCTCTCCTCCTATTCCTCTCTACCTCTCTGTCTCCCTCTCTGTCTCCCTCTCTGTCTCCCTCTCTGTCTCTCCCTCTCTCTCCCTCTCTCATCTACCAGTAGCTGCTTTTGTGTTTGTGCGGCTGTGTGTGTGCGTGTAATGTGTGTGTGTGTGTGTGTAATGTGTGTGTGTGTGTGTGTAATGTGTGTGTGTGTGTGTCATCTCTTATTAGTTTACCCAGACATTAGTGAGCTCTCAGATACAGATCTCCAGCCAGCTGTGTGTTCTAGGAGATGTCAGATAAATGCAGATCCAGAGAGTCAGGATTTGTCACTGGTGCAGAGAGAGACACTCACACTTACTCTCACACTCACTCACTCACACACACACACACACACACTCACAAACACTCTCACACACACACTCACACACACTCACACACACACTCACACACACTCACACACACAGTCACGCACACACTCACACTCACTCACTCACTCACATACACACACACATACACTCACACACACTCACACACACAGTCACGCACACACTCACACACATCATATATGCACAGCTTCTGACAGACTCTTTGACTGTGCATTGGTCACAGCAGGGAGCTGAGACTTTCCATATAGAATCATGTTAAAGCATGTTAATCCCTCTATTGTCCAGCATTAACTTCGGAGAAGCCAAACGATGATATTAACAACCTCAAAGACATTCAACTCTCAACAGAGGAAGGGAGCAAGAGGAGAGGAGAGGAGAGGAGAGGAGGGGGGAGGAGGGGGGA
>BROE01000018.1:997985-1007985 GCA_036571765.1 Plecoglossus altivelis | reverse complement strand
GTAATGTGCATTAGTACTGATCCCCCGGCAAGGAGACAGACTGACTCTAACATTGCTGATGGAAATGTGTGGATGGATGATGGATGGATGGATGGATAGATAGATGGATGGATGGATAGATGGATGGATGGTGGGTGATGGATGGATGGTGGATGATGGATGGATGGATAGATGCTGGATGATGGATGGATGATGGATGGATAGATGGATGGATGGATGGATGATGGATGGATGGATAGATGGATGGATGATGGATGGATGGATGATGGATGGATAGATGGATGGATGATGGATGGATGATGGATGGATGGATAGATAGATGGATGGTGGATGATGGATGGATGATGGATGGATGGATGGCTGGTGGATGTTGGATGGATGGATGATGGATGGATGACGGATAGATGGCTGGTGGATGATGGATGGATGGTGGATGGATGGTGGAGGGGCAGGAAGCGCAGGAGGGCAGGAGGGCAGGAAGGAGAAGGTAGACTGACCTGAGTCTCATAAACAGGGTAAAAGCCACCAGCAGTGCTCCCAGAGAGATGCAGTGTCCCAGGTAGTTGATGATCACAGCTATGTGGTAGTGAAGCTTGCTCTTCCTCTGAATAAGAAAACACACAGGGGGTTAGGATCTACACACACACACACACGCACACAGGGGGTTAGGATCTACACACACACACACACGCACACAGGGGGTTAGGATCTACACACACACACACCCAAACCCACACACACACATACATGCTCTTACACACAAACTCTTACTGTCAGACAAACACACACTCATTCACGCACGCACGCGCACCACACACACACACACATACAAGGGGGTAGTCTAAATACACACCGCACACACGGGCACGCACCCACACACAGGGGGTTAGGATCTACACACACCGCCCACGTGCACACACACACGCAAACACGCACACATGCACAGCTCTCAGCACCACACACACACACACACGACCACACACACACACACAGGGGGTTACGATGCTACACACACCAATCGCACACACTGCACACACCCAACACAGGGGTTGATCTTAACACACACACACACCCACACTACACACAGGGGGTTAGGGATCTACACACACACCACACACACACACAACACACACCGGGGGTAAGATCTACACACAAACCACCACACACACACAACACACACAGGGGTAAGGATCTGACAACACACAGCACGCACACGACAGCAACACACCACACACACTACAGGGGGTTAGGATCTAACACACACACACGCACCACCACATTACACGCACGCACACACACACACACAGGGTTAGGATCTGAACAACACACGCACACGCAACAAACACCACACACCAGGGGGTTAGGATCTGAACCACATACAACACAACACACAACCACACACACACACACAGGGGGTTAGGATCTAACACACAACAGCACACGCACACACACACAGGGGGTTAGGATCTAAACCACACCGCACGCACCCACACGCAACACACACACACACACAACACCACCCACACACACACACAACACAGGGGGTAAGGATCTGAAACCCCACACCACACACACAGTGGGGTAAGGATGGAACTAACACACACACACTGCACACACACACATCAACACAACACAAACAGGGGGTAGGAATCTAACGACACACGCACACACACACACACACACAAGCACACACAGGGGTAGGATCTAACCCACACGCACACACACACAGGCACACACACAGGGTGTTAGGATCTACACCACACACACGCACACACACACACACACACACACACACACACACACACACACAGGGGGTTAGGATCTAAACCACACACACACACACACACACACACACACACACTGGGTTAGGAAACAAGAACACACACAGCTACACTGTGTTAAAAGAGGAATCATCAGATCAACATTTCAGCAGTTTGGTTCAGAACACACAGACACACACATAACAGCACACACACATAAACACACACACATGACAACACACACAGAACAGCACACACATATACACACACACATAACAGCACACACACATGACAACACACACACAGAACAGCACACACATATACACACACACATAACAACATACACACACATGACAACACACACACAGAACAGCACACACATATACACACACACATAACAACATACACACACACATAACAGCACACACATGACAGCACACACACAAACACATACATAACAGCACACACACATAACAGCACACACACAGACACACACATAACAGCACACACACACAGATCATAGTAATGGGATATTCAGCTCTATAATCCCCAGTCTAATCTGTCACTTTGATGCAACCAACTGATTACAAATCTTGACCCAGATGGGCCCTTCCAGACCACACACACACACACATATACACACACGCACACACATACACACACACAAGACACACACACACACACATACACACACACACACACACACATATACACACACACATATACACACACTCTCTCAAACCCTTTCTCTTTTTTCTTACACCCTTTTTTCCTCTCTTCCTCTTTGTTTTTCTGTCTCCCTCTCACTCTCTCACACACACACACACACGCACACACACACGCACACACACACGCACATGCATATTCATCTCATATTAAACCCATAGTGGATGTAGGTTCATGAGATCAGCTTTCAGGGCTGCTTGACGTGAACAGGAAAGCCAGTGAGGGTACAGTACCATCTCCCTGGAGCCAACAGGACTCTGGGATACCTGTGTGTGTGCTAGGCAGACATGTTATGTGTGTGTGTGTGTGTTTGTCCTGTTCTGGTGTGTGTGAATGTGTGTGTGTGTGTGCATGTGTTTGTCCTGTTCTGGTGTGTGTGTGTGTGTTTGTGTGTGTGTGTGAATGTGTCTGTCCTGTTCTGGTGTGTGTGCGTGTGTGTCCAGTTGTGGTGTGTGTGCGTCTGTGTCCAGTTCTGGTGTGTGTGTGTGTGTGTGTGCGTGTGTCCAGTTCTGGTGTGTGTGTGTGTGTGTGTGTGCCTCCAGTGTGTCTCCACTTCTGGAGCCTTTCCTGCTCTGAGCTCTTTCACAGGTGTGTCACATACAGGTACACAGGCGTGTTATGATTCGCACACGTTTTGGTCACGTAACCCTGACGACGCGGCAGTCAGCCATGTCTAGCTCTCTCTCGGGGGTCTGGCTCGGCTCGCTGTGCTGCAATGCCAGCGCTCCCACCGTGAAAACCTGGCGCCTTTCATTCTGGGCTCTGATTGGATACCCGAGGCGACAGCCAGCCAATGAAACAGCGGGTGAGAGGAACAGCTGGTGTGTAATGCGTGTCTAGTTTGGAGACTGAAACTAGTAAACACCAGTCCAGTGAACCCTGGAAGACTGGCCAGCCTTGGAGCAGGACTAGTTTACACATGTACGAAGACGACAAGTTAACCCAGTACTGACACTAGTTAAGTACTAGTTAGCCTTGTCTAGTAAGACTAGTTAACACTGTCTATTAGGACTAGTTAACCTTGCCTAGTAAGATTAGTTATCCCTGTCTAGTTAGACTAGTAAGCCCTGTCTAGTAAGAC
Source organism: Plecoglossus altivelis (assembly GCA_036571765.1). Classification (NCBI taxonomy): domain Eukaryota; kingdom Metazoa; phylum Chordata; class Actinopteri; order Osmeriformes; family Plecoglossidae; genus Plecoglossus; species Plecoglossus altivelis. Next base: position 1,004,418 of record BROE01000018.1, on the reverse strand, counting down.
TAGTTAACACTGTCTAGTAAGACTAGTTAGCACTGTCTAATAAGACAGTCCCAGTCCTCCCAGTCCTCCCAGTCCTCCCTGTCCTCCCTGTCCTCCCTGTCCAGTGGAAACACAACACACTCTCTTGTTTCTCTCCCTCCCTGCTTCCAGTCTGCCTACACAAGCTTTCCAATTTCAGGGAGAGAACATGAATAATTGGAGCAAGGATCTACAGTGTGGTGTGTGTTGAACTGGGAGTCTGGCAAAGAGAAGAGCTCCAGCCCCCAGCCCCAACCTCAGCCCCCAGCCCCAACCTCAGCCCCAGCCGCAGCTACAGCCCCCAGCCTCAGCCCCAACCTCAGCCCCAGCCTCAGCCCCCAGCCTCAGCCCCAGCCTCAGATACAGCCCCCAGCCCCAGTCCCAGCCTCAGCCCCCAACCTCAGCCCCCAGCCTCAGCCTATGGTCCTATGCTGCCCTTAGGGAACTAGTTTGTTAGTGTTCTCTCAGTCTACACACAACCCAGAAAAGGCTTTTTCTTCCTTTATCTCCCCGTCTTTATACAACCTCTCTCTCTCTCTCTCCCCCTCTCTCTCTCTCTCTCTCTCTCTCTCCCTCTCTCTCTCTCTCTCTCTCTCTCTCTCTCTCTCTCTCTCTCTCTCTCTCTCTCTCTCTCCCTCTCTCTCTCTCTCTCCCTCTCTCTCTCTCTCTCCCTCTCTCTCTCTCTCTCTCTCTCTCTCTCCCTCCCTATTCTCTCGTCTCCTCCCCCTCTCCCCGCCCCAGAGTGTGACCTCCTGAGCCAGAGGCACCAGAACCATGAAACTGCATTATCACCTCCTGACGGGCCCCTGTGTCGTGAGCACCAGGAGACCACTTCCTCTTCCTGTCTAAGGAGGAAATGGACCGGAGAGATTGCAGAGGTGCTGTAAATGGGGCCAGCCAGAGAGTAAAGAGGAGAAAGGAGAGAGGGTGAGGACAGAGGATGGGGGAGACAAAACTGAGAGGAGACGAGAAGGTGGAGAGGGCGAGGAGAGAGGGGGAGGAGAGAGGGTAAATGAAGAGAAAGACTGAAAGAGAGAGACTGAGAGTTGTGATTTTTGTGAGCGGTCCAGGGAACTGAGACAGATGGTGAGGAGAGGGTTAACAGATGGAGAGATGGTTAACTGCAAGGGCCCCATGCCTCCTCTAATCACCTGCTACCCCGTGACTGTCTTCTCCCTCCCCCCTTCTCCCTCCCCCCTTCTCCCTCCCCTCTTCTCCCTCCCTTTTCTCCCTCCCTCCTCTCCCCCCTTCCTCTCTCTCCCTCCACCCCTTTTCTCCCCTCCACTCCTCCTCTCTCCCTCCACCCCTCCTCTCCTCTCCTCTCCCCTCCACCCCTCCTCTCACCTTCTCACCCTCCTCTCCCTTGGCCTATCCTCTCCCTCTGCTCCTCCCCCCTCCTCCCACCTCCTTTTCATCTCTCCTTCTCCAAGCCTCTCAACTCCTTCTTCTGTTCCACTCCTCCTCCCATCCACTGCGACCTAAGTGCTTTTCTGTGTTTGGGGAAGTTAGGCTCGTTGGTGTAGATCGCCCCATCAGTACCCAAGACTAAGACAAGGGTTGGGGACGCTTGTTACGACATCCAGAGCAGCACCCCAGGGAGAGGAGTTGAAAATCGTGTTTCTTTTCCTCTGTGCTTTTCTCTCTTTCTGCTATCCAGTGTTCACCACACGCGCACACAGTCCCACTCACACACACACACACAGTCCCACTCACTCACACACACACACACACAGTCCCACTCACTCACACACACACACACACACAGTCCCACTCACTCACACACACACACGCACGCATGCACACAGTCCCACTCACACACACACACACAGTCCCACTCACACACACACACAGTCCCACCCACACACGCACACACACACACTCACACACACACAGTCCCACTCACACAGTCCCACTCACACACAGTCACACACACACAGTCCCACTCACACACCCACACACACAGTCCCACTCACACACACTCCCACTCACACACACAGTCCCACTCACACACACACACACACAGTCCCACACACACGCACACTCACACACACACACACACACACACACACACACTCACATCTGCCACCTCCTCCAGAGAGCTTTCAAATGCTGACCGTTGTATTCCATAGAAAGGTGACCCCTGGGGGCAAATCTACTGGTCATGCAGACGCATCCCACTCTGAGAAGCACCTGGACAGCCCTCCTCAGCCCCCCTGAGCTCCGTGGGGGGCAGGGAGGGGCTGTGGGGGTTACAGGCCAGGGAAAACACACTCTACCTCCAGAACAGACACGGTCAACCACAATGATGCACTTCTGAACCAGCATCTACTGGTAGGAAGGAACAGCGGTGTGTATATAGGCCAGACGAAACAGACACCCGGAGAGAGAGGAGTGAAGGAGAGCATGGGGGGGAGGTGGAGGAGGGGGAGAGAATAGGAGGGGGAAGGGGGAGGAGGAATTGGAGATAGAGAGGTAAGACAGAGGGTAAGATAGAGAGACACAGAGAGGACGAGAGAGGAGACTTGGATGAGAGAGAGAGAGAGCAGAGAATAGGGAGAGAGAGAGAGAGATAGAGAGAGAGAGAGAAGAGAGAGGAGAGCAGAGGGAGGAGAGAGGAGAGAGAGGGAGAGAGAGAGAGAGAGAGAGTACAGTCATGGTATGTTAACGATGTTGGGGATGTCAGCTTATTAGTGTAACCAGTATAACTGGACTCCGTTACTTAATGAGATACAGAATGTTTCAGCTCAGGATAGAAACAGACATACAGTCAGCACCTATAATTATAGGTTAGGGATCTGTGTGTGAAAGAGAGGCAGTGTGTGTGAGAGAGAGGCAGTGTGTGTGTGAGAAAGGCAGTGTGTGTGTGTGTGTGTGTGTGTGTGTGTGTGTGTGAGAGAGAGAGGCAGTGTGTGTGAGTGTGTGTGTGTGTGTGTGTGTGTGTGTGTATGTAAGTGTGTGTGAGAGAGGCAGTGTGTGTATGAGAGAGGCAGTGTGTGTGTGTGTATGTAAGTGTGTGTGAAAGAGGCAGTGTGTGTGTGTATGTAAGTGTGTGTGAAAGAGGCAGTGTGTGTGTGTGTGTGTGTGTGTATGTAAGGGTGTGAGAGAGGCAGTGTGTGTGTGTGTGTGTGTGTGTGTGTGAGTGTGTGTCACAGTGCTGACTAACTTGTGACTCTATTTTTCTGGGAATAGGGCCCATATTCAGACAGAAGCCAGTGATCAGAGTTTTAAAAAAGTGGTTGACAAGGCAACCAGCGAATAGGACAGCCATCTGGAGACAAACAGGAAGTGCGAGGAAGACAGGAAGGCTGGACAAGGGACGGACAGGAAGGAGAAGACAGGAAGGACAAAAACATGGACACTGATGACCTCACACACACTTTCATATCTGAATGTGTGTGTGTGTACAGTATGTGTGTGTTTGTGTGTGTACAGTGTGTGTGTGTACAGTGTGTGTGCATGTATGCAGTGTATGTGCATGTATACAGTGTGTGTGTGTACAGTGTGTGTGTGTGTACAGTGTGTGTGTGTGTGTGTGTACAGTGTGTGTGTACAGTGTGTGTGTGTGTGTGTACAGTGTGTGTGTACAGTGTGTGTACAGTGTGTGTACAGTGTGTGTGTAGTGTGTGTACAGTGTGTGTACAGTGTGTGTGTGTACAGTGTGTGTGTGTACAGTGTGTGTGTGTGTGTGTACAGTGTGTGTGTACAGTGTGTGTGTGTACAGTGTGTGTGTGTGTACGAGCCCACCTCTTTGAGAATAGCCTGGCATTGCGAGTAGTTTCCTCTTAGAGCCCAGGTTCCGTTAGCCTGGCACTCTCTGAACACATTATCTGAAACACACAAAACACACACACTCTCAGAACACGTTATCTGAAACACACACACTCTGAACACATTATCTGAAACACACAAAACACACACACTCTCAGAACACGTTATCTGAAACACACAAAACACACACACTCTCTGAACAAGTTATCTGAAACACACACACTCTGAACACGTTATCTGAAACACACACACTCTGAACACGTTATCTGAAACATACAAAACACACACACTCTCAGAACACGTTATCTGAAACACACAAAACACACACACTCTGAACACGTTATCTGAAACATACAAAACACACACACTCTCAGAACACGTTATTTGAAACACACACACTCTCTGAACAAGTTATCTGAAACACACAAAACACACACACTCTCTGAACACATTATCTGAAACGCACAAAACACATGTTATCTGAAACACACACACACTCTGAACACATTATCTGAAACACACAAAACACACACTCTGGTCAGGGCCGCACACTGTCAGATACACACACAGACACTCACACACACAGTGTCAGACACACACACACACTGATCAGGGCCACACATACACACAGACACACACACACACTGTCAGACACAGACACACACTCACTGATCAGGGCCACACATACACACACACACACACACACTGTCAGAGACACACACATACACACACACAGACACACACAAACAAACTCACACAGCAATAAGGGCACAGCCACACACTGTTGCCTAGCGTGCATACAGTCGCACAACCGCTCAAAGTTAATAACCACATACTGTAGATACTGTACACGCAGACACACACACAGATGCACAGTCACCACTGTCCTAACACACAGTCTGGTCGACACGCACATCAGTAGGTATCGACGAGGTATTGACTGACTGGATCTGGGGGTTAACTGAGGAGAACACATTATCTAACTGGCAGTTATATACTGGACACCATTCTGTCAGTGCTTGATCTATGCTAGCCTCCTAACACATGTTAACACACGCTAAAAGATGCTAACACATGCAAACACATGCTAACATACGCTAACAGATGCTAACGCATGCTAACACATGCAAACACATGCTAACATACGCTAACACATGTTAGCATAAGCTAACACATGCTAATACACGCCAACGGATGCTAACATACAAACACCCTGATGTACCATGTTGCTAAGGCGATGAAGGCGTGATTTATCGACGGCGAGTTGACAGAAGCACTCTAAATAACCAGAACGAAAGAAACGTAATCTGAAACTAAAATGACAGCATGGCGAGCGAAGTCCGCTAATTTGCAACTCTTTCACAGAGTCGATAATCGCTCTCACAAATAATCACCTCCTACTCACAGACTCACACCAGCCCTGTTTAGCACAGATTGAGAACGTTATACTCCCTGCAGCTGTTGTACAAAGCACTGCATCTGTCGAACCGCGATCACATTGCACACATTGATTGGTTTAGTTTAGCTCGTCTAACCATTATGCTAATAGATAAACAGATAAATGTCCATCATCTCCACATCAACACAAAACTGATCTTCGAAGATTTTAGCACGGCGTAGGTAGGTAGATTTCAATGCGACACGCTCACTTCAACACAGACACTAACTGGGTCATTTGACCTTTCACACACACACACACACACATGCACACACGCTCACACACACATGTACACACACACACATACACACACATACACACATACCAAAACACAGTCCTTGCAGTGGGGTTCCCACAGTTCTCTCTGAGAAGGGAAGAGTGAATAGAATGGATTGAGAAACAGTGGGAATCTGTCTATTGCTTTTCCTCCTTTTTACTCTCTCTCTCTCTCTCTCTCTCTAACTTCCACTTAACCTCTCTCTCTCTCTCTGAGTCTCTCTCTCTCTGAGTCTCTCTCTCTCTCTAACTTCCACTTAACCTCTCTCTCTCTCTCTCTGAGTCTCTCTCTCTCTCTCTCTCTCTCTCTGAGTCTCTCTCTCTCTGAATCTCTCTCTCTCTAATTCCCACTTAACCTCTCTATCTCTCTCTCTGAATCTCTGTCTCTCTCTGAATCTCTCTGTCTCTCTCTCTCTCTGAATCTCTCTGTCTCTCTATGTCTCTCTCTCTCTGAATCTCTCTGTCTGTCTCTCTCTCTCTCTCTCTCTCTGAGTCTCTCTCTCAGCCTCTGTCCCTCACTCTCTCTGAGTCTCTCTCTCTGTAACTCTCTCAGTCTCTCTCTTTCTCTGTCTCTCTCTTCGTCTCTCTCTCCTTCTCTCTCTCTGCAGACCATCTTGTGGGTTCGTAATGATATTACTTACATTGGGTTCTCTTTTAGACTCCAAACAGAAAATGAATGATGTCTCTAACAACCCCTCTCCCAGTCCCCTCTTTCCTCTAACCTCTTCCCTCTCTCTCTCCTTCTCTCTCCCTCCCTCTCTCTCTCCCTCCTTCTCTCTCTCCCTCTCCCTCTCTCTCTCCTTCCCTCTCTCTCTCTCTCTTCCTCTCTCTCTTCCTTTCCCTCCATCTCTCTCTCTTCCTTGCGTTATTCTCATCTCTGCCTCCTCTGCCCCACTCCCCTTTCCTCCTACTTATCTTCCTCCAGTCCCCCCA
>BROE01000018.1:985485-992985 GCA_036571765.1 Plecoglossus altivelis | reverse complement strand
GCCAGGCGGGCGTAGCCAAATGGGCGGGGCCAGACAGGCGTCTGGAACGTTCTGATATTATTATTCTATTCTTTCAACACTTCTGAGACTTAAAGAAAGAATAACGCCAAGTAAACGAAAACAAAGTAAATAAAAACAGAGTAAACAACAACAGCACAGGCTGCCAGGACAAACATGATGAGTCAAGTCTCTTCAGTTACCACTGGAGACAACATCTACTGTCTTCTCATCTCACTGATTTACAGTTTATTGAATGTAGCTTAATTAACAATATAACTAAAGAAAGAAAGAAACGTTTTTTTTAAATAGGATCGAAAATATACAGTTTTCCAAACGAATTACTCTGTCAACATTGTTGAAGAGGTCAAAGTAGCAACAGCACAGTAGAGAATTGATGATATTAAGAAGCAGTTTTGCCCTGCGACTTGCTGGCCCCAGTCCAGGGTGTACCCTGTCTATGGCCCGAAAGCTACTGGGTTAGGCTTCAGTCACCCGTGACCCCTAAATGGGAACAAGCGGCACTGCAATCCCTCCCAGGGGATTAGCAGTAGACAATGGATGGATGGATGGAAGAAGCAGTTTTTTACTGTTTCTGTTTCTCTTGGACCAATCAAGGGCCAGCATCTTACTCTCACTGGACCAATCACTGTCCTCTGTCAAACCGAGCCATCCAATTGGCTCCATCAGTGTTGAGAACAGTGTTCGTGAGCTTTTTAACTACATAACAGTGTTAGTTATCCAGCTGGTGGCATACCTGTTTATTTTTAACTACATAACAGTGTTAGTTATCCAGCTGGTGGCATACCTGTTTATTTTTAACTACATAACAGTGTTAGTTATCCAGCTGGTGGCATACCTGTTTATTTTTAACTACATAACAGTGTTAGTTATCCAGCTGGTGGCATACCTGTTTATGTCATCAATCATTCATCGATGCTTCTGCCTACAGCTTCCTCTAAGCTCTAGGAAGTTCATGCATACACACGCTTGCACAAAAAACAAGGACACACACGCATGCACGCACACACACAGCTCACACACACACACACACACACAGCATACACAGAACACACACACACAGCACACACACACACACATGTACATGCACACACACGCTCGCACAGCACACACATGTACATGCACACACACACAGCACACACATATACATGTACATACACACACACAAACAGCACACACACAGCACACACACAGACACACAGAGAGACAAACACACTGGTGGTGTTTACTGGACTCCATGGAGGAACTCAGGGCAAGGCAGAGACACGATCTCCCCAGGTCTGCTCCTGGGCCAGCATGTCCCAATGCCATCTATGGACAGCTCACAGAAACACACCTGGGAGGAGGAGAGAGGGAGGGAGAGGGGAGGAAAGGGAGGGGGGGAGAGGAGGGAGGGAGAGGGAGTGAGAAAAGGGGAGCAGCAGGATAGGGGAAGAAGAAGGAGGGGGAGGAAAGAGGGGAAGGTAGAGGAGGAGATGGAGGGAGGAGAAGGGAGAGGATGGGGAGAGGAAGGTAGGAGAGGAGAGAATGGAGGGAGAGAGTGGAGGCATGGGGACAAGCGGCCGTTTAAATACACAAAGCCTGTTAGTTTTGGAGCTGTCAGAGAGATCATAAGTAGTTAAGATGATGATCATGCACATACAGTACACACACACACACACACACTCACACACACACACACACACACACGCCACACAGGGCTCTTACCAGGGGTGTTATTGCTTACAGTGAAGGTCTGATTCCAGAGTAATAGAGTGCGTGCTGAAAGACATGAGACAACATGTGTAACACGTATTAAACCAGTAGAATCAGGCATGATCAAGAATAAACATGTGCGATAGTAGTAATAATTATCATGTATTTATCTATTCGTAAACATGTATCATGTATTCATAAACATGGCTCTCAAATTGCTTTAGTTAGGCTCACCATTGATTTCAGAAAACTATCCCCCCACCTTACCCCCACCCACATCCTCCAAGGCTCCACCCACATCCTTCATGGCTCCACCCACATCCTGCATGGCTCCACCCACATCCTGCATGGCCCCACCCACATCCTTCATGGCTCCATCCACATCCCACATCCTTTATGGCCCCACCCACATCCTTCAAGGCTCCACCCACATCCTTCAAGGCTCCACCCGCATCCTTCATGGCCCCACCCACACTACAGCTGCAGGCTCATCCTCCTGATCTTTAATACAACCTGTTCACTCCTATGGATGTGTGTTAGTGATGGAGGAGTGAGAAACGGCTGTCTGTGTTGGAAGCTGTAGGTCTCCTACTGTCTGTGTTGGACCTTGTAGGTCTCCTACTGTCTGTGTTGGACCTTGTAGGTATCCTACTGTCTGTGCTGGACCTTGTAGGTATCCTACTGTCTGTGCTGGACCTTGTAGGTATCCTACTGTCTGTGCTGGACCTTGTAGGTCTCCTACTGTCTGTGTTGGACCTTGTAGGTCTCCTACTGTCTGTGCTGGACCTTGTAGGTATCCTACTGTCTGTGCTGGACCTTGTAGGTCTCCTACCGTCTGTGTTGGAAGCTGTAGGTCTCCTACTGTCTGTGCTGGACCTTGTAGGTCTCCTACTGTCTGTGCTGGACCTTGTAGGTCTCCTACTGTCTGTGTTGGACCTTGTAGGTCTCCTACTGTCTGTGTTGGACCTTGTAGGTCTCCTACTGTCTGTGCTGGACCTTGTAGGTCTCCTACTGTCTGTGTTGGAAGCTGTAGGTCTCCTACTGTCTGTGCTGGACCTTGTAGGTCTCCTACTGTCTGTGTTGGACCTTGTAGGTCTCCTACTGTCTGTGCTGGACCTTGTAGGTCTCCTACTGTCTGTGTTGGACCTTGTAGGTCTCCTACTGTTTGTCCTACTGTCTCCTACTGTCTGTGTCTCAGACCTTGACTCTAACAGTAGAAAACATCGCTGGACGGACAGGAAACATCATGTAGCATTTAAATGATTGTTCAGGCGCCAACCACTGAGCATGTGTGAACTGTGACTAACCATCATATACCCCCCGTTCACCCACCCACCCACCCGCCCCCACCCACCACCTCCACCTCCCCCCCCCCCGTAAACTCTACCTGCTCTCTCATCTTGTACAGAACAGTTTCATTTACATGGTAATGTCCTCTCTTCTCTCCTTTTATCTTTCTATCTATCATTCTCGTTCCTCCCTCTCTCTCGCTCTCTTCTCCTTTCTCTCTCTCCCTCCCTTCTCGTCTCTTCCCTTTCTTTCTCTCCCTCTCTCCTTTTCTCGCTCTCTCTTCTCGCTCTCTCCCCCATCACTCCCTCTCTCACCATCTCCCTCTCCCTCTCTTTCTCTTCCTCTGTCTCTCTTACTCCCCCTCTCTCTCCCTCTCACTCCCTTTCTCTCTTTCTCTCTCTCTGTCTCTCTCTCTCCCCTCTCTCTCCCACCCTAACCCCCTCTCTCTTGCATCCGTCTCCTCTCTTTGTTTCTCCTTTGTCTTTCCCTCTCTTCTATCTCTTCATTTATTTATTTCTCTGCTCTCTTCTCTTCCTGGAAAGAGCAGCTTTGATGTGAGTTATTCGAACATCTGTAGAGATGGCAGAAGGCAAATGCTCACACCACCACACACACACCCACACCACAACACACCCACACCAACACACACACTAAAGCAACCAATGACCACACATACTTACTACCATACACACGACGCAGCTTGTTCCAGATTGAGTCAGACCAAAAGGTGGTTGTGGTAGGAAGGGGGTGAACAGCAATAGGGTGCATTGATGGACGTCTTCATGGGACTGAGGTCTTCCGGGGGACGGAGACGGGGTGTCTTCATGGGGCTGAGGTGTTCAGTGGACAGGGGGGGTGTCTTCATGGGGCTGAGGTGTTCAGTGGACAGGGGGGGTGTCTTCATGGGGCTGAGGTGTTCAGTGGACAGGGGGGGTGTCTTCATGGGGCTGAGGTGTTCAGAGGACAGGGGGGGTGTCTTCATGGGGCGGAGGTGTTCAGAGGACAGGGGGGGTGTCTTCATGGGGCTGAGGTGTTCAGTGGACAGGGGGGGTGTCTTCATGGGGCTGAGGTGTTCAGAGGACAGGGGGGGGTGTCTTCATGGGGCGGAGGTGTTCAGAGGACAGGGGGGGGTGTCTTCATGGGGCTGAGGTGTTCAGTGGACAGGGGGGGTGTCTTCATGGGGCGGAGGTGTTCAGAGGACAGGGGGGGGTGTCTTCATGGGGCTGAGGTGTTCAGAGGACAGGGGGGGGTGTCTTCATGGGGCTGAGGTGTTCAGAGGACAGGGGGGGTGTCTTCATGGGGCTGAGGTGTTCAGTGGACAGGGACGGGGTGTCTTCATGGGGCTGAGGTGTTCAGAGGACAGGGGGGGTGTCTTCATGGGGCTGAGGTGTTCAGTGGACAGGGGGGGTGTCTTAATGGGGCTGAGGTGTTCAGAGGACGGGGCCGGAGGTGTTCAGAGGACAGGGGGGGTGGAGACGGGAGGGAGGGACGGAGGACGGAGGGGACGGACTGAACGGAGGGGGATGGACGGGAGAGTCTATGATGAGTTGCACTGGTTGCTGGAATCACCAGGAAGTACAGCAGAAATCTAATTTCACAGACCTAAACACTTATCTCTCGCCTTTCCTTGATCCCTCTTTCTCTCAGTCTTGCTCTCCTGCCCTTTCTATTGCTTTCTTTCCCTCTCTCTTACTCTCCCTCTCTCTCCCTCTCCTCTCTCTCTCTCTCTCTCTTACCTTCCCTCTCTCCTCTCCTCTCCTCTTACTCTCCCCTCTCTCCTCTCCTCTCTCTCTCTCTCTCCTTACTCTCCCTCTCTCCTCCCCTATCCTCTCCTTGCTCTCTCTTACTATCCCTCTCCCTCTCTCCTCCCCTCTCCTCTTCTCTTGCTTCCTCTTCCCTTCCTCTCTCTCTCTTACTCTCCCCTCTCCTCTCCTCTCTCTTACTCTTCCTCTTCCTCCCCTCTCCTTTCTCTCTCTTTCCACTCCTTTCTCCCCTCCAGTTTGGCCCCACATCAAAGGTGCACTGACTAAACATGAATAACAAACTCAGCTCCTATATAGGGTTTAATGAAGCCAGATCCAGGCTGGAAAAGGCGCTTCATTCATCTAACCTTTCGTTCCCATGTTGCCCCTAACAGATGGGTGGGAACAACTGAACATCAACTGTTTTGTGGGGCTTTTCAAATCACAGCCCCATCCCAGTTCCCTTGTTGACAACGTCTGTCCCTGACACACACACACACACACACACACACAGATAACACACACACACACACAGATAACACACACACACACAGATAACACACACACACACACAGATAACACACACACACACACACCCACACACACACACACAGATAACACACACACACACCCACACACCCACACACACACCACACAGATAAACAAACACCCACACACACACACACAGATAACACACCCACACACACACACAGATAACACACACACACACCCACACACCCACCCACACACACACACAGATAACACACACACACACACAGATAACACACACACACACCCACACCCCCCACAGAGCTCCAGTTGGCCAGCAGCAGCCATTACCAGACAGGTCTGATTCATGAACCTTGAGTTGAGGTGGTAATCAAGACTTGATCTCCTCTCCTCCTTACGCAGCACTCACACACACACTCACACACACACACACACACCCACACACTCCACCACAACACACACACACACACACACACAGCACATAACACACCCACACACACACACGCACACACACACACACACACACACCCACACCACCACCACCACACACACACACCCACACACTCACACACACACACCCACACTCACTCACACACACACACACCCACACACATCCACACACACTCACACACACACTCACACACACACACACACACACACACACACACCCACACACATCCACACACACTCACACACTCACACACACACACACTCACACACTCACTCACACACACACACACTCACACACACACACACACACACACACTCACACACACACACACACACTTGCACACACACACTCTCACACACACACTCACACACTCCCTCCCTCTCCCTCCCTCTGCCTTCTCTCTCCTCCCTCCCTCCCTCTCTCTTCCCTCCCTCGCTCCCTCCTCTCGTTTTCTTTCTCCTTAACTCTGTTACTCACCAGATCACAGGGGGCAGGTGAGCCTTATGGATCTGAACTATAATGAGTTACTCTTCATCAAAGCCTTTTAACAGCGGCTAGGCTGTAAGCTAACGCTTCTCTCACAAGCACTTACATTCACCATAAATTATCAAACAAGCTGCAAGCTACTACTAACTGGTCAATGAGAGGGGAGGGTGGATGAAAGCATATTAGAGGAGAGGAGAAGAGGAGATGAAGGAGAAGGAGGAGCAGAGAGATTATGTAAGAGCGAGATGAGGGGGGAAGAGGAGAGAGGAGAAGACATGGAGGAAGATGTGATCACTAGTGCAATAACAGAATGGAGCAGAACTAAAGAGTGGCATTTAGCCAATTAGAGAGATGCTCAGGGGAGAAGTTCAGAGAGCTGCATCGACAGCAAAGCTGAGTAGCTGTTTTCCCCTACTTCCCCTCGTTCCTGGGATGAGATTAGACTGTTCTCCCTCTCGTTCCAGGGATGAGATTAAACTGTTCTCCCTCTCGTTCTTGGGATGATATTAAACTGTTCTCCCCCTGGTTCTTGGGATGATATTAAACTGTTCTCCCCCTGGTTCTTGGGATGAGATTAAACTGTTCTCCCCCTGGTTCTTGGGATGATATTAAATTGTTCTCCCCCTGGTTCTTGGGATGAGATTAAACTGTTCTCCCTCTCATTCTTGGGATGAGATTAAACTGTTCTCCCCCTGGTTCTTGGGATGAGATTAAACTGTTCTCCCTCTCGTTCTTGGGCTAGGAAAGAGTATGTGCTGAATATATGGACAGCAGACAGCCATCAGAACCACAACTAGCTGCTCTCACTGTGTGACTACAGACCAGAACACTGTTCACTGTTCGCTGGCTGGCTGGGCTTGACTGACGACTGACTGGCTGGCTAATGGCTGGCTTGGCTGGGCTGGCTGGCTGGCTGACTGACGGACTCGGCTGGACTGGCTGGCTGGACTGGCTGGCTGGACTGGCTGGCTGGACTGGCTGGTAATTGGCTGGCTGACGGAACTGACTGACTGGCTTTGACTGGCTGACTGACTGGCTGGTTGGCTGGTTTGGCTGGCTGGCTTGGCTGACTGACTGGCTGATGGCTTGGGTGGCTGGCTGACTGGCTTGTGGCTGGCTGACTGGCTTGACTGACTGGACGGCTGGCTTTTTAATTGATGGCTGCTGGCTGGGCTGGACTGGACTACGGCTGGACTGGGCTGGCTGGGCTGACTGGCCTAAATTGGCTGGACTTGAACTTGACTGGGGCTTTAATTGCTGGGGCGGGGCTTTTCCTCTTTTTTTCTTTTTTTTTTTCCCTTGGTTTTG
>BROE01000018.1:950990-975991 GCA_036571765.1 Plecoglossus altivelis | reverse complement strand
CCCCCTTGGGCCCCCCTCCGGGCCCCCCTGGGGCCAGGCTGCCTACATAGGGCCTGCTGCTGGCAGCTTCCATGGAGAGGGGGAGGGGAGGATGGAGGAGATGGGAAGAGAGGAGTGGGTGGGAGAGAGAGAAACAGGTGAAGGTGAGAGAAGGAGAGAGAAGGAATGGAGATGAAAGGAAGGAGACATATATAGCCTCTCTGGATGTAAATGTTCACACAACATCAATTTTATATGGAGCAAATTGAAGCTCAGAGTGCAGAAAATCTCTCTCCAACCTATCGCCCGCTGTTTCTCTTTCTATTTCTATCCCCCTCTCTTCCTCCTTCTCTCCCTTTCTCTTCCTCCTCCTCTCCCTCTCTCTCCCTCTGTCTCCCTCCTCTCCCCCTCTCTTCCTCCTTTTCTCCCTCTCTGTCCCTCTGTCTCCCTCCTCTCCCCCTCTCTTCCTCCTTCTCTCCCTCTCTTCTCCTCCTTCTCTCTACGTCTCTCCCTCTGTCTTCCTCCTCTCCCTCTCTCTTCCTCCTTCTCTTCCTCCTTCTCTCCCTCTCTTCCTCCTTCTCTCTCCCTCTCTCCTCCTCCTTCTCTTCCTCCTTCTCTCTACGTCTCTCCCCCTATCTTCCTCCTCCTCTCCCTCTCTCTTCCTCCTTCTCTTCCTCCTTCTCTCCCTCTCTTCCTCCCTCTCTACGTCTGGTAAACAGACTGTCCACTCTGTCAACAAGAACAGCTTTGACAGCTTGCTACTGAAGACAGATTAGAAAGACCGAACCCAACACAGCCATGTTAACATTGCGTCCTCCCTGCTTCTGTGTAGAAACCAGGAAACAGAAGAATAAGGAACTGCACTCTGTTTCTCTCTCGTTTCCTCACGATAGTTTCCTCACCTTCTCCCCTCCTTCTGGAAGCTCATCGCTCCTTCCTCTCCACAGCGACTATCTCATTTCTTGTCTCTCCTGTCTCTCAATACCTGTCTCTCCTGTCTCTCTGTCTCTCTGTCTCTCAATACCTGTCTCTCCTGTCTCTCTGTCTCTCTGTCTCTCAATACCTGTCTCTCCCGTCTCTCTGTCTCACATTACCTGTCTTTCCTGTCTCTCTGTCTCTCCTGTCTCTCTGTCTCTCAATCCCTGTCTCTCTGTCTCTCAATACCTGTCTCTCCTGTCTCTCAATACCTGTCTCTCTGTCTCTCAATACCTGTCTCTCCTGTCTCTGTCTCTCCTGTCTCTTAGTTCCTCCCCCGCTCTCTCTCCCCTCATCACTCTATCTCAGTGTCCAGTGTGTGGACTGTGGTTCTTTCTCTCTTGTAATCTCTTCCCTCCCTCCGTCCCCCCGTCCCCCCCGTCCCCCTCGTCCCCCCTCCAGCTCATCCGTCCCCCTCGAGAGCAGCTGTAGCTCTTTCCCCTGTCCTCGAGGGACAAAGCTATGCTGTTATCTGCTCTCAGCACGCTTGTGTTTGGTCCTTGGGTCCTCTTCAGGGGAGGGAAACGGTCCTGGTCCTTCTCACAGGTTTTCTCCAGCTGTTCTTTTCATCTTCTTGAAGAGGGTTGAGGTTTGGTAACAAGTGCAGAACTATGGGCTATAGGACTCTGTCTACAACGCCAAGACGTCAGAGTTTTCTGATCCGAACGATTGACTTCGCTCCAGAACGGTTTCACTTTTGAGAAACTGGTTCCAGTCCCGGAATGACAGGTTTCACTGTTGAATGGCTGTTTCTTACACCGAATGGCTGGTTCTACTGTTGAACGGCTGGTTTTACGATTGAATTGCTGGTTCTAATACTGAACATCTGGTTTAGGGGGAGGTGAGGAGGAGAGGAGGTGGAGAGGAGAGGAGGTGGAGAGGAGAGGAGGTGGAGAGGCGGGAAGGTGTGGAGATGTTGTGGAGATGTTGTGGATGTCCAACAGTATAAAAAGTTGGTCCTTGTCCTCAAAGTCACTTTGATTCGTTTAACAGGTTCTCCAGAATGAGTGCAGATCAAAGGGTAACAGCCACTAAAGCTGGCTCATTCAACAAACATTACGACCAGGTTTAAAATCCCCTTCCTCTACCTTGTCTGAGAGTCGCACACACACATACATAAACACACACACACACACACACACACACACACACATACATAAACACACACGCTTACTCATACACACACACTCACTCACTCACTCACAAACACACAGTGAAATACACAAAAACTCCCTCACGTAGACTCACACACACACACACACAAACACACAGTGAAATACACTGTGTGTTTGTGTGTGTGTACAAATACTACTCCCTCACGCACACACTAAAATACAAGCACACATAGGAGATCAGTCATGTGGATGTTGAACTAATTTCAAGCAATAGAAAACAGCACAGTGACAAGCAAACTGCAGGCTTGCTTGCTACAGTGCAACATATATTTTGCTAAGATTAGTAGAGCTGAACTATCCATTGTCATCCAACAAAAACTGTTAGTATGCTAATCTCCAGTTAACCAAAGCTAGCGTTAGCGCTAACAACCACGCAGGCCCCAAGGCTAGCCTTGGCTTGCTACGTGCTAACAGCTGATGTCAGCTAGCTGCTCTGTAGTTTAGCCTGCACGCTAGCCACCCATGGACATCCACCTCAAGGGACAGAAAACCCACAGCCCTCCGGGAAAACAAACCACAGCTAGCAGTTGACAAGACTCATCCAACCGTGGCTAAATATCCCAGCATGCATTGCTTTGTGACATACTTGTTATCTTGTTTCTGACACAGCTTCTAAATATCCCAGCATGCATTGCTTTGTGACATACTTGTTATGGTGTTTCTGACACAGCTTCTAAATATCCCAGCATGCATTGCTTTGTGACATACTTGTTGTGGTGTTTCTGACACAGCTTCCGAGGCAGGGCCTCGTGGTCAAGGGACCAGCAGGGGTTGTTGTGAGGGGAGTGCGTGCGGCGGTGTGATGTCATTGGGCCGGCGGCTACGAGCACCGCGTGACAGCAACGAGATGAGAGAAGCATTCCACTCAGTGGGAGGTGAACACACACACGCAAGCCCACACACGCAAGCACACACACACACATGCAAGCACACAGCAAACACGCACACACACACACACAAACACACACACGCAAGCACACAGCAAACACACACACACGCACACACATAAACACACACACGCGCAAGCACACAGCAAACACACACACGCACACACATAAACACGCACACGCGCAAGCACACAGCAAACACACACCTACAGTACGCACGCACTTGTGCACACAGCACATACACACACACCTACAGTACACATGCACACACACATACAGCACACACACACACCTACAGTACGCACACACACACACCGACAGTACACACGCAAGCACACACACAGCACACACACACACCTACAGTACACACACACACACACCTACAGTACACACGCAAGCACACACACAGCACACACACACACCTACAGTACACACACACACACCGACGGTACACACGCAAGCACACACACAGCACACACACACACCTACAGTACAGACGCACACACACCTACAGTACACACGCAAGCACACACACACACAGCACACACACCTACAGTGCAGACGCACACACACACTGTTCTCCAATCGTTTCCCCCTCGCTCTCTTCCTATATTTCTCTACACGTCTTCCTTCCCCTCCTCTCCTCCTTCCCCTCCTCTCCTCCTTCCCCTCCTCTCCTCCTTCCCCTCCTCTCCTCCTTCCCCTCCTCTCCTCCTTCCCCTCCTCTCCTCCTCCTGCTTCTTAGTTACTAGGATATTGACACCACAGCCTGAAGCCCTTCATAAAGTCTGTCAGCATGTGGGTCTTCGTCAGCGTGCAGTTGGGAGTGGAACTCTTCACAGAAGTGTCAGTTAGGTACGTGCTGTGGTTTGGGGGTTCGATACGACTTTGGGTACAAACGGAAAAAGCTGTGAATTCTCAAAATCTGGGTTTTCGTTCGTTTTTCCTTCA
Source organism: Plecoglossus altivelis (assembly GCA_036571765.1). Taxonomy (NCBI): domain Eukaryota; kingdom Metazoa; phylum Chordata; class Actinopteri; order Osmeriformes; family Plecoglossidae; genus Plecoglossus; species Plecoglossus altivelis. The sequence goes on along the minus strand of BROE01000018.1, from coordinate 972,024 downwards.
AGGCTACACGGCCTATACTTCAACGTTAATCCGCTCTCCAAAGTCACGTCTATACAACAGTTTAAAAAAACGGAATACATTTTTTCCATTTTGGACTGGAGAGATATTTGATTTTAAGTCCGATGAGTGCCCTCGCTCAACTGACATTCGCTCTCTAGCAAGCCACAGGAATGTCTCCAACCATCAGCCCCACAACGCGGACAGATGATGGAAAATTGTTTCTTGGGTTCAGTCATTTCATCTAATCTTTCTCCATAATGTAGAAGCGCCCGGGACTGATTGATGACAGGCTGCTCGTCAGACCGCATGCATCCCACCGTGACGTCTGAACTGTCAATTTACTGTTCGAATGCGTGTATCAAGAAAACCCTAATGTGTCAATGCGTACGTGTAAATGTGTGTTTTTGTGCGTGCGTAGAAGCATGTGCATGCAGTGTGTGGCGTATGTTAATGCATGTGTGGTGTGTCAATAGAGAATATGGAGTGTGTGTGTGTGTGTGTCTATAGAGAATATGGAGAGTGTGTGTGTGTGTGTGTGTACAGAGAATATGGAGAGTGTGTGTGTGTGTGTGTGTGTGTGTATATAGAGAATATGGAGAGTGTGTGTGTGTGTGTGTGTGTCTATAGAGAATATGGAGAGTGTGTGTGTGTGTGTATAGAGAATATGGCGAGTGTGTGTGTGTGTGTGTGTGTATAGAGAATATGGAGAGTGTGTGTGTGTGTGTGTGTTGGGGTCACACACTGGAATAGTGTTTGCTCAGATCGTTTGCATCACTGTGGTTTGGTGTGGTGTTGTACTGGAACAAGCAAGATGATGTTATGGTTGTTTACCTGACTGACTAGGAGAGGGTTCCCAGGTGTATGCTTATACTATTGAATTATTGGTTTTCACTTGGATAGGAAAACTAATCTGTGAGGATGCATGTGCATATTCAATAAACACAGAGAGGCAGCTGTGCTCTTCTGTCTTTTTCTGTGTTGCTCTCTGTGCTGTCGTGTCTGTGTTGCTCTGTGCTGCTCTGTACTGCTCTGTGCTGTTGCTCTCTGTGCTGCTCTGTGCTGTTGTGTCTGTGTTGCTTTGTGCTGCTCTGTACTGCTCTGTGCTGTTGCTCTCTGTGCTGCTCTGTGCTGTTGTGTCTGTGTTGCTTTGTGTTGTTGTGTCTGTGTTGTGTCTGTGCTGCTCTCTGTGTTGCTCTGTGTTGTTGTGTCTATGCTGCTCTGTGCTGTTGCTCTGTGCTGTTGCTCTGTGCTGTTGTGTCTGTGCTGCTCTCTGTGCTGCTTTGTCTGTGCTGTTGTGTCTGTGTTGCTCTGTGCTGTTGTGTCTGTGCTGCTCTCTGTGCTGCTTTGTCTGTGCTGTTGTGTCTGTGTTGCTCTCTGTGCTGCTCTCTGGGCTGTCGTGTCTGTGTTGCTCGGTGCTGTTGCTCTCTGTGCTGTTGCTCTGTGCTGTTGTGTCTGTGCTGTTGCTCTGTGCTGCTCTGTGTTGTTGTGTCTGTGTTGTTGTGTCTGTGTTGCTCTGTGTTGTTGTGTCTGTGTTGTTGTGTCTGTGTTGCTCTGTGTTGTTGTGTCTGTGCTGCTCTGTGCTGTTGTGTCTGTGCTGCTCTCTGTGCTGTTCCCTGTGCTGTTCACTGTGCTGTCCTCTGTGCTGTTCTGCAGGTTAGTGGATGTTGCTAGATGCCAGTTCCCTCTGTCTCGGGAGGGTGTGTCTCCAGGGTTCATTAGTACAAAGCTGCTCAGTAATACAGCATAGTGCTCCACCTTCTCTACACCTCCTGCCCAATAACTCTAATGCATGTGTGTGTGTGTGTGTATGTGTGTGTGTGTCTGTGTGTGTGTGTTTGTGCATGTGTGTTTGTGTGTGTGTGCCTGTGTGTGTCTGTGTGTGTGTGTACGTGCGTGCGTGCGTGTATAAGAGGGTACATTTCGAGAGAAAGAGGGAGAGAGTGTGAGAGAGAACATGTGTGTTATTTGTGCAAGTGGGTGTGTGCTTCTGTGTGAGGGCTAGTGTGTATGTGTGTGTGTGTGCGCTTTTGTGTGAGGCCTAGTGTGTTTGTGTGTGTGTGTATGTGTGTGTATGTGTGTGTGCTTGTGTATGTATGTATGTGTGTGTGTGTGTGTGTATGTATGTGTGTGTGTGTGTGTGTGTGTATGTATGTGTGTGTGTGTGTGCGCTTTTGTGTGAGGCCTAGTGTGTTTGTGTGTGTGTGTATGTGTGTGTGCTTGTGTATGTATGTATGTGTGTGTGTGTGTGTGTGTGTGTGTGTGTGTATGTATGTGTGCGTGTGTGTGTGTGTGTGTGACATCAGGGAATGAATCTGACAAACCAAGTCAAACGCCTTCACTTGACTTCCTCCGCACCCCTGGCACCGTAGCAACAGCTGCTGAGCAGCTGGCTGTCGATGCAGCTGTAAACATGCCAATCTGTACGGAAGGAAGGAGCCTCCACCAGCATACCCACATGGTCACTGCTTCACACCTGACTGCAGCGAGAGATGGAGAGGGAGAGGAGGAGGAGGAGGAGGAGGAGGAGAAGGACAGACACAGGGTGACAGGGGAGGGGAGAAGGGATGTGAGTTGGGGAGCAGGAGGGAGGGAGCGAAAGGAGGGGGAGAGGGTGAGGGAGTTGGAGAGCGAGAGAGAAAGGAAGAAAGGTGGAGAGGGAGGTGGAAAGGGAGAGAGAAAGGGAGAGAGATGGAGGGAGAGAGAGGGAGAGGTGGAGAGGGAGAGAGAGGGGATTTGAGAGTGAGAGGGAAAGGGAGAGGTGGAGAGGGAGGTGGAAAGGGAGAGAGAAAGGGAGAGAGATGGAGGGAGAGAAAGGGAGAGGTGGAGAGGGAGAGAGAGAGGGGATTTGAGAGTGAGAGGGGAAGGGAGAGGTGGAGAGGGAGGTGGAAAGGGAGAGAGATGGAGGGAGAGAAAGGGAGAGGTGGAGAGGGAGAGAGAGAGGGGATTTGAGAGTGAGAGAGAAAGGGAGAGGTGGAGAGGGAGGTGGAAAGTAAAGATGGATGAAAGAGCAAAGGTAAGAGGTTAAGAGGGTGGAAGGGAATGAGGGAGGGAGAGAGGAGGCAGACAATGGGATGGTGGAGAGAGTGAGTCTACGAAAAGGAAGGAGAGGGAGAGACAGGACGGTAAGAAGCAGAAACAGAGGGGGAGAGTGGAGGAAGGAGAGAGGAGGGAGGAGAGAGAGAGGGGAGGAATAGAGGGATGGAGAGGAGGGAGAGAGGGGAGAAGGAGGTAGAAGGGGGAGGAGAAGAGAGAGAGTAATTTGTGGAATGGATGAGAAAAGGAGGAATGGAAGGAAGGAGAGATGTTTCTCCGCACTGAGATCGTTCGGGGTGAAAGAGGGAGCGATCATTTCCAGTCTCTTCTCAGAGTGCTACCATTACTCTGGGTCAACTCAGACAAGCTCTTAAGTCTCCATATCTGACAAATGTACATACACACACCCTCTCACCCTTGAACGAACACACAGACATTCACGCATGCCTGCACAGTCACACTAATGCACACCCATCAGTGGACACACAGACACACAGGAAACCACACACACACAGGAAACCATACACACATAGGAAATCACACTCACACACACACACACAGGAAACCACACACACAGGAAACCACACACACACACACAGGAAATCACACACACAGGAAACCACACACACACACAGGAAATCACACACACAGGAAACCACACACACACACACAGGAAATCACACACACAGGAAACCACACACACACACAGGAAACCATATACTCACACAGGAAACCACACACACACACACACAGGAAACCACACGCACACACACACTAAAACCACACACCAATGTTTACCACGTTCTCCATCGCTGTGAAGATACCACAATGAAGTGAGAAGAGACCCAACACAAACCTCCATTACAGCTTCATTCATGTGATGATCTCCCAGCTGAACAGCAGAGAGAGAGAGAGAAGCTAGTTGTGTTCCAGAGACAGTGTCCTTGTCCTACATCCTCTGCTCGTCACTTAATTAGTGCTTGGCTTTGAGCTTCATCTGATTACGTACATAAAAACACATCTACAAATAAACTAGGAAAGCAATGTTAACATCCCTTTCTACGCTTGGCTTGATCAAACAGAAGAAGAGGTCTTCTTCTCTTCAGGGAGCCAAAGCTAATCCTTTTGATGAGTGTTTGCATGAGGGAAAGTTGGACAGAGATCTGGAGAATGAGCGAGTTACCAACAGCGCTAACTAGCTGATGATCTGTACCTGTTCTATGAATTAGCTTGTGATCCCATCCACAAGTTGATACATTTTTAAACAACAATATGTCGTAACATATAGACATATGTTCATATGTCTTCCTGTGTGAATGTGTGTGTGTGTGTGTGCGAGTGTGTGTAGGGAGCGCGTGCGTTTCAGAACTTCGTCTGGGATGTTTTCATAGTCTCTGTTGCTGGGGGTCCTGTTTATATAGAAGTGTTCATATATCAACACCACCACACTGACACCCTAGTGCACGCCAGCGGTACACAAACCAACGCCTGCTTCTCCACACATGAACGATGGACTGAGCCATGTGCTCTCTTTCTCTCTCCAAGGCTGTTTCAACATGACACACATTGTACTCATTTAGCGGTCATTACAATGGATGTCGTGCTCCATGTCTTGGACAAAGAAATACATGACATGAATCCTGTGTTCAGGAGCTTATTGTACTGATTGATTGGTTAGTTGCATTGACACTGTTTGTTGGTGAAGGACTTGCTGGCGTGTATGTGCGTGTGCGTGTTGTGTTGGCCCCTACCATTTCACACAGGAGGAGGGGGGGTACAAACTACAAGTGTTGGCATCAGCTGATGAAATATTGGTAAGTAAGACAATCTGTTGAGGTAAGCTGTTTCTTGGGTTTTGACCTTGTGAGGATTTGAACATCACTTCATCACTGGCTGAAGTGCAGATTTTCTCCTGCACACTTGCTTTCTCGCTCGCACAAACTGTCTCGCAGATACACACACGCCCGCACCCTCTCTCTCGCACGCACGTTCACGCTTCACCTGCGTGGCCGTGTCACAAATCACAGGAAAGACCGTAGAGACACACATCACTACGGACATTCTCATGAATGTAACACACAGCCACTCCCCTTATCCTCTCATCCATCTCTCAGTACTCATCCATCTCTGCACCGTCTTATACGTACACCTCATCCTTCTCTCCTTCCTCTCCTCCCTACGCATCTCACCATTCATCTCGTCTCTCTTCCCTCCCCCATCTCTCTACTTATCAGCTCTCTTTCCCTCCCCCTTTCCTCCATCTCATTCCTCTCTCTTACTTGTACCCATCTCCCCTCACCCTCCTCACCCTCCTCACCTGTCTCTCTTACTCTCATTTCTCTCCTTCTTTTCTCCATCTCTGTTTGTCATTCAACTGCCAGTCTTCTAGCAAAGGATCTGCCAATCACCTCTTCACCATACAGACAGAAAACCTCCTCTCCTTCCTTTCTCCTCTCTAACTCTCCCTCCTTCCTTCTCTCTCCTCCCTCCTTTCTCCCCTCTCCCTGTGTCTCCTCTCCCTCCTTTCTCCCCTCTACCTCTCTCCCTCTCTCTCCCTCCTTCCCTCTCCCCTCTCTCCCTCCTCTCCCTGTGTCTCCTCTCCCTCCTTTCTCCCCTCTACCTCTCTCCCTCTCCCTCTCCCTCCCTCCTCTCCCTCCTTTCTCCCCTCTACCTCTCCCCCTCCCTCTCCCTCCCTCCTCTCCCTGTCTCCCTCTCCTTTACCCAGTACTATCACTATCTTTCTCTGGCTTTCTGTCGGTCTGCAGTTCTCTTAACCTTAGTTTCTTTCTGCCTCCCTCTCTTTGTCTCCATCTTCTTTTCTCTCTGCCTACTTCTCCAAGTTAACGTCTCTCTGTCTTTGTCTGTCTCTTTCTCTCTGTCTACTTCTCTCTCCAAGTCAACGTCTCTCTGTCTTTCTATCTAAACCCATCTGTCGTCTCAGCCTCTATTCTCTCTCTTTTTTTGAGCAACACTTCTCTCCCTGAATCATCCACCCCCCTTTCCTCTGCTCACTCCTCTCTCTCCCTCACATTCTCTCTCTCCCTCACTCTCTCTCTCTCCCTCACTCCTCTCTCTCCCTCACTCTCCCTCTCCCTCACATTCTCTCTCTCCCTCTCTCCCTCACTCCTCTCTCTCCCTCACATACTCTCTCCCTCACACTCTCTCTCTCCCTCACACTCTCTCTCTCCCTCTCTCCCTCACACTCTCTCTCTCCCTCACACTCTCTCTCCCTCACTCTCTCTCCCTCACACTCTCTCTCTCCCTCACATACTCTCTCTCTCCCTCACACTCTCTCTCTCTCTCTCTCCCTCTCTCCCTCACACTCTCTCTCTCTCCCTCACACTCTTTCTCTCCCTCACACTCTCTCTCTCCCTCTCTCCCTCACACTCTCTCTCTCCCTCACACTCTCTCTCCCTCACTCTCTCTCTCCCTCACACTCTCTCTCTCCCTCACATACTCTCTCTCTCCCTCACACTCTCTCTCTCCCTCACACTCTCTCTCCCTCACACTCTCTCTCTCCCTCACACTCTCTCTCTCCCTCACACTCTCTCTCTCTCCCTCACTCTCTCTCTCTCCCTCACACTCTCTCTCCCTCACATACTCTCTCTCTCCCTCACACCCTCTCTCCCTCACTCTCTCTCTCCCTCACACTCTCTCTCTCCCTCACACTCTCTCTCTCCCTCACATACTCTCTCTCTCTCCCTCACTCTCTCTCTCCCTCACACTCTCTCTCTCCCTCACACTCTTTCTCTCCCTCACACTCTCTCTCTCCCTCTCTCCCTCACACTCGCTCTCTCCCTCACACACTCTCTCTCTCACCCTCACTCTCTCTCTCTCCCTCACACTCTCTCTCCCTCACACACTCTCTCTCTCACCCTCACTCTCTCTCTCTCTCTCCCTCACACTCTCTCTCTCTCCCTCTCTCTTTCCCTCACACTATCTCTCTCTCTCCTCTCATTCCTATATTCCTTTTAATCCCTCTCTCTCTTCCTTCTCTCTTCTGGCTACAATCCAGCTTGACGGAACAGAAATGACAGGATTACAGTGATTCACTATTCAGGCCAACTAGTGTGAACTACATTAGCTGTCTATGGTTTAGTAAGCAAAATATCACACGTAGGATGCTAAATCAGCACCTTGCAGTTGTTTACAATCTGACTGTGGTTTCTAATGCAAAACACCCATCTGATGTAGATGTCTAGGACTTTGTGTGCAGGTTATGAAGGGTGTACAATACAGAACTATGTTGCACTGTATCTTACGATCTATCCATGACTATGCAAAACATCCCATCTGTAACAGCTGTGGTTTAGTGGGATATCACAGTGGGTGTGGATTACAGACCCGCACCTACACACACACACACACACACACACATGCACGCATACACACACACACGCGCACGCTCGTACACACACACACACACAGCAGAGGGGTTACACAGAAAGGATTCTAGAGCAACAAAGGATTCTAGAACAAATACAGTATATGAGAATATTAGAGAATGACTACCATGCAAAACAAGAATTCTAGAATGTTCAAGGTGCCTCTAAGATGTTCCAAGAATAACTACAGTCTAGGAAAAGATTCCAGAATAACTACAGTCTAGGAAAAGATTCCAGAATAACTACAGTCTAGGAAAAGATTCCAGAATTATCTACAGTCTAGACAAAGATTCTAAAATGACTACAGTCTAGACAAAGATTCTAGAATGGCTAGTCTAGATGATTCTAGAAGGACTCTTTGGAACTGCTTCTTCAGAACATGATTGCATTGTCGTGTTCAGCTCATACATGCAATCTACAACCTGCAGTAGACACACAGTCATAGATACTCCGGGGTTTTTCAAAGTGGATAAATCATGTGATGAACACATGGCAGGATATATGGGAAATGATCAATATGAACAGCCTATAGTATGAAACTGATTTGAAAATGTTGTTACAGACGCAGTATAGCTCCTGTAACGTTTAACAAACAGCTGGTGGGAACATTAGGATACGTCACGTCTTATTTACAGACATATTTCATCGATGTGTTCATTTCTTACATTCTTTGGTGAAAGAAACGACACTTTTAACGGGTCGAGTGATTTTCCGAAGCTGAAAGCGGTAATCTAAGGTCTGTGAGTGGTTCGTACCCTCTATACACTCTCTTCTACACGCGCACCCGGTCCTTGTCATATACGCGTGCACTCTGCCCTACACTTGAACAGCCTAACGTTTCCCCCTCGGTACAAAACAGTTCTACACTCACACGGAAAACGAATTGTGCCGCGTGCAAATAACCGGCTGTCTTCCACCCATTAGATTCACTGAGCTAAAAGAGCACGCGTCCAACCCCGGTATGTCTTACAGTCGGTGCGTCACGACCAGATAACCATCACCGTCGCCAGGGAACGGGACAGGACAACACCGTCTATCTCTGTGTATTGAGAAATCGGTGCACGATGCCTCGTTCGTTACAATCTTAATCTTTCACTGGTCCGTTTATACTAACCTGCGATGACAGCATGGCACGGGGTTGTACCGCGTGTCACCGTCAGGAGAGTTTGGATTCGATTATATTTTTTCAAAATGTTGTTTTGAATGACAGAGTAGCGCTCACGTAGGCTGTTTCTGCCAAAATGAAAGCGACATTAGACAATGTTATCCTCCTAACAAACTTCTGAGCGCGCGTCTACCTACAGTAGAATCGGTTCCGGTTCCATGTTTGTTTTCTTAAGCTTTCTGGTTGAAGAGACAGGTTTAATCTGAGAGATTTAGATTGTTGCCCCCACTCAACCATGTAATGAGAATGCGTAATCTCCCCCGTTAAATCACCACAGCGGAGATTGGCTGACGGATTTACTCCGCGGCCGTGAGCCTCCCCGTGGATTGAACCGAACACCCACTCGGTGCTGACTCATATTGGTGATATATCCCAGCTCAGCGCCTCGATCCGAGCACTGCCTGATTGCAATAATGATTTGTTTCAAGTCATCTAGACCGGCTGAACACGATATCCCATTAACACTACACGGGATAACTGCCATATTTTTCATGGTTCGCATAAGAAATTTACTGTAGCCAATGAAATTCAGACAATTCAATTGTCTTTATTGGTCCGAAAGGACATTCTATTTTGACGTTTTAACTAGACGGCGCGTGTACACCCAAGTCATATTTTGTAGGGTGTAAAGTGGTTCATTTAGAAGTTGTAAGTGTTCCGCGTGAAATGAAGCTCATTAGACATAACTTTGTAATCTTCTCGGTTTTAAAAGCACTGACAGCATGCTGGACAGCGAGGCCCTGGGGGAACTGAAATATAAAAACGCTTTACGTTTTAAACCGACTTTTTCTTCTATTCCTCTAAACGAGCCCTGCCTGACTTGCTTGTATTTAGTCTGAGTATAACAACAATAATGGATCACAATATGTACAGTTTCTCCTGTCCAGCCTCACGCGCACCTGGCTTACCTGCAGTGAGAGAGCCACGAGCTGCATCTTCGCGAGCCTTCAGCAGCACGCACCGTAACCACAGACACGTCCTGGCTTCCGATGCCTTTTCACAATCCCGCCCCCGGAGCAGTGTGATGTCCCGTTCTCCAAGCGATACGTTCCCTCCGATCTCTGAGAAGATGGGTCCACAACTACATGAAGAGATTGATGTTCATGTCACATTATTCGAAGTCCAAAAAGTCGAGACAGGCGAGAAAAGTGGTTTCGAAAATCATTTCCATTTTACAACCGTAATGTTTCAAGACCGCCCGAAGCGTTGGATAGTTCTTTCATCTTCTGAATAAATGGTTTGACCGAAGTCCATTTCTGTCTGATTCAGAAACAGCTTTTCAGAATGACAGATTGGTCTAACGTCTGATATTCCCGTATAACGCGTGCGTATCCAGGGATTCGGAATATTTGATTGATAAATCTTAGCTCCCCGCACCTCGTTCAACTGAAGGGTAAATCGGTGTACGGATTCTCGTAGATTTACAGCGAGCAGCAAAACACTACAGCCAGCGCATGGCTCACACGCAAATCGTTCGTAAGAGAGGGAAAGAGAGAGTCAGTGAGTTAGAGAGAAAGACCGATAGCGAAAGAGAGAGCGAGAGAGAGAGAGAGAGCGAGCGAGAGAGAGAGAGAGAGAGAGGAGGAGAGAGAGCGAGAGAGAGAGAGAGAGAGAGAGAGAGAGAGCGAGAGAGAGAGAGAGAGAGACCGCGCAAAGCAGAAAAACTCTAAAAATAAATCCAGAGACCAGACCTCGGCACCTCTCGATCCTCCTATTGAACCATTGATTTTCTGATGTATGTTATTAAATCAGCGGCCAGCTGTCAATCACCCAGCGTCCTGGTAAGAACTCCTCCTCGCGACGGTTTGTAACCTCGGCCTAGAAACACGAGACTTTAAACAGCTTTTTGCATTTTAAATCGAAGAGGATAAACGGGTTCGTTTCCATCACTTTACTGCGGCTGAAATGTGACTACGTAATTAGGCAGGACTGCTTATTGCTCAAATGTTAAATGACAATGTTCTCCGGTCTTTGCTGTGTTTTCACCCCGGTATCCATAGTACGTATCCCGTTATATTCGGTAGCTTACCACCGCAAAGTTGCCTTCAGTTAAATTTAAAAATGCAATTCATAGCACTGTGTCTCGTGCACTAGCATTTCCTCATTAAAAAGCACTCCATTACAGGCGAGCTTGTTCACGGTATGGATTAAGTTTCCCCCAAATGAGAGATTTCTCCGTAACGCACGAGCCGTGGTCTCCAGTGTCATTCTACAACCACGTGTTGGTTGCCCGCGAGGTGTACAGTAGTTGGAACTTTGGACGAGCCGGTGGCTCGAGGCAGCAGGACAGCGGCGCCGTTCAAGCTGTCAAATTTGCATTGACCAATAATACGTAGGTACGGTGTCGCTTCGCGCTCTCGTCACGCATAAATACAACCACGCAATCTGTCCTCGATGCATCAATAACAACAATGTAAACTAATGAACTGTTACCTTTAAACTCACTCTCAACCCTCCTGGGTCCTTCATGTCTAAGTGACGTGATTCTACGTCGTCATCCAGGACAGAAAATCGCGTCTCAAAGAAAGACCGCTTATAATATCAAGCACTCGCCCAGGGAAGCGGTAGGTAAGTGGTCAAACAGATCCGTTCAGTTAGCATCTGCCCTCTTGCAAAATTCACGACTGTGTGGTGGGAAAGACATAAGTAAAAGTGATGTCGTTCTTAATGACTGTGGTTACTTTACGGTTGGGACGTCTCTGAAGTCAGTGTATCCCGGTTGCCCGGAGCGACTAGCTTTCATCTGAGGCCTGGTGAGCCTTTTAGACATGGCAACAAGCTTGCTCTCTCCACCCCCCTCTCTCTCCACCCCCTCTCTCTCCACCACCACCCCTCTCTCTACAGTGGCCCTCAGGCAAGCAGCAAGCACTCCACTCCCCCCTTTCTCTCCACCCCTTCCTTCTTTCCACCCCTTCCTCCTCTCCACCCCTCTCCCTCTCCACCCCTCTCTCCACCTCTTCTCTCTCCACCCCTTCCTTCTCTGAACCCCCAACTCCTCTCTCTCCACCCCTTCCTTCTCTCCACTCCTTCCTTCTCTCCACCCCTCTCTCTCTCCACCCCTCTCTCTCTCCACCCCTCTCTCTCTCCACCCCTCTTTCCACTCCTCCTGTCTCCATCCGCCCTCCTCTCTCCACCCCTCTCTCTCTCCACCCCTTCCTTCTCTCCACCCCTTCCTTCTCTCCATCCCCCTCCTCTTTCCACCCCTCCTCTTTCTCCACTTTCCTCACATTCCTCCTCCCCTCTCTTAACAGACTCCATCACATCTCTCCACCCTCACTTCCTAATCTTTCCTCCTCCTCTCCTCTCCTTTTCTCTCTTCTCCTCTCCTCCATACTCCTCTCTTCACCCTCCTTTCCTCTCCTTGATTTCCTCTCCTCCCACTTTGTCTCCTCTCCTCCCTCCCTCGTCAACTCTCATCTCCTTTGCCCTATTTCCCCTCCCCCCCTCTCCCCCTCTTCTCTCCTTTCCCTCAGTTCCCCTCGTCCCCCTCTCCCACCAGTGTTTGTCCTGCATATACCAGGCCTGTGCGTGAATACCTGTGGTTCTATTTGAAGCCCCTGTGTCCTGTAATAGCATGTGTTTAACGACAGAGGTTGTCACCGGGGTCGTCCTGTAGTGAAGCAGGGTACACTCACTGGTGTGACAGGACTGGAGGGTTGAAACGAATCACAACATGAAAGTTACTTGCACGTTCATCAGTGCAAGTCAAGGCCCCTGAGTTCGTTGTACATGATGTCATTTAAAATATTCGCAAAATATCGCCGATGAAATGTTTTGAATGTCAAGGTTAGTTTTGCTCAGGAAACATCTATGTAACCTGAGTCAGCTGTCTGTTTTGGTGAGGAAGCGACTTGCAGCGGCCAAACAGACGACGGCCAGACAGCGGCTAGACGGCGGTCTGGTGACGGTCTCATGCAGACACGCGTTATGGACTTGAGGGGCGTGGCCACTGGTATGACAGACATGCTCTGTTATGTAGCCTGGGTTTGATTGACAGGTGGACACATTCTTACTGCCAGGTAAACAGGTGCCATTAAAAACTCCACCTAATTAACTTCTGCAGAGACACACACACAGATACGCCTTTACACACACACACACACACACAGATACGCCTTTACACACACACACACACACAGGCACGGCTTTACACACACATACACACACACAGGCATGCCTTTACACTCCCACACCACACCACACACACATACACGCACCACACACACACACACAGGCACGGCTTTACACACACACACACACACAGGCATGCCTTTACACTCCCACACCACACCACACACACATACACGCACCACACACACACACACACATCACACCACATACACACACACACCCACACACACCACACACACGCACCACACCCACGCACACACATATACACACATACACACACACACACACACCACACACACACACATACTGTGTGGGCCTGGCCTGCAGGTCTGGTGACATTTCTTCCAGCTGAGGCGAGGTCTGTAAGGTCATGCTTTTAAGTGACTCTGTGAAGAATGAATTTCAGAGTGTTTTTTTTACTCTGGCCAAGCACCTCATTGTAAAACAGTTGTGCTGACAGATTCACTATATCTTCCTTCTCTCTCTCTCTGTGTCTCTCTGCCTCTCTCTCTCACTCTCTCTCCCTCTCTCTCTCTTTCTCCCTCCCTCTCTCTCTCACTCTCTCTCCCTCTCTCTCTCTTTCTCCCTCCCTCCCTCTCTCTCTCTCTCTCTCTACCTCTCTCCCTCCCTCTCTCTCTCCCTCTCTCGCTCTCTCTCCCTCTCTCGCTCTCTCCCTCTCTCTCTCTCTCTCTCTCTCTCCCTCTCTCTCTCCCTCTCCCTCTCCCTCTCTCTCTCCCTCGCTCCCTCCCTCTTCCTCTCTCTCCCTCCCTCCTTCCCTCCCCCCCCCCTCTCTCCCTTTTATTTTCTCCTTCTCTTTGTCTCCCTCTCCCCTCACAGGCCAGGTCAGAGGACTGGTAGTGTGTTCCCTCTGGGTTCCTTCCTGTCATCTGACTCCGTGTGCGTGTGCAGAGCAGGTTCCCAGAGGGCAGAGTTCACGGGAGGAACACACTGACCCACATTGATCCAGATCAGCCCAGATACACTCCAACACTTCTGGGTTTGGCCTTGTCACAACCGGGCCACATGCACCTTTTCACCTCACACACACTCTTATTTATCAGCCATTCACTCACACACTCTTATACACACCATCCACACACACACACTTATTTATCAGCCATTCACTCACACACTCTTATACACACCATCCACGCACACACACTTATTTATTACCCATTCACTCATACACTCTTATACACACCATCCACACACACACATACACACACACACACACTTATTTATCACCCATTCACTCATACACTCTTATACACACCATCCACACACACACACTTATTTATCACCCATTCACTCGCACACTCTTATACACACCATCCACGCACACACACTTATTTATCACTCATTCACTCATACACTCTTATACACACCATCCACACACACACACTTATTTATTACCCATTCAATCATACACTCTTATACACACCATCCACACACACACACATGTGCGCCATACACACACACACACACTTATTTATTACCCATTCACTCATACACTCTTATACACACCATCCACACACACACACACACACACACACGTGCGCCATCCACACACGCTTTTACCCACACCATACACAGCTCTGTACAGTGTGTACTCATCACCCCCCCCCCTGACAACCATCCTCTGACAGTAGTGTTTTACTGCCCGCTCTCTTTTATACCTGACATCCTGCCTGTCAACGCCACTCCACTATCTGAAGCTGCGTCTGTCTGTCCTGCTGGGCGGATCTGTTACAGCCCTCAAAGGCGGCTAGCAACTGTTGTCTCTCTCTCTGAGCGCTCATGTAGTGTGTCACTCTTTGTTCTTTAAAGTCACGCAAGCAAAGAACTCAGGGTGGTGATGGTATGTGTGTGTGTGTGTGTGTAATATTATTATGACAATATTATTATGTGCGTGTGAACGTGTTTATGTTGTGAACTTGGGTTACTGGATATGTCATTGTTATGATGTGTGTGTCTGGGTTTGTGTGATGATATCTGTGGTGGGGATGCTGTGTGCGTGTGTGAGTGTGTGTGTGTGTGTGTGTGTGTGTGCGTTTGTGTTTTCATGTGACATTATCTGTGGTGGTGATGTGTGTGTGTGTGTGTGGGGCGGGGGTGTGTGTATGTGTGTGTGTGCATGTGTGTGTGTGTGGAGAGTGTACACAAAGTAAATGTCATGACTGTAAGTTGAAAGCTGTTGTGAACTTCAGAGGAGATGGGTGATCCCAGGTTAGTAAGACTGGAGTTCTGAGGTGCAACACTATTTGCCGTCCCACTGGGAAACAACCCAAACATGGAAACAGGGCCCAGGGGAATCGAACCCAACACACGGTACCACCATACTTCACTGTGGATACCTGGGTGTTTATCTACCAGTAGCTTAGCTGTAGCAGGATGTGGGACAACACATGTGACATAGACAACACATGTGACATAGACAACACACGTGACATAGACAACACATGTGACATAGACAACACATGTGACATAGACAACACACGTGACAGAGACAAGTGACAGAGACAACAACATGGACTAGAACAAATACATAATAGACAACATATTGACAATAGACCAACATGTGAAAGGACGCACACAGTGACATAGAAAATAATACGAACAACAACGTACATATGACAAAGACATGGACATAACAACACACTACAGAAGACAAATCATGTGACATAACACAATTAAACAAATAGACAACATAACGACATCATGACAACATATTAATAGACAAACACATGTGACAGAACACATCACGGACAGAGACAACACTGTGAACAGAGACAACACAATGTGACAGAGACAACCCACTGTGACATAGTACAACACATTGCAGAACATAACACATTACGAGACAACACACGTGAACATAGACACACACATAGACATAGACAACACATGACATAGACAACACACGTGACATAGACAACACATGTGACAGAGACAACACATGTGACAGAGCAACACACGTGAAACGAAAAAAAAAAAAACCCCCAACAAAAATGAGAGACAACACATGTGACAGAGACAACACACGTGACATAGACAACACACGTGACATAGACAACACATGTGACATAGACAACACACGTGACATAGACAACACATGTGACATAGACAACACATGTGACACAGACAACACATGTGACAGAGACAACACACGTGACAGAGACAACACACGTGACACAGACAACACATGTGTTGTCTATGTCACGTGTGTTGTCTCTGTCACATGTGTTGTCTGTGTCACGTGTGTTGTCTCTGTCACATGTGACATAGACAACACACGTGACATAGACAACACGTGTGACATAGACAACACATGTGACAGAGACACCATTGACATATAGACAAACACGGGTGAAGTTTGTAGGACAGGACACATGTGACATAGACAAAACACATCTGACGACAGCATAGACGAAAGAACACTACATGAGACAACACAGTGTGACAGAGAGAACACACATCATGCTGAACAATTAAATAATAACAGTAACCACACATGCCATAGTACAATAGAAAACACATCGACATAGAGCCAAACTATGACCACATGTGACATAGACAACACACGTGACATAGACAACACGTGTGACATAGACAACACATGTGACAGAGACAACACATGTGACAGAGACAACACATGTGACATAGACAACATACATGACATAGACAACATATGTGACATAGACAACACATGTGTTGTCTATGTCACGTGTGTTGTCTCTGTCACATGTGTTGTCTCTGTCACATGTGTTGTCTGTGTCACGTGTGTTGTCTCTGTCACATGTGTTGTCTCTGTCACATGTGTTGTCTATGTCACGTGTGTTGTCTCTGTCACATGTGACATAGACAACACACGTGACATAGACAACACGTGTGACATAGACAACACATGTGACAGAGACATACACACCGTATTTCATCAACGCACTGTGACAGAGACACACACGTGACACGCACAACCCATGTGACAGAGGGACAGACACACTGACATAGACACACTATAACATGACATAGACAACATACATGACATAGACAACACACGTGACATAGACAACACATGTGACATAGACAACACACGTGACAGAGACAACACATGTGACATAGACAACACATGTGACATAGACAACACATGTGACATAGACAACATACATGACATAGACAACATATGTGACATAGACAACACATGTGACAGAGACAACACACGTGACAGAGACAACACATGTGACAGAGACAACACATGTGACAGAGACAACACATGTGACAGAGACAACACACGTGACATAGACAACACACGTGACATAGACAACACATGTGACAGAGACAACACATGTGACAGAGACAACACACGTGACATAGACAACACATGTGACAGAGACAACACATGTGACAGAGACAACACATGTGACATAGACAACACACGTGACATAGACAACACATGTGACATAGACAACACATGTGACAGAGACAACACATGTGACATAGACAACACATGTGACAGAGACAACACACGTGACATAGACAACACGTGTGACATAGACAACACATGTGACAGAGACAACACATGTCACATAGACAACATACATGACAGAGACAACACATGTGACAGAGACAACACATGTGACAGAGACAACACATGTGACAGAGACAACATGCGTGACAGAGACAACATGCGTGACAGGACACCCCTTGTTCTAACAGACTCCTTCCCCAGTGGCACTTGGCATGTGGACTCCTCTCAAGGTCGCGACCACCATAAATTTATCTCGCAATCACACTATTTGGCCGTTAGAAGTTTTTATGTGCACTGGTCTTCTGGCCTGCTGGTGATATATGTCCTTTTCCTTGGAGAACTACCCCCCCCCCCTCCCTCTTCCGCCTAATACGGAGAGGATTTAAAACACAGCAACATTAGGTCCTTTCCTCTCCTGCACATTCAAACATTAACGGCAGTTTGACTCGTTTGCAGAAAGCAAGAAAAGGAAACAGTCTGTGTAATTCTGCCTGACGTTTCTGTCACGCATGTTGTCTATGTCATGTATGTTGTCTCTGTCATGTATGTTGTCTATGTCATGTATGTTGTCTATGTCACATGTGTTGTCTCTGTCACATATTGTCTATGTCACATGTGTTGTCTATGTCATGTATGTTGTCTATGTCATGTATGTTGTCTATGTCATGTATGTTGTCTCTGTCATGTATGTTGTGCCTGCCTGACGTTTCCTAGTGAGCGAATGCAACTGCTGCTGGCTGAGGTTTGATAACTCGTAGTCCAGCAGAGGTGACGCTCGTGAACAAGGCCTTTGCTGTCAGTGTTTAAGTTGAGTTCCACTCCATGAAGTTCAAGTGAGAGATGAGTAAGGACCGAACGTTCCACTTCAAACGCTGAAACCTCGAACGTTCCGTCGTTGCCCGGCGATTGTCGCCGTCGTTGTTGGCAACGTTCCCCTCGTCCAATCGGCAGCTGTGATGTCAGCGGAGGGCATGGAGCTAAACCCCTGCTTCCTTCCTACTCTGATCTTTCTGATTAGTGACACGTTAAGAGATTGATACAGGCTTCTGGTAGCTTGACCAGAACAGCGGTTATATTATTCTGGTGGATCTGCTGTTTAACTTGGTCTTTTATGTCTTCCAGCTATGATTGCCCCTCTTCCTTTCCACCTCTCTCTACAAACACTTACTACACAATTTTCCAACAGCCTGAGGGGAGATTTTAAATATGAATCTGACATACATATAGGAAGAGTAAGCACAGAATGTAATCTTGTAAATTGTACTGATGTCACGTCAACCCCACTCCCGTATCCTGCACTTCCTTCCAGAACATTCTCTTCCTTCATGTCTTTTAACTATTCTATTACTCAGGAAGCGATTAGTTCAAGTTATATTTTCTGGTGGGTTGAGAAGATGGAGTCTCCCTGAGGGAGGTTAGGATGGTGGAGGCATTAAATGTGTACCAGGGGAGTTTAAAACCGAAGAAGGAAAGAGGATGAATTGAAGGAAGAGGAGGAGGAGGAAGAGAAGGGAAAGGAGGAGGAAGAGAAGGGAGAGGAGGAGGACGAGAAGGGAGAGGAGGAGGAAGAGAAGGGAGAGGAGGAGGAAGAGGACATTTAAACTTTGATGAAAATACTCCCAGTTCAGTGGAGATTTCTTCCACACAGCGATGCCTGCAGACTGTACTCCGACCTGTCTTTCCCGGATTGTGTGAAGTCACCTCCGTCATCTCCTTGAGTTTAACAGGGAGCGTAGCTGACATGCTGAAGCTAGACTCACCTGCGAGTCATTCTCCCCTCTCTTAAGCACCAGGCAGTTACTCTGAGCTGATGTGTGGAGAATATACCGGATAAAACCTTCTCTCTGATCCCTCCTCACTCTCAATCCTGGATTTGATAGAACCCCCCCCCCCCCTCCTCCTCCTCCTCCTCCTCCTCCTCTTTTCCTTCTCCTCGCTGAGTTAGAAGGGGGAGTCAGCCCTATTTATTTTCAGTATTCAGACTTTTCTCCCCCCCTCACTCTTTGGCTTTGTCATGGAAATCCATCTTCAATCAAATCTTTATGTTTGCACTTCTATATCTTTCCATCAATCTCCTCCCTCCCTCAGACTCTCTTATGTTCAGTCAGAGCTGATATCCCCTCAGATGAACTCCTCTTGATGGTACACCTTCAGCGTCTAACCACTAGGGGCGCTGTTGCAGTTAGCCACTTCTCTTGAGGCTACACCTTCCGCAGCGCTTGTCCTTCAGCGTCTAACCACTAGGGGCGCTGTTGCAGTTAGCCACACCTCAGTAAAGACGTTCATCAGAGCGCTCACGCGGCTAAGTAATGGATAAATTGTCCCGCTATGTACAATTAGCCTAATGGCTGAGGCGCCGGTTTACTGCGGTAAGATGTCTGCAGAGATGATATTTTGTCTCGAGTTGTTCCAAGTTAAATGCCAAGTATTAAATATAACCAACCCTGCGATTTAAAATCATTAAAGGTTCCTCCTTTTTCTTCGTCAAAACGGTTATCTCAATTTGTCATGTTTAATATTTGAAATGTTTAACTTCGTTTGGGGTAGAGGAAAAAAAACACATGACATCGCTCTATGGTCACTAGCTAGCTGGCTAACTACTGCAGCATCGCTAGCTAGCTGGCTAACTGATGCAGCATCGCTAGTTAGCTGGATAACTGATGCAGCATCGCTAGCTAGCTAGCTAACTACTGCAGCATTGCTAGCTAGCTGGCTAACTACTGCAGCATTGCTAGCTAGCTGACTAACTAATGCAGCATCGCTAGCTAGCTGGCTAACTACTGCAGCATTGCTAGCTAGCTGGCTGGCTAACTACTGCAACATGTGGCTGGTCGTCTGTTGAGCTGATCAGAGCAGTCTGACTCACAGCTAGCAAAAACACATTTCCCACCAGCGATCTGGTTAAATCCGCGAATCTTCAAACTCAAATCACTTTGGCAGTCGAATACCATAACCAAAACAGGTTAACAGATTCAAATGAGCGATTTGTCTTTCAGCCAGACCCAATGACCATGTGTGTGTGTATAGGACGCTTTATGACTGCGGAGACAACAATCATCTCTGTACACACGCCTCGTCCAGTAATTGTATACAGCGGTCTTTTAGCATGTCAGTAGAACTTTTGTTCCTCTGATAAAATCACTGGAGCCATCTATATTTAATTTCCCCCACACCGTGACGCACTTGATTTGGTTCATTATCAACTTGTTTGAGCTTTGGCAGGTACCTTATCTGCTTCGTGCATCTAAATAACAGGCCTTGTTCCAAACCAAACCATCCCATCTGAACAAAACCCGGTGGGAGAGTTGGGATTTTGAGTGTCACAGTGAGTGGGTATTCATTTAGCAGAAGAAGTGATGCCTTACTGTTCTCTCTGCTGGAGCACACAGTCAAGCTTAGGAGTCTTCTCACATCATGCTTCTTTACTGTGAGGTCACAGCATGCTACTGAGCCAGGCTTGTGTGTGTGTGTGTGTGTGTGTGTGTGTGTGTGTAGTGTGTCCCGGTAGTGTCATTTATATGTGGTGTAATGTGGTCTGTATGTGTGTAATGTGCTTGCGTGTGTGTCATGTGTGTGTGTGCTCTTTCTCTGTCTGTGCTTCTCTCTCTTTCTTCTCTCCGCTCCTCTTTTCTCTCTCTGTACTTCCCTGCCCCTCTCTCTCTCTCTCTCTCTCTCTCTCTCTCTATCTCCCTCTCCCCCTGTCTCCCTCTCTCTCTCTCTCTCTCTCTCTCTATCTCCCTCTCCCCCTGTCTCCCTCTCTCTCTCTCTCTCTCTCTCTCCCTCTCTCTCTCTCTC
>BROE01000018.1:917011-946500 GCA_036571765.1 Plecoglossus altivelis | reverse complement strand
TCGCCCTCCCCCACCCTGCCCTCTCAGTCCCTTCTATCCTCTCTTTCCCCTTCCTTCCTCCCCCATCCCTCCCTCACAGCCCCCATACCACCCCCTCCCCCCCTGCTCCTTCTCCCTCCCTCCCCCCCCTCACCTCCCTCTCACCTCCCCCTCTACTCTCTTTCCCTCCCCCCTCCACTCCATCCCTCCCGCTCTCAGCCCCCCCCTCCCTCCTCTTCCCCTCCCCCTCCCCATCCCTCCCTCCTCCCAGTCCACCCCTTCCTCTCTTTTTCCCCCTCGTCCCCCTCCCCTCCCTCTCAGGCCCCCTCTCCTTCCCTCCCTCCCCCTCCCTTCCCTCCCTCTTCAGCCCCCCCCATCCTCTCTTTTCCGCCTCCCTCCGATCCCTCCCTCTTAGTCCCCTCTCTCCTCCTCTTTCCCCCTCGTCCCTCCCTCCCTCTCAGCCCCCCTCTCCTCTCTTTCCCCCTCCCCCTCTCCCTCCCTCCCTCCATCCATCCCTCTCAGTCCCCCTCTTCTCCTCCATCCATCCTTGCTCCACTAAGCTCAGCCTGCAGCTCTATTTATAGCGTTTTATTTTGTGATGTTCAGCGTTCTTGGAGGCAATGCAGGCTGCCCAGATTTAGCAAGTCTGGCATTTATAGCTGTAGACAAAGAAGTATGAAGATAAATTGTGCGACAGTGACTCAGGCCAGGACGCTGAAACCACAGGCACCTCATTAATACTCGGAGTCTGATGGAGTAACATACAAATCAGTCAATACACACACATACACGCATACCATACACGCACGTACATGCATACCACGCATGCCACACACCACCAATTTATCTCTGGCAAACATTTCGGAAGATCACGCAGAGACAAAAACATGGGCTTATCTGAGTTGATAAACAATATGATCACAAGTGGGGAATGTTTGTCCTTGTGGACAGTAGAGATGGAAAGAACAAAGTATTAATATTTTTTTCTTTACTTTTTCCTTTTTTTTGGTTTTAAAAATGCAAAAAAAAAAAAAAAATGTTTTCAAAAGAAGGTTTCTAAAGTTTATCAACTTTTTTTCCACAATTTTCGGAAGAAAAAGTTTTGTCCAAAATGTTTTGAAATGGGACATTTATATAGGTATATTTTCAACCTTTCACAAGATGGTGTAAAAAAAAAGTCAGTTTTTTTTAAAACTCAAATGTATTTCTGTCGCGTTGCGAATGAAAACAAAGTAAAAGATTTTAGCCTCTTGATCTTAATCTCTCTTTCACTCCAAATCACCGTTGAGGACAAAACAAAGGGTTAGATGGATAAAAAAAGAGGAAAGAGAAAAGAGAAAAGGGATGAAAGGATAAAGATCAGGAAGCAACAAGGTTGCTGTGTTTGCTGAAACTCAGAGCTGCCAGATTAAGTGTCAGCTGCAAACACAACAAATCTCTGTCTAGTTCAACCTGCATCTTGTCTAATCCGTCTCCAAGAGCCTGGATGAGGAGTGTGTAGCAGGTGGGATGAGGATGAGGAGTGTGTAGCAGGTGGGATGAGGATGAGGAGTGTGTAGCAGGTGGGATGAGGATGAGGATGAGGACTGTGTAGCAGGTGGGATGAGGATGAGGACTGTGTAGCAGGTGGGATGAGGATGAGGAGTGTGTAGCAGGTGGGATGAGGATGAGGATGAGCAGTGTGTAGCAGGCGGGA
This sequence comes from Plecoglossus altivelis, assembly GCA_036571765.1. Classification (NCBI taxonomy): domain Eukaryota; kingdom Metazoa; phylum Chordata; class Actinopteri; order Osmeriformes; family Plecoglossidae; genus Plecoglossus; species Plecoglossus altivelis. Next base: position 944,825 of record BROE01000018.1, on the reverse strand, counting down.
TGAGGATGAGGAGTGTGTAGCAGGTGGGATGAGGATGAGGAGTGTGTAGCAGGTGGGATGAGGATGAGGAGTGTGTAGCAGGCATGAGGATGATGATGAGGAGTGTGTAGCAGACATGAGGATGAGGAGTGTGTAGCAGGCGGGATGAGGATGAGGAGTGTGTAGCAGACATGAGGATGAGGACTGTGTAGCAGGTGGGATGAGGATGAGGATGAGGAGTGTGTAGCAGGTGGGATGAGGATGAGGAGTGTGTAGCAGGCATGAGGATGAGGATGAGGAGTGTGTAGCAGACATGAGGATGAGGAGTAAGGGTGAGGATGATGGCTGCTACTTCCACGCCACAAGGAGGTTGTTTGTTTTCCTGTAAACACTCTTATGAAACGTGTGTTGATACTGCTGTTTCTTCTGCGTCTGTACACACTCAAGTCAACTGTCATTTGTTTATACTACCCTTTACATGTATTGACTTTGTTGAAATTAAGTTAGTCACAGGTAGAAAGATCTGTTGAGACGGAAACAACGAAAAATGAATAGGCTAGACTGGAAGCTTGAAGTACTTGACCAGACTAGACCAGACCAGACCAGACTAGACCAGAGTAGACTAGACTAGACCAGACCAGACCAGACTAGACTAGACCAGACCAGACCAGACCAGATTGGACCAGAGTCCAGTTGTATGAACTTAGTTTAAGACTATTCATGACCTGTCTTAAACTGTCAGGTTAGACTAGTCTGTTGCCTGCCTTTATAATTAACATTGAATACGGAAATAGAATACAAGAAACTTAAATAGACTAGACCAGACTTTCCAGTTTCATGTTCATGAGTGATGCCTTGACAGTGTACAAAACATTTCTCTGGCGGAGCCGAAAGGAAAAATAGGTGACGTTTCTGGAACAGGTGGTGGAACTAGGTTGTTAAGTATGTCCACTACCCTCTAGACATGGCGGTGTGATGGTCGTGTCATGCCAACTTCCTGGATTGAAAAACAGACATTCAGAAGCTTTATTGTCCATTTAATGGGACTTTTTTTTTGCTCTCTCTCGTTTTTTTTCGTTACTAAATGTTCCTCTGGCTCCAACATGAGGGAGCAGCAGGCTGCCTGAATCACCTCTGCTCCTCCACCGCACTCCTCCTCTCTCCTATCCTGCTCCCTTATCCTGTCTCCTATCCTGCTCCCTTATCCTCTCTCCTATCCTGCTCCCTTATCCTGTCTCCTATCCTGCTCCCATATCCTGTCTCCTATCCTGCTCCCTTATCCTGTCTCCTATCCTGCTCCCTTATCCTGCCTCCTACCCTCTTTCCTTGTCTTCTCGTCTATCCTGTCCCCTTGTCTTCTTGTCTATCCTCTTCTCTTGTCCCATCACCTATCCTCTTCCTGTCTCCTTGTCCTGTATCATATCCTGTTCCTATCTCCTTGTCCTACATCATATTCTGTTCCTATCTCCTTGTCCTACATCATATCCTCTTCCTGTCTCCTTGTCCTACATCATATCCTGTTCCTATCTCCTTGTCCTGCATCATATTCTGTTCCTATCTCCTTGTCCCATCACCTATCCTCTTCCTATCTCCTTGTCCTGTATCATATTCTGTTCCTATTTCCTTGTCCTGTATCATATCCTCTTCCTGTCTCCTTGTCCTGTATCATATCCTCTTCCTTTCTCCTTGTCCTACATCATATCATCTTCCTATCTCCTTGTCCTACATCATATCCTCTTCCTGTCTCCTTGTCCTACATCATATTCTGTTCCTATCTCCTTGTCCTACATCATATCCTCTTCCTATCTCCTTGTCCTACATCATATCCTCTTCCTATCTCCTTGTCCCATCACCTATCCTCTTCCTATCTCCTTGTCCCATCACCTATCCTGTTCCTATCTCCTTGTCCTGTATCATACCTCTTCCTATCTCCTTGTCCTACATCATATCATCTTCCTATCTCCTTGTCCTACATCATATCATCTTCCTATCTCCTTGTCCTACATCATATCATCTTCCTATCTCCTTGTCCTACATCATATCATCTTCCTATCTCCTTGTCCTACATCATATCATCTTCCTATCTCCTTGTCCTACATCATATCATCTTCCTATCTCCTTGTCCTACATCATATCATCTTCCTATCTCCTTGTCCTACATCATATCATCTTCCTATCTCCTTGTCCTACATCATATCATCTTCCTATCTCCTTGTCCTACATCATATCATCTTCCTATCTCCTTGTCCTACATCATATCATCTTCCTATCTCCTTGTCCTACATCATATCATCTTCCTATCTCCTTGTCCTACATCATATCATCTTCCTATCTCCTTGTCCTACATCATATCATCTTCCTATCTCCTTGTCCTACATCATATCATCTTCCTATCTCCTTGTCCTACATCATATCCTCTTCCTGTCTCCTTGTCCTACATCATATTCTGTTCCTATCTCCTTGTCCCATCACCTATCCTCTTCCTATCTCCTTGTCCCATCACCTATCCTCTTCCTATCTCCTTGTCCTACATCATATCCTCTTCCTATCTCCTTGTCCTACATCATATCCTCTTCCTGTCTCCTTGTCCTACATCATATTCTGTTCCTATCTCCTTGTCCTGTATCATATCCTGTTCCTATCTCCTTGTCCCATCACCTATCCTCTTCCTATCTCCTTGTCCCATCACCTATCCTCTTCCTATCTCCTTGTCCCATCACCTATCCTCTTCCTATCTCCTTGTCCTACATCATATCCTCTTCCTATCTCCTTGTCCCATCACCTATCCTCTTCCTATCTCCTTGTCCTACATCATATCCTCTTCCTATCTCCTTGTCCTACATCATATCCTCTTCCTATCTTCCAATTGTCCCATCACCTATCCTCTTCCTATCTCCTTGTCCCATCACCTATCCTCTTCCTAATTCCTTGTCCTACATCATATCCTCTTCCTATCTCCTTGTCCTGTATCATATCCTCTTCCTGTCTCCTTGTCCTACATCATATCCTCTTCCTGTCTCCTTGTCCTACATCATATTCTGTTCCTATCTCCTTGTCCCATCACCTATCCTCTTCCTATCTCCTTGTCCATCACCTTATCCTCTGCTAACTGGTCTCGGTCGTTCCTTACATCATATTCCTCCTTCCTATCTCCGGTCCTGTAATCATATCCCTCTTCCTGTCTCCTTGTCCCATCACCTATCCTCTTCCTATCTCCTTGTCCTACATCATATCCTCTTCCTATCTCCTTGTCCTACATCATATCCTCTACCTATCTCCGTTGTCTACATCATATTGCCCTTCCTGTGCTGCGCGTAATTGTCCATACATCATATTACGTTCCTATCTTCTTGTCCCATCACCTATCCTCTTCCTATCTCTTGGTGTTCCCATCACCTATTGCTCTTCCGCTATCTCCTGCTTTTTGCCCATCTACCTATTCTGTTCCTATCTCCTTGTCCTACATCATATCCTCTTCCTATCTCCTTGTCCCATCACCTATCCTCTTCCTATCTCCTTGGCCTACATCATATCCTCATCCTATCTCCTTGTCCCATCACCTATCCTCTTCCTATCTCCTTGTCCTACATCATATCCTCATCCTATCTCCTTGTCCCATCACCTATCCTCTTCCTAACTCCTTGTCCTACATCATATCCTCTTCCTGTCTCCTTGTCCTACATCATATTCTGTTCCTAACTCCTTGTCCTACATCATATCCTCTTCCTGTCTCCTTGTCCTACATCATATTCTGTTCCTATCTCCTTGTCCTACATCATATCATCTTCCTATCTCCTTGTCCTACATCATATCCTCTTCCTGTCTCCTTGTCCTACATCATATCATCTTCCTATCTCCTTGTCCTACATCATATCCTCTTCCTATCTCCTTGTCCTACATCATATCCTCTTCCTGTCTCCTTGTCCTACATCATATCCTCTTCCTATCTCCTTGTCCCATCACCTATCCTCTTCCTATCTCCTTGTCCCATCACCTATCCTCTTCCTGTCTCCTTGTCCTGTATCATATCCTGTTCCTATCTCCTTGTCCCATCACCTATCCTCTTCCTGTCTCCTTGTCCCATCACCTATCCTCTTCCTATCTCCTTGTCCTACATCATATCCTCTTCCTATCTCCTTGTCCTACATCATATCCTCTTCCTGTCTCCTTGTCCTACATCATATCATCTTCCTATCTCCTTGTCCTGTATCATATCCTGTTCCTATCTCCTTGTCCTTCATCATATCCTCTTCCTATCTCCTTGTCCTGTATCATACCTGTTCCTATCTCCTTGTCCTACATCATATCCTCTTCCTATCTCCTTGTCCCATCACCTATCCTCTTCCTATCTCCTTGTCCTACATCATATCCTCTTCCTATCTCCTTGTCCTACATCATATCATCTTCCTATCTCCTTGTCCTACATCATATCATCTTCCTATCTCCTTGTCCTACATCATATCATCTTCCTATCTCCTTGTCCTACATCATATCATCTTCCTATCTCCTTGTCCTACATCATATCATCTTCCTATCTCCTTGTCCTACATCATATCCTCTTCCTATCTCCTTGTCCCATCACCTATCCTCTTCCTAACTCCTTGTCCTACATCATATCCTCTTCCTATCTCCTTGTCCTGTATCATATCCTCTTCCTGTCTCCTTGTCCTACATCATATTCTGTTCCTATCTCCTTGTCCTGTATCATATCCTCTTCCTATCTCCTTGTCATACATCATATCCTCTTCCTAACTCCTTGTCCTACATCATTATCTCTCCTATCTCCTGTGTCCTGTAGCAGTATCCTCTTCCTGTTCTTGTCTACGATCTAGGTGATTCTGTTCCTGTCTCTGTGTCCCATCCACCTATCCTCTTCCTATGTCCTTTCCGTACACTCATATCCTCTTCCTATCTCCTTGTCCTACATCATATCATCTTCCTATCTCCTTGTCCTATCACCTATCCTCTTCCTATCCCCTTGTCCCATCACCTATCCTCTTCCTATCTCCTTGTCCCATCACCTATCCTCTTCCTATCTCCTTGTCCCATCACCTATCCTCTTCCTATCTCCTTGTCCTACATCATATCCTCTTCCTATCTCCTTGTCCTACATCATATCCTCTTCCTGTCTCCTTGTCCTACATCATATCATCTTCCTATCTCCTTGTCCTACATCATATCATCTTCCTATCTCCTTGTCCTACATCATATCCTCTTCCTGTCTCCTTGTCCTACATCATATCATCTTCCTATCTCCTTGTCCTACATCATATCCTCTTCCTGTCTCCTTGTCCCATCACCTATCCTCTTCCTATCTCCTTGTCCTACATCATATCCTCTTCCTATCTCCTTGTCCTACATCATATCATCTTCCTATCTCCTTGTCCTACATCATATCATCTTCCTATCTCCTTGTCCTACATCATATCATCTTCCTATCTCCTTGTCCTACATCATATCATCTTCCTATCTCCTTGTCCTACATCATATCATCTTCCTATCTCCTTGTCCTACATCATATCATCTTCCTATCTCCTTGTCCTACATCATATCATCTTCCTATCTCCTTGTCCTACATCATATCATCTTCCTATCTCCTTGTCCTACATCATATCATCTTCCTATCTCCTTGTCCTACATCATATCATCTTCCTATCTCCTTGTCCTACATCATATCATCTTCCTATCTCCTTGTCCTACATCATATCATCTTCCTATCTCCTTGTCCTACATCATATCATCTTCCTATCTCCTTGTCCTACATCATATCATCTTCCTATCTCCTTGTCCTACATCATATCATCTTCCTATCTCCTTGTCCTACATCATATCCTCTTCCTATCTCCTTGTCCTACATCATATCCTCATCCTATCTCCTTGTCCCATCACCTATCCTCTTCCTATCTCCTTGTCCTACATCATATCCTCTTCCTATCTCCTTGTCCCATCACCTATCCTCTTCCTATCTCCTTGTCCTACATCATATCCTCTTCCTATCTCCTTGTCCCATCACCTATCCTCTTCCTAACTCCTTGTCCTACATCATATCCTCTTCCTATCTCCTTGTCCTGTATCATATCCTCTTCCTATCTCCTTGTCCCATCACCTATCCTCTTCCTATCTCCTTGTCCTACATCATATCCTCTTCCTATCTCCTTGTCCTGTATCATATCCTCTTCCTGTCTCCTTGTCCTACATCATATTCTGTTCCTATCTCCTTGTCCCATCACCTATCCTCTTCCTATCTCCTTGTCCTACATCATATCCTCTTCCTATCTCCTTGTCCTACATCATATCATCTTCCTATCTCCTTGTCCTACATCATATCCTCTTCCTGTCTCCTTGTCCTACATCATATCCTCTTCCTATCTCCTTGTCCTACATCATATCATCTTCCTATCTCCTTGTCCTACATCATATCATCTTCCTATCTCCTTGTCCTACATCATATCATCTTCCTATCTCCTTGTCCTACATCATATCCTCATCCTATCTCCTTGTCCCATCACCTATCCTCTTCCTATCTCCTTCTCTACATCAATCCTCATTTCCTATCTCACTATGTTGCCTATCACCTCATCCTCTTACCTATCTCCTTGTTGGCCCTAGCATTCATTATCTCTTTCCTTATTCTCCTGCTGTCCCATCACCTCTATCCCTTGTCCATAAAAACTCTTGCCACATGCTATCCTCTTCCTATCTCCTGCTTCCCAGATCACCTATCCCTCTATCCTATCTCCATGTCCGTACATCATAATCCTCATCCTGATTCGGTTTGTCCCATCACCTATTCCTCATTCCGATCTCCTTGTCTCTACATCATATCCTGCTTCCTAATCTCCTGGGGTGTCCCGAACACCTATCCTCTTCCTAACTGCCTTGTTGCCTTATACATCATCCTCACGCGTATCTCCGGCTGTGATCCCATCACCGTATCCTCTTCCTAATCTCCTGTCCTACATCATACTGCCTCATCCTCATCTCCTTGTTGCCAATACCTTCCTCTCCTATCTCGCCTTGTCCTACTATATACCTCGTTCCGTATTCTCCTGTCCCAAGTTCACCTATCCTCTTCCGATCGTCTCTTGTCCATCACTAATCGCTCTCCTTCTCCTTGTTCCTACGATCATATCTCGTTGCCTACTCCTGTCCTTATTCCTCCTCTCTCTCTCTGATGCTAGTCTTCAGAATCACTGGATGTGTTCAGTCCAGACTCTGTGTCTTCCTGCTCAGTCCAGACTCTGTGTCTTCCTGTTCAGTCCAGACTCTGTGTCTTCCTGCTCAGTCCAGACTCTGTGTCTTCCTGTTCAGTCCAGACTCTGTGTCTTCCTGCTCAGTCCAGACTCTGTGTCTTCCTGCTCAGTCCAGACTCTGTGTCTTCCTGCTCAGTCCAGACTCTGTGTCTTCCTGCTGGAACAAATAGCTGAAAAGCTGCAAGGTTTTTCATTTCAGTTGCTTTCAGACTGGATTGTGGCGTTAGTTTCAAGCGGTGTTTTTTTTAAGAGCAGGTATTCTCATTCCAGGGCAACGTTGCCTCATTTTGAACAGACCTCCAAGCACATTCAAACACAGCTATGATCAGAGACTTCCTTGCGGTCTGTTTGATGTTGACGAAAATGCTGCACTTCTCTTAGAAAGGGTTCCACGCTGGGGGAACCCCACGAGAACACTGCTTCAAAAAGAGATTCCCACAAGAACATCTTAGATAAAGTCTTCAGTTCTAGTCATGGTGACTCCTTCTGGTCTGGTGGTGAGTCTATTGTGGGTTCTAAGTTCTACGGATTCCAAGCAGTTTGTTCTGAGTTCAGTTTTTTTTCTTTCTTCGCATCAGCTTCTAGGATCTGGAAGGTCTGCTCATGTTGGATTCATGTCGGATGTCGAATGTCGGATGTCGGATCCAGCCTCCCCAGCAACCTCACAGCTAAACACCATCCAACAACGAGACAGATATAGTGTACAGCGGACGTCACGCACACGTATGTACTCTTATAGACACGTGTGTACTTATGGACACGCGTTTGCACAATACGCAGCAATACTGACATTTCAGCAAGGATGATTGTGTTGAACAAAGCGTGTGATGCACTAGAGCTCCCTGCAGTGTTCTATAACACTCTCAGAGCTAACTATCCTGGAGGGCCAGTGTACTGATCACACACATGCATGCAGACTCAACCTGTGTACTGATCACACACATGCATGCAGAAAGAGAGAGAGAGAGACAGGGAGAGAGACAGAGAGAGAGACAGAGAGAGACGGAGAGAGACGGAGAGAGACAGAGAGAGAGACAGAGAGAGGGAGAGAGAGGGAGAGATACAGAGAGAGAGACAGAGAGAGGGAGAGAGACAGAGAGAGACAGAGAGAGAGGGAGAGGGAGAGAGACAGAGACAGAGAAAGGGAGAGAGGTAGAGAGAGAGGTAGAGAGAGAGGGGGAGAGAGAGGGGGAGAGAGACAGAGACAGAGAAAGGGAGAGAGGCAGAGAGAGAGACAGAGAGAGAGACAGAGAGGGAGAGAGGTAAAGAGAGAGGGAGAGAGAGACATGTATTAGGGGGCATGGGGAGAGAGGACAGAGAGGGACAGAGAGAGCAGAGAGAGAGAGGGGTGAGAGAGAGTGTGTGTGTTTGCTTGTGTGTGTGAGAGTGAGGGAGTGAGAGGAGAGAGGTAAGGAGAGAGACAGAGAGAGAGCAGAGATGGAGAAGAGAGGAGGAGGAGAGGAGACAGAGAGGGAGAGAGGTATGAGAGAGAGACACAGAGAGAGACATGAGAGAGACAGAGAGGGGCGAGGAGAGAGATGATCGAGGAGAGAGAGCAGAGGAGAGAGACGAGGAGAGAGAAACAGAGACAAACGAAGGAGGAAAGATAGACAGACTGACACAGAAAGAAAGAGAGAAACATACAGACAGAAAGAAAGAGAGAAACAGAGAGAGGAGAACAGAGAGGAGAGTATGGGAGGAGAACTAGAGAGAGAGATAGGAGAGAATGAGAGAGAGGACAGAGAGATAGACAGAGAGAAGGAGACAGAGATGAGAGGAGACGAGAGAGAGGGATGAGAGGGTAGCGGGTACCAAACAAAGATGCTGCCTTAACACACCGGAATCGTTCGCCTTCTCTCTGGAGTGGCTCTGTACAACACTGGCCTGACGGGGGAAATAACTAGCAAGTAGTGTCGTCCTTCAGAGAACACAAAGCGGTTGAATAAACTGCAGCCTTCATTTGAGGGCATGAATCAGTATTTAGAGCAAATAAAAGTGAGTGTCACATTTTAATGAACCATCTTGTCTTTCCACAGAGTCTCCATTCAGTCGTTCATCTGACTGAACACGATTCTATTCTCAAGTCTTCGTCTTAATTCAACCACATCTTCTATCAGTTCAATGCTTCTACATTCTGTTCTCAGACTGACACACCATGCCGCATGTGCATGTCCGTGCTTGGTGTGTGTGTGTGAATACTTATGGTTGTGTTAACGGTGTGTGTGGTGGTGTTATGTCGTACAGTGTGGTGTTTCTCTGGTGTTGTGTATGTTGAGTACTCTGTGGTGCTGTGTGGTGTCGTACAGTGGTTGTGTAATTCGTGTTGTATGCATTTGTTTTTGCTGTGGTAGTATACTGTGGATGGTGTGTGTAACGTTGTGTGTGTGTGTGTCTCTCTCTCTCTCTTTTATACACACACACACACCATTGTGTGTGTTTATGATGTGTGTGTGTGTCTTACAGTGTGTGAAATCTAGTGCTTGGTGGTATGTGGTATGTCATACCCAGTTGTGTGTTTTCTCTGATGGTGTTGTAATTGGCTAACACTTGGTGTGTGTTGTGTTGTGTCTACCAGTGTAGATTTGATCGTTGTGCTTGGTTTGTGTGTTGGACATACTTGATGTTGGTGTTAGACGGTGGTGTGTTGATATAGTCTTACACTTTGTTTTATTATTTCTGGGTGTGTATTGTGGTTACCTCCACTGTGTTGTGGTTTGTGTCTTTACAGTGTAGTTGGATCTGTTGGGCTTGGTGGTATGGTGTGTATGTCTACAGTGTGTGTTTTCTCTGTGTGTGTGTATGTGGTACACTGTGTGTGTGTGTGTCTACAGTGTGTAATCTGTGCTTGGTTTGTGTGAATACTTATGGTTGTGTTAACGGTGTGTGTGTATGTCTACACTTTGTGTATTATCTGTGTGTGTATGTGGTACACTGTGTGTGTGTGTCTACAGTGTGTGATCTGTGCTTGGTGTATGTGTATGTCTACAGTGTGTGTTTTCTCTGTGTGTGTGTATGTGGTACACCGTGAGTGTGTGTGTCTACAGTGTGTGATCTGTGCTTGGTACGTGTGTCCAACTTTTAAGGATGTTTCATTAATAGTTAACGTCATGTTCCTCATGTTGTCTCTCCAGGGTCGTGTTGTGGCGAGAACCCTGGAGGTGACTGAACTTACTGGAAGTCAAATCTGTCTGTTTGCACTGTGCATCTCTTGACCAATCACAGGAGGCAGAGGCTGATACTGTGTCCGCACTTTGACCTGTGTCCAAACAGGACAGCTGATTGGTGAGGACACAAAGAGAAGCAGTCAGAGTGACAATGAATTGCTGAGAGAACCAGAGAAGAAGGGGAGAGAGACACAGGGAGGGAGAGAGACATACGGAGAGGAAAGAGACAGAAAGACAGACGGAGAGAGACAGACAGAAAGAGTGAGAGAGAGACACAGAGAGACAGACAGACAGAGAGACACAGATAGAAAGAGAGAGACTGAGAGAGAGAGAGAGAGAGAGAGAGAGAGAGAGAGAGACAGATAGACAGACAGACATACAGACAGAAAGAGAGAGACTGAGAGAGAGAGAGAGAGAGAGAGAGAGAGACAGACAGATAGACAGACAGACAGACAGACAGACAGACAGAAAGAGAGAGAGAGACTGAGAGAGAGAGAAAGAAGGACAGAAGGAGAGATGATCTCTGGTTGGTCAGGATGGACGTCAGTCTTCTTGCTGGTGGTTCTTCATCAGACAGGTGAGCCGCTCTCCTCACCTGTGCTTCCGTCAGACCAGCAGAGTAACACAGACTACACCTGTCCTAGCAATACGCTGATCACCATCAAAGTGTGTGTGTGTGTGTGTGTGTGACAGGGACAGGGGATTCCTGTCCTCTTGGTAAATATGATGTTTGTTGTGTGATATGTTGTGTGATGTGTTGTGTGATATGTTGTGTGATGTGTTGTGTGATATGTTGTGTGATGTGTTGTGTGATATTTTGTGTGATGTGTTGTGTGATATGTTGTGTGATATGTTGTGTGTGTGGATGTGTGATGTGTTGTGTGTGTGGATGTGTTGGCCGATCTGGTTGCAGTTATCGTTGTTGTTGCGGTCAAGATCGTCAACACACTTGTGGTGGTGGTTTTCGTTGTCGTGGTTGTGGTTTCCGCGGCGAGGGTCATGGTAACGGAGTGACGGTGATTGTGTGCAGATGGGGATGTGGTGAAGTGTTTCACCAAGTTCAACAGCGTCTCTGGAGGCTGTGAGAACCTTCTGGATAACCTGGAGCAGGACGACTGCTGTATGAACCTGGACTACGCCTACACTGGGCCTGACGGAACATGTCTATCCTGTGGGTCAGTGTCATGTCTGCCTGCCTGCCTGTCTGTCTGTCGGTCTGCCTGTCTGCCTGCCTGCCTGCGTGTCTGTCTGTCTGTCTGTCTGCCTGCCTGCCTGCCTGCCTGTCTGCCAGCCTGCCTCTTGCCCCAGACCTGCCTGCCTGCCTGCCTGCCTGCCTGCCTGCCTGCCTGCCTGTCTGTCTGTCTGTCTGTCTGTCTGTCTGTCTGTCTTAATCATAGAAGTTGATGTCTGTCTGTCTGTGGTCAGGGTGCCAACTTGGTCTCAGTGGTCTCCCTGGGGCCAGTGTTCAGTGCCGTGTAAAGAGGGCGTGGCCTTCCGGAAGCGTCGTTGTGATGGACAGGGCATCTGTACTCCTGACAAACTGGGGACATTACAGATGAAGGCATGCAAGGTGACTGACTGCTGCCCAGGTATGTTGACACACACGCACACGAGTTACACACACACTCCAACACACACACACACACACACTCCAACACACACACACACACTCCAACAGACACACACACACACACACAAACACACACAGACACACACACACTCCAACAGACACACACACACTCCAACAGACACACACACACTCCAACAGACACACACACACACTCCAACAGACACACACACACTCCAACAGACACACACACACACACAAACACACACAGACACACACACACTCCAACAGACACACACACACTCCAACAGACACACACACACACGCACACGAGTTACACACACACTCCAACAGACACACACACACTCCAACAGACACACACACACACACACGCTCGCAAAGACACTGAGTTACACACACACTCCAACAGACACACACACACTCCAACAGACACACACACACTCCAACAAACACACACTCACACGCTCGCAAAGACGCTGAGTTACACACACACTCCAACAGACACACACACACAGCGCCCATGTGTGTGTGTGTGTGTGTGTGGGTCTCTGTGTGTGTGTCTGTGTGTGTATGTGTGTGTGTGTGTCTGTGTGTGTGTGTGTGTCTGTGTGTGTCTGTGTGTGTGTGTGTGTGTGTGTCTGTCCGTGTGTGTCTGTGCGCGTGTGTGTGTGTGGTGTGTGTCTGTGTGTGTGTGTGTGTGTGTGTCTGTGTGTGTGTGTGATGTGATCCAGAGTTGAGCACGTGGTCAGAGTGGGGAGCGTGGGAGGCATGTTCCTCCACGTGTGACAAGCAGGGTAGCAGACTCAGGCACCGGACCTGCTCTCCTAAGGATGGAGCTTGCAACACCAGGTGTGATGGTTCCGACGTCGAAAGAAGTCCGTGTTCTGTAGCAGCCCCATGTCCAGGTGAGGAGATATGTTCTGTCTGTTCTGCCTCTCCCTCTCTTTATCCCCATCTCTATGTCTCTCTCACTCCTCTCTCTATGTCTCTCTCACTCCTCTCTCTATGTCTCTCTCACTCCTCTCTCTATGTCTCTCTCACTCCTCTCTCTATGTCTCTCACTCCTCTCTCTATGTCTCTCTATGTCTCTCTCACTCCTCTCTCTATGTCTCTCTATGTCTCTCTCTATGTCTCTCTCTATGTCTCTCTCACTCCTCTCTCTATGTCTCTCACTCCTCTCTCTATGTCTCTCTCACTCCTCTCTCTATGTCTCTCTCATTCCTCTCTCTATGTCTCTCCTCTCTGTCTCTCTCACTCCTCTCTCTCTGCCTCTCTCTGTCTCTCTCTCTGTCTCTCTCACTCCTCTCTCTCTGCCTCTCAGTTGATGGACAGTGGTCAAACTGGGAGCCCTGGGAGTCCTGCACCAGCCTGTGTGTACACGAGGGGGGCCGCCTCCCCACCAGGAAGCGTGTGCGCTCTTGCTCCGCCCCCCAACCCTCTACCCACACCACCCCCAAGGGGAGAGCTTGCCCTGGCTCTTTGACGGAGACTGAGGACTGTATTGGCCTGCCCTTCTGCCCTGGTACAGACACACACACCTCTCTGTCTGACCTGTTGACAGCCTCTATCTCTCTATTACAGCCTGAACTTCAGCAATCAAGCAAACACAGACCTTCCCCTTTTCTCCTCCTCTTGTGTCTTGTACTATCACTCCCTATCCTCACCCATCACGGTTTCACCCACGCCCTCACCCCCTTACCCCCTCTCCACCCCAGCCCCCTCACTCCCTGGCCCTCTCACCCTCACCCCCTCACCCTCTCTCACCCTCGCCCCCTCACCCTCTCTCACCCTCACCTCCTCACCCTCTCTCACCCTCACCTCCTCACCCTCTCTCACCCTCACCCTCACCCCCTCTCTCCACCCCAGCCCCCTCACTCCCTGGCCCTCTTACCCGGTTCTCTCTCCCTCTCACTCCCTCACCCTCTCACCTCCCCTCACCCCCATTTGCTCTCTCGCCTTAACGTCCTGTCCTTTCGTTTCCTGTTGTTCTTCTTCTGTGGTTCAGTGCATGGAGCGTGGGGGGCCTGGTTACCATGGCAACCCTGCTCTGTCACCTGTGGTGTGGGAGTCCAGAAGCAGGAACGACTCTGCAATAGTCCCGCCCCCAAACACAGGGGGAACCCCTGCACCGGCCCCAGCGTCCAATCCAGATCATGCAATACACTCATTTACTGTCCAGGTATGACTTGTGAGGGTAGTGTGGAGCTATACTGTAGGACTGTGGACGATGCTGGATCTACATCATGGCCCAGATCCAGGGGTCCTTGTGCATAGATTGGCGTGTTTTGTTCCTTATTTTTTGGCTACATAAAAACAGTCTACGCGGAGCTTGTTTGGCCCTTGAATAAAAGTTCAATTAAACTAGTTTACAAAAATTCAAAGTATGCTCTGCCTTAAGTGCCCAGTGGCCCTTCGGGGCCCTAAACTGACCTTGACTGCGGAGATTCGGAGACCTTAACTCCTCTGTTGTCCCCAGTCAACGGCCAGTGGGACAACTGGAGCGAGTGGTCGAAGTGCGTCCAGAAAGACAAAAGAACGTGCAACCCCAGGATCCATGGCTACCAGAATCGAGAGAGAGACTGTCTGTACACAGCCCACAACGGTTCACCATGCCAGGGGGATACCTTCGAGTCCAGAGCCTGTTTCAATATCGATGATTGCTTTTGTGAGTCAACTGTTACGATTCGCTTTATTCGTTTTGGAGCATCGTGAAAATAATGTGCTGTGAAGCTGTACGTATTAATATATGTGTGTGTGTGTGTGTGTGTGTGCGCGCGCAGTTGATGGTATAATGAGTGAGTGGGGTGAATGGGGTCCCTGCACTCTACCATGCATGAACAGGCCAGTGATACGAAAGAGACAGAGGACCTGTGATCCGGATCTGTCCAAATACCCGTAAGGATCCAGCTTCTTCATCTGTGTAACGTGTCGTGATCATGTCGGCTGCATCCTGCAGCTCTGCTGGGAAGGAGGAGTTCTAGTGCGACTAGGTTTCATAGCAGAACTCTTAAGAACCGTCTGACGGTTCTACATTCAAGGGTTCCTGAAAGTTGTTCTTGCAGAATGTCTGCCATTGTTTGCTAGTAGGAACCTTTCTTCTCGGAATGTAGAACCTCAGAACTTTAGAACCTGAACATCAGTGCCTGACAGAGTTCCGTGTGTTCTGTGAGCGACTGACAGAGTTCCGTGTGTTCTGTGACTGACTGACAGCGTTCCGTGTGTTCTGTGAGTAACTGACAGAGTTCCGTGTGTTCTGTGAGTGACTGACAGAGTTCCGTGTGTTCTGTGACTGACTGAAAGCGTTCCGTGTGTTCTGTGAGCGACTGACAGAGTTCCGTGTGTTCTGTGAGCGACTGACAGAGTTCCGTGTGTTCTGTGAGTGACTGACAGCGTTCCGTGTGTTCTGTGACTGACTGACAGCGTTCCGTGTGTTCTGTGAGTGACTGACAGCGTTCCGTGTGTTCTGTGAGCGACTGACAGAGTTCCGTGTGTTCTGTGAGCGACTGACAGCGTTCCGTGTGTTCTGTGACTGACTGACAGCGTTCCGTGTGTTCTGTGAGTGACTGATAGCGTTCCGTGTGTTCTGTGAGCGACTGACAGAGTTCCGTGTGTTCTGTGAGTGACTGACAGAGTTCCGTGTGTTCTGTGAGCGACTGACAGTTCCGTGTGTTCTGTGAGCGACTGACAGAGTTCCGTGTGTTCTGTGAGTGACTGACAGAGTTCCGTGTGTTCTGTGAGTGACTGACAGCGTTCCGTGTGTTCTGTGAGCGACTGACAGAGTTCCGTGTGTTCTGTGAGTGACTGACAGCGTTCCGTGTGTTCTGTGAGCAACTGACAGAGTTCCGTCTGTTCTGTGACTGACTGACAGCGTTCCGTGTGTTCTGTGAGCGACTGACAGAGTTCCGTGTGTTCTGTGTCTGACTGACAGAGTTCCGTGTGTTCTGTGAGCGACTGACAGCGTTCCGTGTGTTCTGTGAGTGACTGACAGAGTTCAGTGTGTCTGTGAGCGACTGACAGAGTTCCGTGTGTTCTGTGAGCGACTGACAGCGTTCCGTGTGTTCTGTGTTCTGTGTTCTGTGTAACAGGGATTCAATAGGAAGAAACAAACAGGAACCAGCTTTCTGGGGCGATCCAGATGCTGTGTGCACTGACACCAGTTTGACTCAAACACAACCCTGTCAAAATGTTCCTGACTGCCCTCTGGATGAGAAGGTTCGTTTCAAACACACATCTTCTGAAACATCCGACAGTAATGTGTTTTTTTGTTGGGGGGGGGGGGGTTAAGATTGATTTACTTCAACATAGATCAGTCCTGTGACTGAATTCTCATTGTTAATCTTTTTGTATCTTTTTTTTTTTTACAGAATCTTTAAAATGAGTCTAACCACACCCTCTTCACACCCAGATCATGTGGTCATGAATACCTTAATATCCTCTGTGAAATAAACAGGGTGTCCAGTCTGTCCTGTGTCTGGTGGGTGTGTCCTGTGTCTCTGGTGGGTGTGTCCTGTGTCTCTGGTGGGTGTGTCCAAGTCTCTCTAGTGGGTGTGTCCTGTGTCTCTGGTGGGTGTGTCCTGTGTCTCTGGTGGGTGTGTCCTGTGTCTCTGGTGGGTGTGTCCTGTTCCTCTGGTGGGTGTGTCCTGTCTCTCTAGTGGGTGTGTCCAGTCTCTCTAGTGGGCATGTCCAGTCCTTCTGGTGGGCGTGTCCAGTCCTTCTGATGGGCGTGTCCAGTCCTTCTAGTGGGCGTGTCCAGTCCTTCTGGTGGGCGTGTCCAGTCCTTCTAGTAGGCGCGTCCAGTCCTTCTTGTGGGCGTGTCCAGTCCTTCTAGTAGGCGCGTCCAGTCCTTCTTGTGGGCGTGTCCAGTCCTTCTTGTGGGCGTGTCCAGTCCTTCTTGTGGGCGCGTCCAGTCCTTCTTGTGGGCGTGTCCAGTCCTTCTTGTGGGCGTGTCTGCTGTAACATCACTCCCAGCCCAAGGAGCATGGTTCTCAGTAATGTGTCTGACTGCGTGTTGTAGAGAAAACTGATGGATTCAAACAAATAAATCAACATTGATTAGTCTGTCTTGCAGAAACATTGGATTTTGAGATTTTTTGCTCCAATTTTTTCCAAAGGAGATCAAGCACATGGTTCCTTTAACACTGGGAACATATTGTATACTGTATCTTACCTACCGGATATGAAAGTAAAACATTTAAAAAAAATCTAGATTAACAGATGGGAAATGTAACTGCATAGTGTAAGTGAGTTCCTGTGTGTGTTTCTGTGTGTGTGTGTATGTGTGTGTGTGTGTGTGTTTATGTGTGTGTGTGTGTTCCTGTGTGTGTTACTGTGTGTTTCTTTGTGTGTGTGTGTTTCTGTGTGTGTGTTCCTGTGTGTTCCTGTGTGTTCCTGTGTGTGTTCCTGTGTGTGTTTCTGTGTGTGTGTGTTTCTGTGTGTGTGTGTTCCTGTGTGTGTGTGTGTGTGTGTGCTCCTGTGTGTGTTCCTGTGTGTGTGTGTTCCTGTGTGTGTGTGTTCCTGTGTGTGTGTGTGTGTGTGTTCCTGTGTGTGTGTTCCTGTGTATGTGTGTGTGTGTTCCTGTGTGTGTGTTTCTGTGTGTGTGTGTGTGTGTGTGTGTGTGTGTGTGTTCCTGTGTGTGTGTGTCTGCCTGCTTTTCTCCAGGGTCATTGTCTATGCACAGAAAGATCTGTTTGATGTGTTCATTAGTGCCCTGCATCATGTTATGTTGCCTCTGACTCATTCTCCCAGGGTTCTCTTTGACTAAGACATCAAACAGGAAATAGGAAACAGGAAATCGTATTACCACAGAGGAAGTTGTTTCATACAAAAGGCTGACAAATATTTTAGAATGTCTGGAATGCTGGACAAAATAGGCAGGCAGAATTGTCTATTTACTCATGCTTCATCTAATTAGGCTCAAGTTATGTCATGTTTGGTGTCTTGGAACCTATTTCATACATACCACCCCCTGCAGTGCCCCCCACCTCCCCCCTATAGTGCCCCCCACCTCCCCCGTGCAGTGCCCCCCACCTCCCCCCTATAGTGCCCCCCACCTCCCCCGTGCAGTGCCCCCCACCTCCCCCCCGTATTTAGCGTGCCCCCACCTCCCCCGTATGTAGTGCCCCCCACCTCCGCGTCCTACAAGTTGCCCCCCACCTCCGCCGATGGGCCCAGTGCCCCCCACCTCCCCCCTATAGTGCCCCCCACCTCCCCCGTGCAGTGCCCCCCACCTCCCCCCTATAGTGCCCCCCACCTCCCCCGTGCAGTGCCCCCCCGACCTCGCCTCCTAGCAGCCTTGACCACCCGCGCCGTCCTCCCTCGCCTCCTCCTCCCTCGCCTCCTCCTCCCTCGCCTCCTCCTCCACGCCTGCTCACTCCACCACACCCTAACCCCCACTCACACCAATGTGTTAAATGGCTTGCTGTGTTTTCCGTCCACCCCCCACCTCAACCCCCCCACCCCTCCCTCCGTGTCTACCATACAGATCGTCCACTCTGCACCAGAGCCATATTGTCCCTCTGGTCCCTGCTGTGAAACTCGGAGCTTTTAACTCATCCAAGCAACACAACAAGACAAACCACCTCGTCTGTCCTCTGGGTGGTTCAAACCGAGGTTGTCCAGATCACCCGCTCGCAGAGCTAAAGGCTCAGAGAGGAGGAGGAGGGGGAGAGGACAGGAGGGGGAGAGGACAGGAGAAGGAGGAGGAGAGGAGGGTAGACGGAGATAAGAGAAGAGGAGAGAGGAAAGGACAGGAGAGAGGAGAGGAGAGGAGGAGGGGAAGAGGAGGAGAGGAGGGGAGGAGAATGAGGGGGGGAGAGGAGAGGGAGATAAAAGAAGAGGAGGAGGAGATGAGAAGAGAGGAGGATGAGGAGAAGAGGAGGAGATGAGAGGAGGAGAGGAGGAGAATGAGGGGGGGAGAGGAGAGGGAGATAAGAGAAGAGGAGGAGGAGATGAGAGGAAAGGAGGAGAAGAGGAGGAGATGAGAGGAGGAGAGGAGGAGAGTGAGGGGGGGAGAGGAGAGGGAGATAACAGAAGAGGATGAAGAGAGGAGAGGAGAGGAGGGGAGGAGGAGAGGAGAGGAGGAGAGGTGAGGGAGAAACAGCCTGTCTGTTCTACAAATCAGAGTCTTTGCACTTTACAATCCCTGAGCACTTGGCATGTAGATGTTTTCCACAGAAACTAGACACCAAGCATTGCTTTTCTATGTTGTTTCTGGCCAGTTTGAAAGAGCATCATCCACCATGATGTCACTCTGCATGAAGCATACAGTACTGCCCACCTCTCCACACACACACACACACACACACACACACACATATACCACACACACATATACCACACACACACACACACACACATATACCACACACACATATATACCATACACACACATATACTGTACACATACACATATATTGTACACACACATATACACACACACACATACACACACATAGGTATCTCTCCAGGAGCAGGGCTGGAGTGTAACCCTACAGGAGGGTATCTCTCCAGGAGCAGGGCTGGAGTGTAACCCTACAGGAGGGTATCTCTCCAGGAGCAGGGCTGGAGTGTAACCCTACAGGAGGGTATCTCTCCAGGAGCAGGGCTGGAGTGTCTCCCTACAGGAGGGTATCTCTCCAGGAGCAGGGCTGGAGTGTCTTCCTACGGGAGGGTATCTCTCCAGAGCAGGACATGGGATGTGTAAACCCATACCAGGAGCGGTATTCTTGCTAGCGCGAGGAGCAGGGTTGGCATGTAAACCTACAGGAGGGTATCTCCAGGAGCAGGGCTGGAGTTTCTCTCTACAGGAGGGTATCTCTCCGGGAGCAGGGCTGGAGTGTAACCCTACAGGAGGGTATCTCTCCAGGAGCATGGCTGGAGTGTCTCCCTACAGGAGGGAATCTCTCCAGGAGCAGGGCTGGAGTGTACCCCTACAGGAGGGTATCTCTACAGGAGCAGGGTTAGAGTGTAACACTACAGGAGGGTATCTCTCCAGGAACAGGGCTGAGTGGTAACCCGTACGGTAGGTAACTCCTCCAGGAGCAGGCGCTGTTGGAGTGTAACGCCAGGCTACAGGGAGGGTACTCTCCAGGAAGCAAGGGCTGGAGTGTTAACCGCTATCAAGGAGGTAATCTCTCCAGGGCAGGTGCTGAGTGTAACCCTACAGTAGGGTATTTCTCCAGGAGCAGGGTTTGAAGGTTATATCAGTCTTCCAGCTGTATGTTTTTCTCTGCTCTGACTAGCATCGAACCTCATCCCTCACCGCCTCCCCCCCCGTCGCCAGTCGCCCACCACCTTGAGCGTTTGGATGGTCACTTTCGTTTCAGCGCCCGACCCTATATGTGTTGTGTCTAATTCCTGGGCAGGCGGCTAATATGCCACTTTAAGTCAGCGAGCCCAGGAGGAGCTGAGGGGCCAGGGATGGGGGACGGGGGGGACGGGGACGGGACAGAGGGGCGGGGACGGGGGGGGGGACGGGGAGGACGGATAAGAGGCCATGGGGGGCGGTGGTTACGAAGGACGTCACACAAGGATAATTACACTACAGCCTCCATGTGTCTGGAGAAAGACCCAACAACACACACATCCTCCAGACAGGAGAATTCAGTAGACAGGCTCTGTGGAGTCCCACAGGAGAGAATCAAGTTCCTGCTGCCTGTTAGCACTGGAGCTCTTCACACCTGCTGGACTCACCTGAACCTATCGGGAGATTTCATTCAAGAAGGGAAGCTTTGAGGGAGGGAAAGGGTGAGGGAGGGGGAGAGGTGAGGAGGGAGGGTGAGGGGGTGTGGAACGAGCGTGAGAGGGGGGTGAGGGGGGTAAAGGGTGAGGGGGAGGAAGGGTGAGGTGGGGTGCCGGGGGAAGCGGTGAGAGAGAAGGTTGGGGGGGTGGGGGGGGTAGAGGAGGGGGTGGAAGTGGGGGGAAGGGGAGGAGGAGGTTTGGGGGGGGTGAGGGGGAAGGGGGAACGCGGGGGGGGGAGGAAGGGTGAGGGAAGAGAGGGAGAGACAAAGAAATAGAGACAGAGAGAAAAGGCGACAAAGGGAGGGACAGCGAGAGAGAGAAACAAAGAGAAACAGAGAGAGAGGGGGAGAGGTGAGAGAGGGGGTGAGGGGAAGGGTGAGGGTGAGGGAAGTGAGAGAGGGGGTGAGGGGGAAAGGTGAAAGGGGGGTGAGGGGGGACAGGGTGATCAGAGGGAGAGGGTGAGGATGAGGCGGGGGTCAGGGGGGGAAGGGAAGAGGGGATGTTATGGGTGGATGTGAGGCGGGGAAGGGGGGAGGGAAGGGTGTGTCCCATCTCCACCCCCCTCTGTGCACTTCCTGTACTTGCCTCTCACGACACCAGCTCTTTCTCCTGTGTCTGTCTGAAGCGATAGCACATCCGGTGGGGCCGTGGAGGAGAACGGGGCGAGAAAATGGAAGCGCCAAATTAACAAATCGTCCACGAGTGGTCACGCATTAGCAGTGTATTAATAGAGCTCCCCCAAGGCCTCTAAAAGGCTGATTCATCGTCATCTCAACCCCAGACATGGTCTCCCTTCTCTGGGTACGGAGGCCAGACCTCCCCTGGATGTGGGGGTCTGGTAATCCTCCTGGCTTTGGCTGTTTATGGCAACTTTATTTAGATGCAAGGTAATTTGATTAGAGGAGATTACAGGGACCAGGAGAGGGTTTTGTCTCCAGGTCTCAGTGGGTGGTGTATGCTGAATCATTAGAACAGGAGTAGAGCCCTGAGCTAGTGCGGTTGGAGCCCAATATATGGTGTGTGTGTGTGGATGTGTCTCTGTGTGTGTATCCATGAGACTGTTTGTGTGTGTGTACAGTGTCTGTGTGTATGTGTTTGTGTTCTCTTTGTGCAGGTGTGTGAGTGTACGTGTCTGTGTGTATGGTTGTATGTGTCTGTGGTTGTCTGTGTATGTGTCTATGTGTTTGTGTGTATGTGTCCTGTGTGTGTGGCGTGTGTTTGTGTGTCTGTGCACGTGTGTCTGTGATGTGTCTGTGTGTGTCCTGTGTGTGTCTTGTGTGTGCTGTGTCGCTGTGTGCGTCGGTGTGTGCGTAGTGTGTGTGTGTGTGTGTGTGTGTGTGTGTGTGTGTGTGTATGGGGGGGTAGACTGAATGGGTCCATCACACTGGCCTGTCAGTAAATGAGCAGATGGTAGACAGAGAGAGATGAGCTGCCTGCTCTTTATTGATCTCGTACCAGAACTGCTCAAACAATCTCTGCATCATACCTGTATGTACCTGCCTGTGCCTTCCACTCTGTGTGGCAGCCCCGCCAGCCAGTCAGGCCAGCCAGTCAGGCCAGTCACATTACTATAGCCAGTCAGCCACCAGCCAGTCACCAGCCACAGCCATCAGGTCAGCCAAGTAGTTGCGACACTCAGTCAGCCGAGCCAATACTAGCAAGTTGAGCGACCAGCCAGCGCAGTTTCAGCCAGCCAGCCAGCCAAATAGTCAATCAGCCAGATGGTCAGCCAGCCAGCCAGCCCACGTCCTGCCCAGCCAGCCAGCCAGTCCAGCCAGTCAGATCAGTCCGCAGCCATCGAGCCAGTTCTAGCCAGTCAGCCAGCCATCCTGCCGGTCAGCCAGCCAGCCATCTAGTCAGACATCTAGTCAGCCAGCCATCTAGTCAGACATCTAGTCAGCCAGCCATCTAGCCAGTCATCCAGCCAAGTTCAGGCTTCAGCCAGACCATCCAGCCATACTAGGCCAGGGCCAGTCAGGTCCACCAGCCAGCCATCTACATCAGCCAGCCATCCTAGCGCAGTCGTCCAGCCAGTCGTCAGGACGCCGCCAGCCAGTCACCAATCGGTGCCCAAGTCGCAATGCCAGCCGCCAGCCAGCCCTCATAGCCAGTCAGCCAGCCACCAGCCTCTAAGCTCAGCCAGCTAGCCATCTAGCCAGTCAGCCAGCCAGCCAGTCCATCAGCCAGCCAGCCATCCTAGCCAGTCACCAGCCATTCAGTCCAGCCGCCAGCCATTCTGATGCCAGTCACCAGCCACAAGCCGGCCAACCAGCCATCTAGCCAGTCAGCCATCTAGCCAGCCATCTAGTCAGCCATCCAGTCAGCCATCCACCCAGCCAGTCAGCTAGCCAGCCACCAGTCAGCCAGCCATTCAGCCAGCCAGTCACCAGTCAGCCATCAGCCAGTCACCAGCCAGCCACCAGCCAATCAGCCAGGTCAGTTGCCAGCCCGAGCTCCAGCCCACCGAGTCAGCCATCTAGCCAGCTAGCCAGCAGGCCAGTCAGCCAGCCAGTCAGGCCAGCCAGTCAGGCCAGTCCATCGGCTAGCCATCAGCCCAGCCCGCCCCAAATCAGCCAGCCAGTTCAGCCATCTAGTCCAGTTGCAGGCCAGCCCAGTCAGTCACTCCACGCAGCCAGGCCACCATTCTGATGGCCAGCCATCAGCCAGCCTAGTCAGCCAGCGTATCGTCGCCGTCAGCCATCTTAGCCAGGTCAGCCAGCTTAGCAGCAGGCCACCAGCCAGCTAGCCACTCAGCCATTGCTATGTCAGGTTCAACACAGCCAGCTAGTTGTTGGGCAGCGTGTCGGTCAGGGTCGCGTATCCAACCAGCCAGCCAGGGCCAGGACCTTCAGAGCCGTCAGGCGCGCCAGCCCCCAGCCAGCCAGCTAGTACAGGCTCAGTTCTAGTCGACCTATCAGCTAGCCTCAGCCCAATTAGCATGCTTTTCTACATAACAACCACTCCTTCATACTTCACAAACCATCATCCTCTTGAACTAATAAAGAGCTTTGGGCCCCAAGCGTTAAGAAAAAGGCCAGAAAGCCACTGTAATGTATTCGCATTAGCTTGTGGCAATCAAGGGCTAACCTTTCAGACATCACCTCCCTTGTCAGCCAGACCTGGCTGTACTGTGGAGCCCAGGACCATCCACTGCGACTGCCTGCATGTTGGTGTGTGTGTGTGTGTGTGTGTGAGGTGAGCGTGTTGTGTGTGTGTGTGTATAGCCTGTGTGTGTGTGTGCAAGCGTATGTGTGTGTGTGTGGTGTTGGTGTGTGTGTGTGTGAGGCGTGTGTGTGTGTGTGTGAGCGTCACTGCGTTGTGTGTGTGATGTGTGTGACGCGGTGTTGTGTGGTGCTGTGTGGTATGTGCGTGTGTGTGTGTTGTGTGTGTGTGTGTGTGAGCGTGGTGTGTGCAATGCGTATGTGGGTGGTTGTGCAAGCGTAATTGTGTGTGGTTGTGTGTGTGTGTTTTTTTTGTTGTTGTTTTTTTGGTGTGTGTGTATGTGTGTGTTTTGTGAGCGTGTGTGTCCCGGCGCCGCCAGATCTCTCTCTGACGGCAGATGGCGAGCACGCACTACACACACGAACAGTACACACACACACACAAAAAGCCGCACACACACAAACCTCTCGGCAGCAAACGTGACACACTCGCCTACTCATGAATCATCTTTGTTTCTTGCAGTCAGGAAGGAGCAGTGTGCCACGCCCCCTACTGCCATGGGCTGCTGTGATAGGTGGAGGCTATAGTAAAGCCTCATTTTGATTGGCCCTCAAGGGCCCCATTTCACCACAGAACATCACTAATGTATGGCTACTAAGCAGGGTGGGTTTTAGGCAGGTACATTACAGAGGTTTTATTCATTTAGCTGGAATTGTTGACATCTTTCAGCTTCCACGGAGACCGAAGAGGGGGAGGGGGACAGGGGGAGGGGAGGGGATCATGGTGAAGGTTAGGATTGCAGGAGATGTGAAGGTTAGGATGCAGGAGATGTGAAGGCTAGGATGCAGGAGGTGTGAAGGTTAGGATGCAGGAGATGTGAAGGCTAGGATGTGAAGGTTAGGATGCAGGAGGTGTGAAGGTTAGGATGCAGGAGATGTGAAGGTTAGGATGCAGGAGATGTGAAGGCTAGGATGCAGGAGGTGTGAAAGTTAGGATGCAGGAGGTGTGAAGGCTAGGATGTGAAGGTTAGGATGCAGGAGGTGTGAGGGCTAGGATGCAGGAGGTGTGAAGGCTAGGATGCAGGACATGTGAAGGCTAGGATGCAGGAGATGTGAAGGTTAGGATGCAGGAGGTGTGAAGGCTAGGATGCAGGAGAGGTGAAGGCTAGGATGCAGGACATGTGAAGGCTAGGATGCAGGAGGTGTGAAGGTTAGGATGCAGGAGATGTGAAGGTTAGGATGCAGGAGGTGTGAAGGTTAGGATGCAGGAGATTTGAAGGCTAGGATGCAGGAGAGGTGAAGGTTGGGATGAAGGATGTGTGAAAGCAAGGATGCAGGAGATGTGAAGGTTAGGATGCAGGAGATGTGAAGGTTAGGATGCAGGAGGTGTGAAGGCTAGGATGCAGGAGATGTGAAGGTTAGGATGCAGGAGATGTGAAGGTTAGGATGCAGGAGGTGTGAAAGCAAGGATGCAGGAGATGTGAAGGCTAGGATGCAGGAGGTGTGAAGGCGAGGATGCAGGAGGTGTGAAAGTTAGGATGCAGGAGGTGTGAAGGCTAGGATGCAGGAGGTGTGAAAGTTAGGATGCAGGAGGTGTGAAGGCTAGGATGCAGGAGGTGTGAAAGTTAGGATGCAGGAGATGCAGCGGTCCCTTGATTAACAGCAGAACCATAGGTGTGTTAAAGAGGCCATCTATTGATCAGGTATGTGTGATGATTTGACAGGTAGAAATATAGAACGAGTGGATTATAACCGGGTTCTAGGAGGGTGGGTTCTGGACCAAGCAACCAGACCTTGTTGGACCTTAGTGACATGGTGCTCTGTCTGTTGTGTCTGTTATGTCTGTCAGTGTTGTCGCAGCGTTGAAAAGAACACAAACCTTCACAGCAAAGCTCTCCGATGGCTTTTGACAAGCTTGATATTGAGCAATTACATCCTTGCCAGTTGCAATCACGTTCAACTATTAAAAGGAGGGGCTGCATCAGAGGACGTTTCCGTTTTCAAGGTTTTGACTTCCGCCGGTACTTCTTTTATCCGTCCGCCGCACAGCGGGACGGTGTCGTCACGGTTACGGGCAATAGCCCTGGAGTCGGTGTGGTGGTGTGGTGGTGTGTCGGTGTGTCGGTGTGGTTGGTGTGTTGGTGTGTTGGTGTGTTTGGTGTGTCAGTGTGTTGGTGTGTCAGTGTGGTGGTGTGTCAGTGTGTTGGTGTGTCATTGTGTTGGTGTGTCGGTGTGTCAGTGTGTCAGTGTGTCGGTGTGTTGGTGTATTGGTGTGTCAGTGTGTTAGTGTGTCAGTGCGTTAGTGTGTGTGTTGGTGTGTCAGTGTGTCAGTGTGTCAGTGTGTCAGTGTGGTGGTGTGTCAGTGTGTTGGTGTGTCAGTGTGTTGGTGTGTCGGTGTGTCAATGTGTTAGTGTGTTGGTGTGGTTGGTGTATTGGTGTGTCAGTGTGTTAGTGTGTCAATGAGTTAGTGTGTCAGTGCGTTAGTGTGTGTGTTGGTGTATTGGTGTGTCAGTGTGTTAGTGTGTCAGTGTGTTAGTGTGTCAGTGCGTTAGTGTGTGTGTTGGTGTGTCAGTGTGTCAGTGTGGTGGTGTGTTAATGTGTTAATGTGTTGGTGTGTTGTTGTGTTAGTGTGTTTGTGTGTCCGTGTGTTGGTGTGTTGGTGTGTCATTGTGCTCCCTGCAAATGCAATGAGGGAGAATTATTCCGTATTTAAATTGAAATGCTTTACATAGAGAAGTGGTTTCTATTCAAAGGCTATGTGTTGGGAAAGCTAACGCTATGAGTTGGGAAAGCTAACGCTATGTGTTGGGAAAGCTAACGCTATGAGTTTGGAAAGCTAACGCTATGTGTTGGGAAAGCTAACGCTATGAGTTGGGAAAGCTAACGCTATGAGTTGGGAAAGCTAACGTTATGTGTTGGGAAAGCTAACGCTATGTGTTGGGAAAGCTAACGCTATGTGTTAGGAAAGCTAACGCTATGTGTTGGGAAAGCTAACGCTATGTGTTAGGAAAGCTAACGCTATGTGTTGGGAAAGCTAACGCTATGAGTTGGGAAAGCTAACGCTATGAGTGTAGTCGACCGCACGAGCCCAGCTTCAGCAGCTGGCTAAGGTCTCTGGCGCTCAAAGCTGGAGGTTTAGATACTTGGAGAAGAGGGGATGTTTTAAAGAGATTTTGAGACGTTCTACAAATATTTGTATAGATTTTGAGATTGAAATGTACAGGTGGATTTGGATATTGATTTGGAGGTCTGATAACGGTAAATAAATTCTATATATATATGTAGTGATATAGAGATTTAAAGATATTGATTTAAAGATTGATTTATATTTGTATAGATTTTTGTAGATTTGTAAATTGATGTATTGATGGATGTAGAGAGATTGAAAGAGATAGAAATGGAGAGGGGGGGAGGGGGAGATGAAGAGAAGGAGAAACTAGATGTAGTAGGGAGAGGAGGGGGAGAGGGAGAGAATAGAGGGAGAGAGGAGACGTAGGGGAGACAGAGGGAAGAGTGGGAGAGGAGAGGGAGGGGAGATGGGGGGAGATGAGAGGGAGGGGAGACGGAGGGAAAAGAGGGAGAGAGGAGAGGGAGGGGAGACGGAGGGAGAGAGGAGAGCGATGGGTGAAAGAACCCAACAGAGATAGAGAAACAGGCCTTCAGACCTGAGGAAGCTGTCATCCATTTACATACATAGCTCGTTGTCCCCGGCGATTATAATATATGCAAATACGAAGTAATTACTGAGTGGCTTATGGTGATGGTATGCGTGGTGCGGTCCCACATGACGAAACGCATTATGCAGGATTTATGGGTCTGGATGGGAGCTTAGAGTTGATACCCTCCTTCACTGCTGTCATGGAGAGGGGAGAGGGGAGGGGGGAGAGCAGGGGGAGGGCAGAGGGTAGGGGGAGAGCAGGGGCAGGGGAG
>BROE01000018.1:914033-916593 GCA_036571765.1 Plecoglossus altivelis | reverse complement strand
GGGGAGGGTGGAGGGGAGAGCAGGGGGAGAGTAGGGGGGAGAGCAGGGGGAGGGTGGAGGGGAGAGCAGGGGGAGGGTGGAGGGGAGGGTTCCTAAGACCCAGAGAGTCAGGGGTTCAGCAGGGTCCAGGTGGACCACTGCAGGGCGTCTATGCAGAACACATCTCTGCAACAGACAGTGTGGATCCACGCCATCAAAACTGACTCTGAGGCTGGAATAACTGAAGACTGTGTGAGTGAGGACTGTGTGTGTGTGTGTGTGTGTGTGTGTGTGTGTGTGTGGGTAAGGGCTTCCTACCATTAGCATCTTGATAGTGTTGTGTTTGTTTACACAGTGTCTGCTTAAATCATCTCCAGCTCTTAAAAACCCCTTTATCATCAGCCAGCATTACATCATGGCGATAGAACAGCCTTCTTCTAAAACTGTTGATATTGTAAGATAGATGATCAGGCCTCTGTCTAGGTTCATGGCTGCTACACACATAAAGCTGTTTAGGTGTGATGCGGTACAGCATGGCAGACTGTTCTGTGTCAGATCGCCAAATCAGCCGTGTTTGTTCCCCATGTCATCAACACCGAGACCTGTTTCGTGTCCTTAACGCGACCGTCTGGAGGACTGGAGAGTGCCACTTACGCGTACGTGTACATCCTCATCCTCTTCGTCATCCTCTTCATCCTGCCCCTGCCAGCTGTAACTGAAGAGACTTATTTTCTGACAGTGATTAGGAAACACAGACACAAAGCGACCGTCTGTCTGCAGACTGCCACGTCGCGTTGACACAGCGCTCTCCCAGGAAACGCATCGCCATTAGATTTCTGAGGACACTAGATTGATTCTGTTCATGTTGTTCTGGTCTGCATCCATACAAGACCTGATAGAGACTGGTCTTCCTGCTGACTAGCGAGCATAGAGGAGGTAGGAGGGACGAGGAGGTAGGAGGTAGGAGGGACGAGGAGGTAGGAGGGACGAGGAGGTAGGAGGGACGAGGAGGTAGGAGGTAGGAGGGACGAGGAGGTAGGAGGGATGTCAGGTTTGCGCTGTGCTCAGCTGAACTCTAAAAGAGCAGACACCAAGAATGATAAATGTCATCAAATGTTTCCAACCTTCTTCAACCCAACTGGTCCTGTGGTCCTTCACGTGTTTGGAAACATTCAGATTCCACACTAAGAATGATTTAAACCACTCAACACCTGGAAATGAGTTACTTAATCAAATCAAATCATGCTCCTGGTATTTTGTGTAGCTGTAAATGTTTTGGTTCAATTTAGAATCGTTTGAATTCTGAATATCTGGAAATGTGTCTTATGTAATAAAGCGTAGGGTAATCTGAGATGTACAGTAGAGGCAGATCGGACACATACAAGCCTCTCCTGTAGACCAGGGCTGTCGAACTCAGGTCCTCGAGGGTCGCCGTCCTGAAGGTTTTCGACGTTTCCCTGCTCTAGCACACCTGATTCTAATGAATGGGTTGTTATCAAGCTCTGTGGAAGTCTGATAACAACCCATTCATTAGAATCAGGTGTGCTGGAGCAGGGAAACGTCGAAAACCTTCAGGATGGCGACCCTCGAGGACCTGAGTTAGACACCCCTGCTGTATACCCTTCGTGAAGCTCGCGAGATCTGAGTCGACTAAATCAGAGAGGCCAGAGTGGCCGTCTGATTCTAGAACAATCTCCAGCCGTTCTCAGTCTCGAACACACTTCAGTACTAATCTGACAGTCTGTATTTCTCTCTTCGCCTTCAGCTGTTTGACTCTGACTCTTTAAATCACCCAGATTGCTGTCTTGCCTACTCCAGGAAATTCCTCCATTTTTGAAGCTTTTCCCCCCAAAACGGCATCCCTGTGGACTGCAGCTTCATGCATTTAACCCTCTGTACTGGGATTGGATGAAAACACAAGCCTCTTTTCTCCGCACAATAACAACATGTACAAGCCAGGAAGATCATTTATGGATTTAAAACAAGAAGAAAAAAAAAGGTGTGTGGTTGTTGCCGCAGTAAAAATAAAATCGGTAAAAATCCAAAGGGAGGGAATGGTATGTTAGGGGGAGAGGCAGAGGGACAGAGGGACAGAGAGAGAGAGAGAGAGAGAGAGAGAGAGAGAGAGAGAGAGAGAGAGAGAGGAGAGAGAGGGAGAGACAGAGAGAAAAGAGGGACAGGGAAAGAGAAAGAGAGAGAAAGAGGGAGAGAGAGAAAGAAAGAGGAAGAGAGAGAAAGAGAAAGAGGGAGAGAGAGAAAGAGAGAGAGAGACAGAGGAGAGGGAGAGAGAGAACACAGAAAGAGGGAGAAAGAGAAAGAGAGAACAGAGAGAGAGAGAAAAAAGAGAGAGAGAGAAACCCAATAACCCCATCATAACAATCTGAAAACCGACTGCTTCTAAATCTGTTGTGTTGCTTTGCTTCGACCATCCCAGGGCTCCAGTGACTTGGAGTCTCACAAGCAACGCTTCCCTCTAGTGGTGTGACTGGGAAATAACAGTTAGCTAACCTCCAACTGCTTCTACTGGAACAGGCGAACCTGCACAAGGTTCTGGACCTGCGGTCTGCTGTTAGATGTTCCA
>BROE01000018.1:896076-903653 GCA_036571765.1 Plecoglossus altivelis | reverse complement strand
CCCCCCCTCCCTCCCTTCCTCATTTCCTCTCTCCCTCCCCTCTCCCCTCTTCCTCTCTCTCCTCACCCCTCCTTCCTCTCCTCCCTCACTTCCTCTCTCTCTCCCCTCTTCCTCTCTCTCTCCCCTCCTTCCCTCCCTCCCTCCCTCCCTGCCTTCCCTCACTCACTTCCTCTCTCTCTCCCCTCTCATCTCTTCCTCTCTCTCTCCCCTCCCTGCCTTCCCTTCCCTCACTTCCTCTCTCTCTCGTCTCTCATCTCTCCCTCTCTCCCCTCCCTGCCTTCCCTCCCTCACTTCCTCTCTCTCTCGTCTCTCGTCTCTCCCTCTCTGTCTCCCCTTCCCTCCCTCTCTCTCTCCCTCCCTCCCTCCCTCCTCATGCAGGCTTGTGCTCCTCTCTTCCACTGGAACGTGAAGACAGAGAGGGGTGAGTCCGAGAACACACCTGTAGGAAACTGCCTCCTGCTGAACGTCCGAACAGGAGAGACTGTCCATTACTCTCCCTGCAGAGACGTCCTGGTGGAGGCCGACTACAAAGCCGTCAAATACTGTACGGACTAAAACTACAAATCCCAGCAGTAGTCTTAAATATAGTATGGACTAAAACTACAAATCCCAGCAGCACTGTTTGACGTTACTCGAGCTGATACTAAGAGTGACCACTGTACTTTCTCATACATTATGGGCTACAAATCCCCTTACATTCGGCCATGAAAGTTTTAACTTGAAATGTTTGTTTTTTCCACTGTTTTTCCTCCTCAGATAACGATAGGCGCTATTGTGAAGCAGGTTTCTGTTCTGATGTAACCAAGGTACCAACCAATCCCAGCAGCTCTCTGATACTATAGACAGACTGTCCTGTAGGAGCAGATCTATTCATATACCCTGACTGCTCTACTCTTTGCTCTACTCTCTGCTCTGCTCTGCTCTACTCTACTCTGCTCTACTCTACTCTGCTCTGCTCTACTCTACTCTACTCTACTCTACTCTGCTCTGCTCTGCTCTACTCTACTCTGCTCTACTCTACTCTGCTCTGCTCTGCTCTACTCTACTCTACTCTACTCTGCTCTACTCTACTCTGCTCTGCTCTGCTCTACTCTACTCTACTCTACTCTACTCTACTCTGCTCTGCTCTACTCTGCTCTGCTCTGCTCTGCTCTGCTCTGCTCTACTCTGCTCTGCTCTGCTCTACTCTGCTCTGCTCTACTCTGCTCTACTGTACTCTGCTGTACTCTGCTCTGCTCTGCTCTGCTCTACTCTACTCTACTCTACTGTACTCTGCTCTACTCTACTCTGCTCTACTCTGCTCTACTGTATTCTGCTGTACTCTGCTCTGCTCTACTCTTCTCTGCTCTGCTCTACTGTACTCTGCTGTACCCTGCTCTGCTCTACTGTACTCTGCTGTACTCTGCTCTGCTCTACTCTACTCTGCTCTGCTCTACTCTTCTCTGCTCTGCTCTACTCTACTCTGCTCTACTCTACTCTACTCTGCTCTGCTCTACTGTACTCTGCTCTGCTCTACTCTACTCTACTGACTGTACTCTTTTGTACTCTGCTCTGCTCTGCTCTACTCTATTCTACTCTACTGGCTGTACTCTACTCTGCTCTACTCTACTCTGCTCTACTCTACTCTACTCTGCTCTACTCTACTCTGCTCTGCTCTACTCTACTCTGCTCTGCTCTACTCTACTCTACTCTGATCTGCTCTGCTCTACTGACTGTACTCTTTTTTACTCTACTCTACTCTGCTCTACTCCAGGATGACAGAGTGGTGATTGGAGCACCAGGGGGGTACTACTTCCAAGGTAAATACCGCCCCCTAAGGGCCATGCCAGGAATTATTCCTTCCCACAATTAAATTGGTTGTTGACAGGTCCAGAGTGATTAACAAGTTAAAAAGAATATTTCAGCCACGTTGTGATTGGTTTAAAAACCATCTCCTGGATGGGATTGGTCGTTTTTCAGGTCAGGTGATCAGCGCGGCGTTGCAGGACATCATAGACAGCGCTAAAGCCAGTACTCCTGTCCGCTTCGTTCCCGGAGAGACCATCTCACCGGAGAGCGGTGGTTACGACCGTTACCATGGTGAGATCCCAACGTTCCGCCACAGTTATTGGATGTAATCCCTGTCGATCGCGGAAGCGAAGAAAAAGAAGAACACTGAGCACTCAAATCTCAGAGCAGATCGTAAACAAACACGTCGAATCCACCATGTGGACTGCCGTGAAATCCCAGTGAAATCCCAGTAGCATCACAAAGGAGACTTAGTCCCCGGCGAAGGCTGAAACGCAAAGTGAAGACGTCGTGCGAGGTTGCCGTGGTTACCAGGGGCGTGTTTTTTTTGGTGTGTCTCTGCAGGTTACTCTGTGGCGACAGGGGAGCTGACTGGAGACACTTTGACAGGTCTGACCCTTCACACGCGCGCACACGCATAAACAGTAAATACACACATTCACACACACACACACAACAGTAAATACACACACGCTCACACACACACGCATAAACAGTAAATACACACACGCTCACACACACACGCATAAACAGTAAATACACACATTCACACACACACAACAGTAAATACACACACCCTCACACACACACACACGCATAAACAGTAAATACACACATTCACACACACACACACAACAGTAAATACACACACGCTCACACGCACACGCATAAACAGTAAATACACACATTCACACACACACACACAACAGTAAATACACACACGCTCACACGCACACGCACAAACAGTAAATACACACATTCACACACACACACAACAGTGAATACACACATTCACACACACATAGTAAACACACACACACTTTCAGTAAATACACACACACACACAGTAAATTCACATACATTCTCACACAGTCACACACACACAGAAACAGTACAAAAACACACACACATTTAGTAAATACACACACTCACATGCAGTGAATACACACTCAGTAAATGCACACACAAACAGTAAATAAAAACACACACACACTTTCAGTAAATACACACTCACACACAGTAAATTCACATACGTTCTCACACAATCACACACAGTAAATACACATACATTCTCACACACTCACACACACAGAAACAGTACAAAAACACACACACACAGTCACACACAGTAAATTCACATCCATTCTCACACAGTCACACACAGTAAATAAACACAAGCTCACTCACACATTAAGACAGTCTAAGTGTTTCCTGTGCTGCAGATTATGTGGTTGGAGTCCCTAACGACAGGAATACAGCTGGTTCAGTGAGTACATCTTCTGTTTCACAATATCCACCACTTGTTTTGCTTTGGACACGAGTACGCAAAAAAAAAAAAACATAACGTACATCAAGGTTGTCTGACCCTGGTCCTGGAGGGCCACTGTCCCAACAGATGTTTCCCTGCTCCAGCACACTTGATTCTAATG
The DNA here is from genome assembly GCA_036571765.1 of Plecoglossus altivelis. NCBI lineage: Eukaryota > Metazoa > Chordata > Actinopteri > Osmeriformes > Plecoglossidae > Plecoglossus > Plecoglossus altivelis. Next base: position 900,216 of record BROE01000018.1, on the reverse strand, counting down.
AATTAATCATTATTAGGCTTCAACAGAGCTCAATAACGACTCATTCATTAGACCCATTTACTGGAGCAGGGAAACATTTATAACAGTCAGGACAGTGGCCCTCGAGGACCAGGATTGGACACCTCCAACCTACGATATCAGATGAAAGGCATCAACAGCAGTTTGTTTTCTATTGTTTTGTGTCGCCAGGTGAAAATCTTTGATGGAGACGGTACTAGAGTTCTGAGAGTACATCACACCTTCCCTGGCTCTCAGGTGACACCAGTCCACAGCGGTGCCATGCCCTGTCACACACCTTGATCCACAGCGGTGCCATGCCCTGTCACACACCTTGATCCACAGCGGTGCCATGCCCTGTCACACACCTTGATTCCAGGGTTCCAGAACAGTTCTCGGAATGTTCTGGATGTTCCGTGTCTGATGTTCTAATGTCGGTCTCATGCTCTGCTTGTAGGTAGCTTCATACTTTGGCCACAGTGTTGCAGTGACGGACGTCAATAACGACGGGTGAGACTCACTGCAGCTTGCCTGTCTTACATCATACCTGTCTCTCTCCACTCTGTCTCTCTCCCTCTCTCTGTCTCTCTCTCTCTTCACTCTGTCTCTCTCTCTCCCTCTCTCTGTCTCTCTCTCTCTGTCTCTCTCTCTCTGTCTCTCATCACTCTGTCTCTCTCTCTGTCTCTATGTCTCTCTCTCTCTGTCTCTCTTCACTCTGTCTCTCTCCCTCTCTCTGTCTCTCTCTCTGTCTCTCTTCACTCTGTCTCTCTCTGTCTCTCTGTCTCTCTCTCTGTGTCTCTCATCACTCTGTCTCTCTCTCTGTCTCTCTGTCTCTCTCTCTCTGTCTCTCATCACTCTGTCTCTCTCTGTCTCTCTCTCTGTCTCTATGTCTCTCTCTCTGTCTCTCTCTCACGTGTCTCTCTCTGTCTCTCTGTCTCCTTCTCTGTTTCTCTCTCACGTGTCTCTCTCTCTCGCTCTCTTTGTCTCTCTCTGTCTCTCTCTCTGTCTCTCCCTATGTCTCTCCCTATGTCTCTCTCTCTCGCTCCCTATATATATATATATCCCTATGTCTCTATGTCTCTCTCCTTATGTCTCTCTGTGCCCCTCTCCCTTTGTCTCTATGTCTCTCTCTATGTCTCTCTCCCTCCCTCTCCCTCCCCCCATCCTCAGACGTGAGGATGTGCTGGTGGGGGCTCCTCTCTTCATGGAGCGTGTGTCTGGTCAGCACCTGCAGGAGATAGGCCAGGTCAGCGTCTTCCTGCAAAGAGGTTACCCTTCCTTCCTGTCCCGTCCCGACCAGGTGCTGAAAGGCACGAAGGTCTACGGGCGTTTCGGCAGCAGCCTGGCTGCGCTGGGGGACCTGGACATGGATGGATACAAAGGTAAGGAAACAGTCTTAGTAGCTTCTGTTGTGGAACACATCCTGCCTGTCAGTCTGCGATCTGCTCTGATGTGGCTAGTCATAACCGGTCATATCCCATTCAATTCAATTCAATTTATTTTTGTAACACCCAAAATCACAACAACAGTTGCCTCGAAGGGCGACAAGGATTCCATCATTGGTCAATAAACAGAAAACCACGTTATAAAAATGTACATATGATTTTAGCAAATGGACGACTGTCCCAGAACATCCCCTGTCCTTAGACCCTCCTTCTCGGCAAGGAAAAACTACAAAAAAACCCTGTGGGAAAAAGTAGAAACCTCGGGGAGAACCACAGTGAAGGACTGTGATCATGATATCCCATCAGATCTGTTGGATGTTTTTTCAAAACAACTTACATTGTCTTCTCTCTCGAGTCTTCTCTCCACCTCTAATCACTCTTTTCTTTCTCCCCATCCAACTCTTTCTGAATCTACTCCCTCCATCTCCCTCCACCTCCACCTCTCCCTCTCCCTCCACCTCTCCCCCTCCCTCCACCTCTCCCCCTCGCTCCACCTCTCCTACTCCCTCCATCTCCCCCTGCCTCCACCTCCCTCTCCCTCCACCTCTCCTCCTCCCCCCATCTCCCCCTCCCTCCATCTCCCTCCACCTCTCCCCCTCCCTCCACCTCTCCCTAGATGTAGCAGTGGGTGCTCCGTCAGCAGGGGGGGAGGGGATGGTGTTTATCTACCTGGGCAGGAAGGAGGGCCTCTCCCTGCAGCCCTCCCAGGTGCTCCCCAGCCCCCACCCCCGGGGGACTCGCCCTGCGGCCTTCGGCTTCACCCTGAGGGGGGGCACCGACATCGATGCAAACGGGTACCCAGGTGGGTCACAGACCACGGCTTGTGGTCATGTATGGTTTATGTATGGTCTATGTATGGTCTATGAATGGTCTACGTATGGTCTTTGTAAGGTGTATGTATGGTCTATGTATGGTCTATGAATGGTCTACGTATGGTCTTTGTAAGGTGTATGTATGGTCTATGTATGGTCTATGTATGGTCTACGTATGGTCTTTGTAAGGTGTATGCATGGTCTATGAATGGTCTATGAATGGTCTATGTATGGTCTTTGTAAAGTGTATGTAGAGTCTATGCATGGTCTATGAATGGTCTACGTATGGTCTTTGTAAGGTGTATGTATGGTCTATGAATGGTCTATGTATGGTCTTTGTAAGGTGTATGTATGGTCTATGCATGGTCTATGTATGGTCTATGAATGGTCTACGTATGGTCTTTGTAAGGTGTATGTATGGTCTATGAATGGTCTATGAATGGTCTATGTATGGTCTTTGTAAAGTGTATGTAGGGTCTATGCATGGTCTATGAATGGTCTACGTAGGGTCTTTGTAAGGTGTATGTATGGTCTATGAATGGTCTACGTATGGTCTTTGTAAGGTGTATGTATGGTCTATGCATGGTGTATGTATGGTCTATGAATGGTCTATGTATGGTCTTTGTAAGGTGTATGTATGGTCTATGCATGGTCTATGTATGGTCTATGAATGGTCTATGTATGGTCTTTGTAAGGTGTATGTATGGTATATGCATGGTCTATGAATGGTCTACGTATGGTCTTTGTAAGGTGTATGTATGGTCTATGCATGGTCTATGAATGGTCTATGAATGGTCTACGTATGGTCTTTGTAAGGTGTATGTGTGGTCTATGAATGGTCAATGTATGGTCTATGAATGGTCTACGTATGGTCTTTTTAAGGTGTATGTATGGTCTGTGAATGGTTGATGTATGGTCTATGAATGGTCTATGTATGGTCTATGAATGGTCTATGCATGGTCTTCGTATGGTCTTTGTAAGGTGTATGTATGGTCCATGAATGGTCGATGTATGGTCTATGAATGGTCGATGTATGGTCTATGCATGGTCTATGAATGGTCTATGAATGGTCTACGTATGGTCTTTGTAAGGTGTATGTATGGTCTATGAATGGTCTATGTATGGTCTATGAATGGTCTATGCATGGTCTACGTATGGTCTTTGTAAGGTGTATGTATGGTCTATGTATGGTCTCCATCATTTATTTAGTCAATTTAATTTAGTAGGAAATTTAGTATTAAGTTGAAATGATTATGTATAAATATTAAAAACAGTAATATTGGTGTGTTTGGCAGCCTGGTTGTATGCTACTAAAACACTTGTGTTTCCTCCCAGATCTCATAGTCGGGGCCTGGGGCGTAGACACCATGGCTGTGTACAGGTGAGGTGGGGGCCTTTCATTCATCTGTGTGTCTGCTTCTGGGTTACAATCAGGTGTCCATTACACATCAATAAAGCCTGTGCCGTGTGTGTTTCGCCGTGTGTTGGTGGTGCCGGTGTGTTGTGCCGCTCTTCACATGATGTGTAGTGTGTCCTTGTGTGTGTGCAATGTGCCTTCCTGTGTGTGTGTGCTGTGGTGGTGTGCATGTGTGTGTGTGGTGTGTGCGTGCCGACATGTGTGGTGTGACTTGTGTGTGCTGTGTGTACGTGTGTGTGGTTGTGCGTGTGTGTGTGTGATGACGTGTGTGTGTGTCCATGCGATGGCGCTGCGTGTGTGTGTGCTGTGTGTGTGTGCGTGTGGTGTGTGTGTGTGTGTGTGCGCGTGTGTGTGTGTCAGGGCCCGGGCAGTGATAATAGCCAGGTCTGAACTGTCTCTGCTGCCTGACTTCCTGAACCCAGACGTCAAACTGTGTGACCTTCCCTCCTCCAGCAAGCTCGTGTCCTGG
>BROE01000018.1:886076-891076 GCA_036571765.1 Plecoglossus altivelis | reverse complement strand
TGGTAAGGTCAGATATATGTCTGCCATCTTGGTCATGTGAAACGTAATTGGCGGCCATCTTGGTGAGGTCTATCAGCAATGCCTTGTCCTTCTGCAACAGCTGTCATCCAGCTTAACAGAGGCTGCCGTGGAGAGGGCCCAGCAGCAGCAGCATGATCCTCTCCACAGAGGAACCGTCCTGGTGGTATGTCACAAGTGTCTCTGATCCATCATGTCAACACACACATCCACAGGCCTGCTGCTGTGCTTGTCCGGTGAGCGTGTGGTGTGAGCGTGTCGCCGTGTGAGCGTGTCGCCGTGTGAGCGTGTCGCCGTGTGAGCGTGTCGCCGTGTGAGCGTGTCGCCGTGTGAGCGTGTCGCTGTCTCTCTGCAGAACTGCACCGGAGGGGAAGGATGCGTGAAGTTCGTGTGCAAAGCGATCGGTCTGCAGAGAGGGTGGAGCTCTGTGGTCAGGATCTCCGCTCGACTGTGGGTCCACACCTTCACACAGGTGAGAGAGGACAGGGCGGGAAAGAGAGGGAGAGAAAGAGAGAGGGGGGGTGGGAGAGAGGAAGAGAGAGAGGGTGCGGAAGAGGGAGAGAGGAAGAAAGAGAGGAAGAGAGAAAGAAGGGGGATGGGAGAGAGGAAGAGAGAGAGGGTGAGGGAGAGGGAGAGAGGAAGAAAGAGAGGAAGAGAGAAAGAAGGGGGGTGGGAGAGAGGAAGAGAGGAAGAAAGAGAGAAAGAGAGAGAAGGGGGGTGGGAGAGAGTAAGAGAGAGAGGGAGAGGGAGAGAGAGAAAGAAAGAGAGGAAGAGAGAGAGAAGGGGGGTGGGAGAGAGTAAGAGAGAGAAGAGGGAGGCAGTGATATTCCAACAGCACATGGTCTCCACATCTCTTTCTCTCTACCTCTCTTTCTTCAGAGGCCGTACGTGAACTATGACCTCATGTCCTCCGCAAGGTACGAAGTCATATCTACAGCTTCCAAGATCCAACCCCAGGACTTGTCCAGTGGAAAGGCAGAGGTAAACTCTGGGGAACAGACGGCTAGAGACTCGGTGGGAGGTCACAGAGAGAGACTCGGTGGGAGGTCACAGAGAGAGACTCGTGGGAGGTCACAGAGAGAGACTCGGTGGGAGGTCAAACAGAAGAGAACTCGTGGGAAGGGGTCACAAGAGAGAGACTCGTGGGAAGGTCACCGAGAGAGACTCGGGGGGGTCACAGAGAGAGACTCGGTGGGAGGGTCACAGAGAGAGACTCGTGGGAGGTCACAGAGAGAGACTCGGTGGGAGGGTCACAGAGAGAGACTCGGTGGGAGGTCACAGAGAGAGACCGGTGGTAGTCACAGGAGAGAGACTCGGGGAGTCACAGAGAAAGAAAGAAAAAAAAAAAACTCGTAGGGAGGTACATGATGAGAGACTCGGTGGGAGGTCCACAGAGAGAGACTCCGGTGGGAGGTCAACAGAGAGAGACTCGGTGGAGGTCACAGAGAGAGAACTCGGGGAGGTTCACAGAAGAGGAGAAACTCGGTGGGAAGGTTCCAACAGAGAGAGACTCGGTGGGAGGGTCACAGAGAGAGACTCGGTGGGAGGTCACAGAGAGACTCGTGGGAGGGTCACAGAGAGAGACTCGGTGGGAGGTCACAGAGAGACTCGTGGGAGGGTCACAGAGAGAGACTCGGTGGGAGGTCACAGAGAGAGACTCGGTGGGAGGTCACAGAGAGAGACTCGGTGGGAGGGCACAGAGAGAGACTCGGTGGGAGGTAACAGAGAGAGACTCGTGGGAGGTCACAGAGAGAGACTCGGTGGGAGGGTTCACCAAGAGAGGACTGCGTGGGGGTCACAGAGAGAGACTCGGTGGGAGGGTCACAGAGAGAGACTCGTGGGAGGTCACAGAGAGAGACACAGAGAAAAAAACAGAGAGAGACACACAGAGAGACTCGTGGGAGGGTCACAGAGAGAGACTCGGTGGGAGGTCACAGAGAGACTCGTGGGAGGGTCACAGAGAGAGACTCGGTGGGAGGTCACAGAGAGAGACTCGGTGGGAGGTCACAGAGAGAGACACAGAGAGGTCGGATCGATAAGATTCGTGGACAGAGAACAAAGCTAATCTGCTGACTGTGATTAACAAAGGAGCAGAATGACTTCCTGGGTTCTCCCACAACACACACAATAGTTCCTGGCTGTTATACTCACACTTTCACTTGCCCATTATATATATATGTGTGTGTGTGTGTGTATGTATGTGTGTGGTGTGCGTGTGTGTTAGTAAGAACTAAGACCAGTGTTGTGTGGAGGAGTCCTGATGGTGAAAAAGAGGTTCCAGTGTGGTGGATTGTCGTGTCCATCCTCTCTGGTCTCCTCCTGCTTGCTCTGCTGTGTTTCATCTTCTGGAAGGTGGGTTTGGCAAACACACTCCTCTCTGCTGTGTTTCATCCCATCGGTTTTTTTCTAACTGTTTTTTCCTAAATACTTTTTCAACCTTTCAAAAAAATAAAATTGAATCTTCATACTGAAGGGGACAAGGAGAGCAAATTTATACTTGGTTTTTTTTTTTTTTTCCCCACCATCTGTGTGTGTGTGTGTGGTGGTGTGGTGTGTGTGTGGTGTTGTGTGTGTGTGTGGTGTGTTGTGGTGTGTGTGTGTGTGTGGTGTCTTCCAGGTGGGGTTTCTTCAAAGCGCAGTATTCGGCCCGCCCAGTTGAGAAGAGGCAGGGAGGAAGGAGGAGTTGGCTGATAGAGAAACGTCGACGATGCAGAGTATTGTATTGGAGCGCCAGGGATACAGACGACACAAACACATAGATCTGTCTGTTCGACTGTATCCCACACACACAGCCTCCTCGGACTTGACACGAACACGACTGACTACAGAACGACACACACACATCACACACACACCATACACACACACTGCACGATACATACACACAGCACAAACACACAACTCAAACACACAAGCACTACACAACACCAGACACACACACATTATTCTACCACACAGACTCACATACACACACACAAAGCAGACATACACACACATACACAAGTACACATTCCACACTCACATACACACACGACCTCACATACACACCACACACCCACACACACACACACACACACACACACACACACACACACAAACACACACACATATATACACACAAACACAGACACAAACACAGACACAAACACACACACATACACACAAACACAGACACAAACACACACACATACACACACACATATACACACACACACACACACACAAACACACACACATATATACACACAGACACAGACACAAACACACATACACACACACTCACACACACATACACACACACTCACATACACACACACAGACACAAACACACACACACACACACGCACACACAGACACAAACACAGACACAAACACACACACATACACACACACACATACACATACACACACACATACACACACACACACACAGACACAAACACAGACACATACACACACACACACACATACACACAAACACAAACACACACATACACACACATACACACACAAACACACACAGACATATATACACACACACACACATACACACATACACACACATACACACACAAACACACACAGACATATATATACACACACACATATATACACACACACACACACACACATATATATATCTGGCTGTTTGGTTCACATTGACTTCTTATTCTGCTCTTCAAGAATGTCAATTTTCGAGCTGAAAGCTTTTGTGTGTTACTAAGCTAAGATTCTGTTTTCAACGTTATAGCAACAAGTTTATTGGAGAAAAGTCAATATTGTACAAAACTGTAATATTAATCAGTTTTAGTATAGAGTACATTTGTATTTGTAGCTATGTGAAGGCATTTAATCAGAAAATGTATACGTGCATGTCATTTTTATGTCTGTCTAACATTTAACGTGATATATGGAGACCAGAAAAAAATAATTAAAAAAATGCATATTATTCAATAAATTCTTAGCATATATTTATACCTTTCCTCTGGCATTGTAATTTGTGTCAGTAATATGCGTCTTAATCGGAACAGATTCTACATTTCGCACATTTCTTTCGCCTTCTACAACGTTCCACATTTCGTGTCGTCAACCACTGGTTAGCTTTGACTCGTTAGTCAACCAATCAGATCGCTGCTTGCTTGGTCGCCAGGCCAGCAAGCCAATCACGACAAGCGAAAAGCGGAAGCCGTCTTCACGTAAAAAAAAAAAAGAAAAGAAAAGAAAAACGAAGAAAACAACAAATAACCACATTGCAGCCTTACACAGCATCGAACTTTGGTTAGTTTTCTAAACACAAGTTGTCGTAGTCTCAATGCTTTTCATTAAATAAATTGTCGAAACTATTTGATGTGCATTCTAGTTTTCTTGACGTTTTCACTGTAGCTAACTGTTGTTTATTATGAGCAGGAGTGATTCACTGGTCCGCTTGTATTAGTGAGCGCCACGTTAGCAATGCAGCTACTCTAGCTAGCAACTCTTCTCACTGTGGGTTTACTGAATAACTGCAACAAACGTTGGTTAAACACGTACCCATTTTCTCTCTTTTTTGTCGTTTTCGTTAACGAATTGTTTGCTATCCAACAGTTATCTAAAATGAGAGGAAGCTCATCTTATGGTGACCGGGACCGTGACCGGGGTCGTGACAGGGGGTAAGTCAAGACAGTTGACCAACAATTAAATAAAAATAATATGGAGTATCTTAGTATGATGTGTCATCGTGGCTGATTTTGTTTCTCTTTTATTTCATCTAGAAGTCCCCGTTTCGGCTCGAGCAGGGGTGGGAAATTTGGGAACCCCGGAGAGCGTTTACGCAAAAAGAAATGGGACCTTGACCAACTTCCTAAGTTTGAGAAGAACTTTTACAAAGAGCACCCAGATGTGCAGCGTATTAGCCAGGTCTCTCTCTCTCTCTCTCTCTCTCTCTCTCTCTCTCTCTCTCTCTCTCTCTCTCTCTCTCTGTCTCTCTCTCTCTGTCTCTCTCT
>BROE01000018.1:874628-885885 GCA_036571765.1 Plecoglossus altivelis | reverse complement strand
TAGCTAACTGTTGTTTATTATGAGCAGGAGTGATTCACTGGTCCGCTTGTATTAGTGAGCGCCACGTTAGCAATGCAGCTACTCTAGCTAGCAACTCTTCTCACTGTGGGTTTACTGAATAACTGCAACAAACGTTGGTTAAACACGTACCCATTTTCTCTCTTTTTTGTCGTTTTCGTTAACGAATTGTTTGCTATCCAACAGTTATCTAAAATGAGAGGAAGCTCATCTTATGGTGACCGGGACCGTGACCGGGGTCGTGACAGGGGGTAAGTCAAGACAGTTGACCAACAATTAAATAAAAATAATATGGAGTATCTTAGTATGATGTGTCATCGTGGCTGATTTTGTTTCTCTTTTATTTCATCTAGAAGTCCCCGTTTCGGCTCGAGCAGGGGTGGGAAATTTGGGAACCCCGGAGAGCGTTTACGCAAAAAGAAATGGGACCTTGACCAACTTCCTAAGTTTGAGAAGAACTTTTACAAAGAGCACCCAGATGTGCAGCGTATTAGCCAGGTCTCTCTCTCTCTTCTCGTCGTCTGCTGCTCTCATCTCAAAGTTTCTAGTCACGGTATCGGCTCTGCGGCGGTCGACGGATCATAGTCTGCGTGCAGAGCAGTGGTCCTGTATGCTGCTCTAGTGCGCAATCTCTCTCTTACGTCTCTCTCTGATCTTCACATTCATCGTCACATCGGGCAAAAGATAGTGCTCTGCTGCGTGTCTCAGTAATCTCAGAATCGTTTCATATTGCATCTTCTCTCTCATAGGTACGTCATCTTCAGGCATCTCGTCTCGTCTCTGCTCCCAGTCGTGGGCTCTCTCATCTCTTAGAACATCGAGGAATGGCTCGATTCTTCTTCATTGTCTCATACTCAGATCTTCGTTTGCTGTCAACTCTCTCTCTCTCTCTCTCTCTCTCTCTCTCTCTCTCTCTCTCTCTCTGTCTCTCTCTCTCTGTCTCTCTCTGTCTCTCTCTCTCTCTCTCTCTCTCTCTCTCTCCCTCTCCCACCCACACTCACTCCCAAATGTTAAGCTGTCCCACGTGATGAAACGCGAGCGGTTTCATAACTCTGTGTGTTTGTGTGTTTCAGTATGACCTGGAGGAGTTTCGCAAGAAGAAGGAGATCACTATCAGAGGGTCAGGCTGTCCCAAGCCTGTCACTAGCTTCTCTCAGGCTCACTTCCCACGTGAGAACACACACACACACACACACACATTCTCACAAACAGACACATACTCACACACACACAAACACACATTCTCTCACACACACATTCTCACAAACAGACACATACTCACACACACACAAACACACATTCACTCACACACACACACACACATTCTCACACACACACGCGCATTCTCTCTCTCACACATACACACACATTCTCTCTCACACACACATTCTCTGTCACTCGCACACACACAAACACACATGCACATTCTTGCTCACACACACACACACACACACACACACACACACAGGCTTGATTTGTGTGTAAGATGGCTTCCTTAGAAGAACAACATCCATTATACCTGCAAGATTATCCAGGTGGTTTAATCCTAGAATCATCCGGGCACAATACCCCACATTTCCAAGCACAGCTGCCCCTAACTCCTCCGCCCCTCTCTGCCCTTCTCCCTACCATTCCACCCCTCTCCCCTCCTCTCCGCTCCTCTCTGCTCCTCTCTACTCCTCTCTACTCCTCTCTACCCCTCTCCCCTCCTCTCTGCTCCTCTCTGTCCCTCTCTACCCCTCTCCCCTCCTCTCTGCTCCTCTCTACCCCTCTCCCCTCCTCTCTGCCCCTCTCTGCTCCTCTCCCCTCCTCTCCCCTCCTCTCTGCTCCTCTCCCTTCCTCTCTGCTTCTCTCTGCCCCTCTCCGCTCCCCTCTGCCCCGCCCCTCTCTGCTCCTCCCTGCCCCTCTCTGCTCCTCTCCCTTCCTCTCTGCCCCTCCCTGCCCCGCTCCCCTCCGCCCCGCCCCTCTCTGCTCCAGAGTACGTGATAGACGTTCTGATGCAGCAGAACTTCAAGGAGCCCACAGCCATCCAGGCTCAGGGTTTTCCTCTGGCTCTGAGCGGCAGGGACATGGTGGGCATCGCCCAGACTGGCTCAGGGAAAACCCTGTCGGTAAGACGCTCCACTCTGTCTCTGTTACCATCTTATCGGGGGAAGTCGTGGCCTGATGGTTAGGGAGTCGGACTTGTAACCTGAAAGTTGCTGGTTTGATTCTCGCACCGGCAGGAATTGAAGGTGGGGATTGTGAACAAACAGCACTCTCTCTGCCTTCGATACCATGACGTTCAACCCTCAATTGCAACCGGAGCAATAGCTGCCCACTGCTCCGGGTGTATGTTCATTATGTGTGTGTACTTGGATGGGTTAAATGCAAAGGGTTAATTTTTTTAAATCTTTGTTGTCATGATCACCCTCGTTGTCTCAACATGCTGGACCCTTCCAGCAGAACTGCACTTGGAGTCCAGATTGTTCTGAGAGGGACTTGGGACTGGACTAGTCTTCTGTCTCGATTTAACCTGCGTTCTACAAACTGAAGATCCTGTTCTGTGTTGTATTTCTCAGTATCTCCTGCCTGCTATTGTTCACATCAACCACCAGCCGTACCTGGAGAGAGGAGACGGACCCATAGTGAGTCACACCAGGACGACCTTCAGGAGACTAGACTACTGATCACAGTCCTGCACTATGATCTGATCTGATCACAGTCCTGCACTATGAACAGCTCTGATCACAGTCCTGCACTATGAACTGATCTGATCTACTGATCACAGTCCTGCACTATGAACTGATCTGATCACAGTCCTGCACTATGAACTGATCTGATCTACTGATCACAGTCCTGCACTATGAACTGATCTGATCTACTGATCACAGTCCTGCACTATGAACAGCTCTGATCACACTTCAGCTCTGAGCTGAACTGAGCCTAAAGCTTAAGTTCACCTCTTAGTTGCTGGGTATTTTCACATGACTGTTGAAGTTAGTGTTAATATTAGTCTTTTAAAAATAACATTTTAAAAGGGCTCTCTTAACGTGTCCGTGTGTGTGTGTCCCTGTGTGTGTGTGTCCCTGTGTGTGTGTGTCCCTGTGTGTGTGTGTCCGTGTGTGTGTGTGTCCGTGTGTGTGTGTGTCCGTGTTGTGTGTGTCCGTGTGTGTCTGTGTGTGTGTGTGTCCGTGTGTGTCTGTGTGTGTGTGTCCGTGTGTGTGTGTGTGTCCGTGTGTGTGTGTCCGTGTGTGTGTGTGTCCGTGTGTTGTCCGTTCGTGTGGTGGTCCGTGTGTGTGTGTGTGTCCCGTGTGATGTTGTGTGTGTCGTGTGTGTGTGTGTGTTTGGTGTGTTGTCCGTGTCCGTGTGTGTGTGTGTGTGTGTGTGTTAGTGCCTGGTCCTGGCCCCCACCAGAGAGCTTGCCCAGCAGGTACAGCAGGTTGCCCATGACTACGGAAGATCATCCCGCATCAAGAGCACCTGTGTGTACGGCGGGGCCCCTAAGGGCCCTCAGATCAGAGACCTGGAGAGAGGTGAGGCCGGGCGCGAGGCCCCGTCCTGCCGGTCCTAGTCTTCACCGGCCTCTAGCACGCTGGCGAGGCTGCAGGCTCCGCCCTCTCTGAACAGCTCTTCCTGTCCCTCAGGTGTGGAGATCTGCATCGCCACGCCCGGGCGTCTCATCGACTTCCTGGAAGCAGGGAAGACCAACCTGCGACGCTGCACCTACCTGGTGCTGGACGAGGCTGACCGCATGCTGGACATGGGCTTCGAGCCCCAGATACGCAAGATCGTCGACCAGATCAGGGTAGGGGAGCAGGAGCAGGGACGGGACAGGGACATGGGACACGGGACAGGGGCAGGGACAGGGTCCTGGTGCCTGATATCAGTTCATTAGTTGCCTCTTCTGCTTCTCTGTCTGCCCCCTCCTCTGTCTCTCTCTGGCCTTTCCCTCTCCTCTGTCTCATCTCTTTCTCTTTTTCTCTGTCCCCCTCTCGCCCTTCTCTCTTTCTGGTGTATCTTTCTCTTTCCCCTCTCTTCTTCTGTGTCTCTCTCTCTTCCTCTCGTGTCCCCCGCCTGAAACAGTCAGACCCTGATGTGGAGCGCCACCTGGCCCAAGGAGGTGCGGCAGCTGGCGGAGGACTTCCTGCGGGACTACGTCCAGATCAACGTGGGCGCTCTGGAGCTCAGCGCCAACCACAACATCCTGCAGATAGTGGACGTGTGTATGGAGGGGGAGAAAGATAACAAGTAAGAGAGAGGCTGGATTGGACTCATTCTGACATTATTGAAGCACTAGTGTTCATCATGTTCTATCTACCCTCTCTGCTCACCCCCTTCTTACTTCACATAGATCTAACGCTCTCTTCCCCTGTGTTTGTGCTCCCTCTCCTTTCTCCTCTCCCTCCTTCCTCCTCCTCCCTGCCTCCTCCCTCCCTCCCTCCTTCTCTTCTCCGCTCCTCCCTCCCTCCTCTTCCTCGCCCGTCCCTCCTCTCTCCTCTCCCCTCCCTCCTTCTCGTCCCCTCCTCCTCCTCCCTCTTCTCTCCTCTCTCCTCCTCTCTTCCTCCTCCTCCTCTCCTCCCTCCCTCCTCTCTCCCTCCCTCCCCAGACTACTCCAGCTTATGGAGGAGATCATGGCAGAGAAGGAGAACAAGACCATCATCTTTGTGGAAACCAAGAAGCGCTGTGATGACCTGACTCGCAGGATGAGGAGAGACGGGTGAACTCTCTCTCTCTCTCTCTCACTCTCTCACTCTCTCTCACTCTCTCTCTATCTCTCTCTCTCACTCTCTCTCACTCTCTCTCTATCTCTCTCTCTCGCTCTCCCTCGCTCTCTATCTCGCTCTCTCGCTCGCTCTCTCGCTCTCTCTCTCGCTCTCTCTCTCGCTCTCTCTCTCGCTCTCTCTCGCTCTCTCTCGCTCTCTCTCTCGCTCTCTCTCTCTCGCTCTCTCTCGCTCTCTCGCTCTCGCTCTCACTCTCACTCTCTCTCTCACTCTCTCTCTCTCTCACACACGCACTCACACACACGCACTCACACACACGCACCTACTCTCTCCCCCTCTCTCTCACCTCCCCGAACACGCTAAAAATGTGTTTCTCTCTGCCCTCAGGTGGCCAGCTATGTGTATCCATGGTGACAAGAGCCAGCCTGAGAGAGACTGGGTTCTGACAGGTGGGAGACTCCCTTGTGAAGGAGGAAGTCTGTTCGGCCTCTGTTCGGCCTCTGTTCGGCCTCTGTTCGGCCTCTGTTCGGCCTCTGTTTGGCCTCTGTTTGGCCTCTGTTCGGCCTCTGTTTGGCCTCTGTTCGGCCTCTGTTTGGCCTCTGTTCAGTGTTCTTGGAGTCAGTCTATTCTGCTCCAGTTATTTTGCTAGGAAAAAAACACACATTCTGGTTGACCTGTGTTTTGCTGTGTGACCTGTGACCTCTGTTCTGCCTGACCTTTGACCTCTTCCCCCTGTGTTCTGTCCAGAGTTCCGGAGTGGCAAGGCTCCCATCCTCATTGCTACTGATGTGGCCTCGCGTGGTCTAGGTAAGGTGCCTGGTACACACCGTACAGTACACACAGTACAGTACACACACACAGTACAGTACACACACACACACAGTATACACACACAGTACAGTACACACACAGTACAGTACACAAACAGTACACATACACAGTACACACACACACACACAGTACAGTACAGGACACACACGCACACTGTGCAATACACACAGCCCATAGACACAGTACACAAACACACACACATGGTCCGGTCCACACAGTACACAAACACACACACATGGTCCAGTCCACACAGTCGTCCCTCACACAGATTAATGGTGCTGGTGGGCTGCCTGCATGTTAGAGTCCCAATAGGAGTGCTGCTCTCTGTTAGCAGAGAAGCCTGGTGTTACTGCAGCCCTAATGTACTGCAGCCCTAATGTACTGCAGCCCTAATGTACTGCAGCCCTAATGTACTGCAGGCCAGGTGTCTGCAGCCCTTGTGTCTGCAGGCTAGCTGTTACTGCAGGCTAGCTGTTACTGCAGGCTAGCTGTTTCTGCAGGCCTGGTATCTGCAGGCCTGGTGTCTGCAGGCTAGCTGTTACTGCAGGCTAGCTGTTACTGCAGGCTAGCTGTTTCCGCAGGCCAGCTGTTTCTGCAGGCCTGGTGTCTGCAGCCCCAGTTCTGCAAGCAGCCTAGCCTGCAGAGCAGGTAGCAGAGCAGGTAGCAGAGCAGGTAACAGCAGGTAGCAGAGCAGGTAGCAGAGCGGCGATGTGTATCTAATGTGTCTGAACGTATCGTGACTGGATGGTAGTTTGGTGATGCAGCCTCCCTTAACCACAGATGGAGTTTTCTTTGACCTAATTTTGTTTTTGTTTTTCTGTGTTTCATTTTTTTGTTTCGTTTTGTTTATTTGTTTCCACATTTCTCTTCCGGCAACTAGAAGCTCACAGGCCCCTGTGGAGCCTGCAGCCGGACCCAGGCATGACTAATCGAAGCCTGAGTTGATGAGAGAAACTCGGGGGGAGAGAGAGAGAGAGAGACGGCCTGATTAATCAATCCCAGAAAAGAGGCACCTCTCCAAACCCAGACCAGAACCCTCGGTGCTCCCCCCCCCCCGTCCACTAGCCCGGTTGCCTGGGCGACGGGCGGATGGGGGTGGCGACGAGAGGTGCTGCTGGGAATCCAAATTATCCTCCGGGGTGGGAGGGGCGAGCGGGGCATGGAGGGGGGGGCCTGCGACAGTAACGCACCACTTTCACAACGTAACGGGTAACTCAAGGCGATGGACGACCCCCCCCCCCAATCCCCGTCACATGGGCTCCCTACGGACTCCTCTCCCTCTCACCCTCCTCACCCTGACACCACCTGCAAACATTCCAACCCATGGCCACTTCCCTACAACATCACTCTGTGGGCAGAAGCAGGTGCGTTGGCCCCCTGTCCTCTCCGTCAGTGCTGCCCCCGGTGGTCAGTAGTGGTGGTGCGTTACCAGAAGACGCAGGCAGGCGGCCCAGGCTCCCCTCTGACCTCTGACCTTGCCCTGCTGCTCCCCCATCTTCCTGGAGCCACGCCCCCGGCAGGGCTGGCCCCTCCTCTCTGCAGGCGTCGTCATGACGTCATGTCTGGTCCTGGCTGGCAGGAATCCTGGTCTGAAGCCTCCTCTCTCTCTCTCTCTCTACACCTCTCTCTCTTTACACCTCTCTCTCTCTCTCTCTCTCTCTCTCTCTCTCTCTACCTACACCCTCTCTCCTCTCTCTCTCCTCTCTCCTCCCCCACACACCTCTCTTCTTCTCCTCCTACTCGCTCTCTCCCTCCTCTCTCCAACACCTCACTCCTCCTATTCTCGCCTCTCCTCCCGCTCCTTAAACCCCCTCCTGCTCTCTCCTACTTCTCTCTCTCTCCTACACCTCATCCTCTCTCTCTCTCTCGCTACACCTCTCTCTCTCCTCATCCGTACACTCTCCTCCTACTCTCCTCTCATCTCCTCTCTCTAACACACCTCTCTTCTGCTCTCTCTCTCCTCCTCTCTAACCTCTCTCTCTCTCTCTCTCTCCTCTCTCCTCTCTCTACCACACCTCTCTCCTCTCTCTCTCTCTCTCTCTCACTACCACCTCTCTCTCTCCTCGCTCTCTCTCTCTACACCTCCCTCTACGTCTCTCTTCCGCTCTACACCTCCTCTCTCTCTCCTACACCTCTCTCTTCTCTCCTTTCTTCTACACTCTCCTCCTCTCTCCTCCGTCTCTACACCTCTCTCTCTCTCTCTCTCTCTCTACACCTCTCTCTCTCTCTCTCTCTCTCTTACACCTCTCTCTCTCTCTCGTCTCTCTCTCCTCTCTCTCTCTACACTCTCCCTCTCTCGCTCTATATCCCTTTCTCTCTGACACCCTCTCCAACATACACCTCTCTCTCTCTCTCTCCACCTCTCTACTCTCTCTCTACACCTCTCTCTCTCTCTGCCTTTTCTCCTACACCTCTCTCTCTCCTCTCTCTCTCTCACACCTCTCTCTCTTCTCTCTTTCTACCACCTCTCTCTCGCTCTCTCTACACCTCTCTCTCTCTCTCCATACACTTCTCCTCTCTCTCTAACACCTCTCTCTCTCTGCGCTCCACCTCTCTTCTCTCCTTACCCTCTTTCTCTCCCTCCACACCTCTCTCTCTTCTCTCTCTCTCCTCTACACCGCTCTCTCTCCACCTCTCTCTCTCATACTACACCGTTCTCTCTCTCTCTACACCATCTCTCTCTCTCTCCCTGTCTCTCATCTTGTTCTCTCTCTCTCTCTGTCTCTCTCTCTCTACACCTCCCTTCCTACCCCTCCCTCTCCCTACCTCACTCTCTCTACCTGTCTCTCCTTCGTTACCGCTCCCTCTCTCTCCCTCTTTCCGCAGTTCCTGACCTCTGTCCCAGTTGGCCCTGGTGTGTGTGTGTGTGTGTGTCTGTATTTGACTGTGTGTGTGTGTGCTCTGTGTACAGTTGACCCCTGACCTTATGAAGGATCATTTCCCATGATCCTCCTCTCAGCCTGCCCCTGCAGTCAGGTTCCCGCTCACAGACACACACGATCACCCCCCGCCGCCCCCCGCCGCCCCCCGCCCCCCCCGCCCAACACAAACTCCTCCTCAGCCGACGCCCCATGGTGTTCAGGCTCCCCCTACTGTCTGTTTCTTGTTACTGCAACTCCTGGGCTCGTGGACTGGCTGCTGGCGTCCAGGAAGTATCCGGAAGGAAAGTCTTCTCCTCCGGTCTCTTCCAGCCGTCTCCTCCGACATTCACACCCCTTCTAAAGACCTTGGAAAGCCCCCCCTCCCCATTCCTCACATCCTTCACACCTGCGAGACCTCCAGCTGTTTACAGCTGGTGTGTAGACCAGCCTGTCTGTGTTGGAAAGACTGGTTGGATGCTTATAGACTGCTCTGGAAGTCATTTCAAACACCTCGATAGCCAAGGAGCAGTCGAGCGCACCTAACCCCCACCCCCCCCACCCCACCCCCCCATCAGAACCAGCGTCTCCCAGGAAGCAGGGAGACTTGAAGAGGCAGAAAGTGAGAGATCCGGGCCCTGGTCTAGACCCTGGGGTCCATCACCCTTGAGCCTCCGAGAGCAGCTCCAGGACAGGCTGGGCTCAGGTCCGGTCCAGCCTGGGTCCTGATCCTGGTTCTGGGGCTGGGATGTCCCCAGGCGCTGGGAGGGGTGTGTGGAGAGGTGAGACGGAGTAGTCCTCCGTCACTACAAACCTCCCTACCCCTGCACACCTCCCAGGACCGGGCCGGGGGCAGACCGGGCCAGGGGCAGACCTGGCCGGGCCAGGGCGTGGGGGGGACGGGGGCAGACAAAGCTAAACCTTGTAAGTAAATTCCAAATCTCTTGACAGGGTAAGTACCCCCACCCCTTCCCCAACACTCCTCTATTCCACATCAGCAAGGAGACTTAGGAAGCCCACCGCAGCATAGTCTTCAGAGCCCTCTGATGTCATCTGTAATGAGAAACAGACTATCTAGCTTTCCTTTAACAACAACAAAAAACACACTAAAGTGTAGTTATAAAAATGGCGTCATTTGAAACGCTCCAACACATACATTTCCCCTGGCTTCTCTGTGGTCGTGCGAGTGCTTCAGAGGAGAGTCACGCCCTTCAACATCCCCCTTTTTCCTTGACTCAGGGAAACAGCATCTCTTTGTATTCCTCCAAACCAACCTGAAGGTCTCTTAGAGAGATGATATGCTTGCTACTCAGTATAGATTGGTCAGGTGTATTTTTAGACAGGTAAGTGACTGTTGCTGAACGGGTATTTTACAGGTATTGTCTGTCTTCAAATCTATTTTTTAACTTTGTCTGAAATGCAGATCATATTTTGTTCCTCCTCCTCTCACCCTGACCTTGCTTTGAGGAAGTATGAAACAGTAAACCTCAGTGTTGTAGACCATCACATCAGCAAGCTAACTTGTCTCTCTGTCTCTCTCTCCTCCCCTATTGATCCACCAACCGCTCCCAAAGACGTGGAGGACGTGAAGTTTGTGATCAACTACGACTACCCCAACTCCTCGGAGGACTACATCCACCGCATCGGGCGCACAGCTCGCAGCACCAACAAGGGCACAGCCTACACCTTCTTCACCCCAGGGAACCTGCGCCAGGCCCGGGACCTCATCAGGGTCCTGGAGGAGGCACGGCAAGCTATCAACCCCAAACTGCTGCAGCTGGTCGACTCTGGACGTGGGGGAGGGAGCGGAGGAGGTGAGGGAGGGAGGTGGGGAGCAGAGGGAGGGAGGGAGGTGAGGGAGGGAGGTGGGGAGCAGAGGGAGGGAGGTGAGGGGGGGAGGTGGGGAGCAGAGGAGGAGGTGAGGGAGGAGGTGTCGGTCTGTCTCGTGTCCTCTCTCCTTTGTTATCTCCGTCTCCCTCTAACTCTCCCCCTCTCCCGGTTGCTAGGCAGCAGGTCCCGTTTCCGTGGCGCCGGCTCCAGCTCCAACAACCCCAACCTGATGTACCAGGATGAGTGTGAGCGTCGCATGAAGAGCGTGGGGGGAGGCAGCAAGGACAGTAGAGGGGACGGTAGAGGGGACGGTAGAGGGGACAGTAGAGGAGACAACAGGAGCAGTCGCGATCCAGAGCGCTCCTCCTCCTCCTCTTACCGGGAGCGTAGCTCCAGAGATGGGCGTGGCAGCTACAGCTCCTCCTCTGGCTCCTCCTCCTCCTACGAGGCGTACCAGAGCAGCAGCGCTCAGTACAGCTCGTCCAGAGGAGCGTCTGGCTCCACAGGCTCCGCCCCTCCCCCTTCATTGGCCGGCCCTCAGCCACTCATGGCGCAGCAGGTCACCCCTGCCCAGCCCATGATGGGGCTCATGGGACACGCCCCCTTTCAGTTCGCCCCCCCACCCCCGCCTCCGGCCGCTGGACGGAAGTAGACACACACACACACACACACACACACTGCCACACACACACACACACTGCCACACACTCTCACACACACACACACACTGCCACACACACACACACACTCTCACACACACTGCCACACACTTGCATGAAGATGCGTGAAACTGCTATCGTTACCAAGTTTGAATTTGTGAATTAGCGTCTCCAGTCACACGTTTGAATAGGGGACCACATGCCACCGTATATTACTGAGGAAAATCTGACCTAGTGTCTCTTTTTAAGATAGCCCTGTTTATTTACACACACACACACACACACACACACACACACACACACATACATACACACACACACACACACACACACACACACACATACACACACACATACA
>BROE01000018.1:819927-869532 GCA_036571765.1 Plecoglossus altivelis | reverse complement strand
CCCCCCTCCCTCCCTCACTCCTCCCTCCCTCCCTCCCTTCCTACCTACCTGAAAAGAGTCCCAGGCAGTGGAGTCGTCTGGCTGTGAGGCTGCAGACGTCAGGGTCCCCTCACTCAACCCTGTCACACACAGGGGGCGTGGCTTCAAATACACGGACAAGGGGGGCGTGGCTTCAAGTACACTGACAGGGGGCGTGGCTTCAAGTACACTGACAGCTCAGACTGACAGGGGGGCGTGGCATCATGCAGATTGACAGGCGGGCGTGGCATCATGCAGATTGACAGGGGGCGTGGCATCATGCAGATTGACAGGGGGGCGTGGCATCACGCAGATTGACAGCTAGGTACCGTTAAGACAGAGGAACCACACTGACTCTATCCTGACAGTTATCATTCCTCACCTAGTGACATCAGCTCGTCGTCAAGGAGACTAAGGCCCATTTCTTGTGAAGGGGCGTTCGCTTGGTCTGTTGGCGTGGGGAATTCTGGGAAGGAGGGCGGGGACTGTGGCGACGTGTCCAATCCCGACAGGTCTAGCAGCGCCGTGCTTCTGTTTCCTGTTTGTGATACAAGTTCAAATCTGTTTGCAGACATCGTTTGAGTTACCTCATATTTTAAGTCGGTGACTGTGTGTGTGTTCATTACTGTGTGTTTAATTTACCTGTGTGTGTGTGTGTGTTTACCTGTGTGTGTGTGTGTGTGTTTACCTGTGTGTGTGTGTTTACCTGTGTGTGTGTGTTTACCTGTGTGTGTGTGTGTGTGTGTTTACCTGTGTGTGTGTGTGTGTGTGTGTGTGTTTACCTGTGTGTGTGTTGTCAGCAGTGCTGTTCCCATTCACCTCCTCTCCCTTCACCTGTTGCTTGTACCTGTTGATGACCTGGGTCACACTGTCATTGGCCTGCAGGATCTCAGCTGTCCAGACAGGAGACGCACACACACACACACACACACATGCACACACACACACGCATGCACACACACACACACGCACGCACACACACGCACACACACAGGAGGGAGAATGAATACACGCACACAGGGGACACAAAGACAGACAGACTGACAAACAGACACAGACAGACGGAGACAGAGACAGACAGCCAAACAGACAGACAGACACAGACAGACAGACACAGAGAGACAGACAGACAAACAGACACAGAGGCAGACAGACAGAGACAGAGAGAGACAGACAGGCAGACAGACAGACAGACAGACATACAGACAGACAGACAGCTGGTTCTCACCTAAAGCCTCGTCGTTGTCCTCTGTGTCACTGGCCAATCTGAAAAGAGCTGGCCTCATCTTCTCACAGCGCTGGTACAGATCCTACACACACACACGCACACGCACACACACACACATTTTAACATGTACCAGGTGTCTATCTGTGTGAGTGTGTGTGTGTGTGTTTGTGTGAGTGTGTGTCTGTCAGTGTGTGTGTGTGTGTCAGTGTGTGTGAATGTGTATATCAGCGTGTGTGTGTATCAGTGTGTGTGTGTGTGTGTGTAAGCGTGTGTATCAGTGTGTGTGTGTATCAGTGTGTGTACGTGTGTGTGTGTGTTTGTGTGTATCAGTGTGTGTATCAGTGTGTGTATGTATCAGTGTGTGTGTTTGTGTGAGTGTGTGTGTAAGCGTGTGTGTATCAGTGTGTGAGTGAGTGTGTAAGCGTGTGTGTATCAGTATGTGTGTGTGTGTGTGTCAGTGTGTGTGTGTGTGTGTCAGTGTGTGTCAGTGTGTGTGTGTGTACTCAGCACACCTGCAGTAGCTCCAGGTTACTGCTGCTCCCATCATGCTCCTCCAGCAGCTGAGTCAGCAGTCCCACACTCTCCTTCACTTCCTGGATGGTGTTCACACGCCTGGACACCTTCTCTGCTCGCCTCTGGTCCTGAGGGGGTCACACACACACACACACAAACGCACGCACACGCACACACACACACGCAGACACACGCAGACACACGCAGACACACGCAGACACACACACACACACGCACACGCACACGCACACACGCGTACGCACGCACGCACACACACACACACACACACACACTCACACACACACACAGACACACACAGAGACATGCACACAGACACACAGAGACACACACACACACACACAGACACACACAGTCAGACACAGTCAGACACACAGTATACAGCTGCATTATACCTGCAGTATTTCGACATGGGTTGGTGAAGAAGCAAGCATGGAAGGAGAGCTGAAAGGATCCTCACTTCCTGAACCATTTCCTTGATCAGTTTGTTAGCAGCCTTCAGGTCCTCAGGATGTGGGCTGTTCAACAGACGAGACAGCATCTACAACAGCACCCGCAGGAGAGGACCAGAGAGGGGAGGGAGGAGGAGAGAGAGAGGAGGAAGGGAGGGAGGGGAGAGATGAGAGAGGGAGGGAGGGACGGAGAGAGAGGGAGAGAGAGAGAGAGAGAGAGGAGGAAGGGAGGGAGGGGAGAGGGAGAGGAGAGAGGGGAGAGAGAGGAGAGAGAGAGGAGAGAGGGACGGAGGGAGGAGGAGGGAGGGGAGAGAGAGGAGAGTGGGAGGGATGAAAAGAGAAAGAAGCGAGGGAGGAGGAGGAGAGAGGGAGGGAGACAAAAACAGGTTAGAGTAAAGGGTAGAAGTAACGTGTGTTTGACTAAAACACAGATCACATAACAGACAGTAGTCTTCCTCTCTAGATCATCCCAACCTTGGACTTCTCCTCGTCCTCAAACACAGCGTTCCTGGGTCTGGGAGGAGGCGCCAACCACAGCTGATCAGGAGGAAGGTCTGGGTCCTGTTTCACCATGCCTGGGTTTCAAAAGGAGTCGCAAGTCAAAGAGGCTTTGTGACACAATGCTGGAAGGCTGCACCTTAACCTGAATGAATGAAGTACCTGTATGAAGTGTGTGTGAGTGTGTATGTAGTGAGTGTATGTAGTGTGTGTATGTAGTGTGTGTGTATGTAGTGTGTGTATGTAGTGTGTGTATGTAGTGTGTGTGTGTGTGTGTATGTAGTGTGTGTGTGTGTGTATGTAGTGTGTGTGTATGTAGTGTGTGTGTGTGTATGTAGTGTGTGTGTATGTAGTGTGTGTGTATGTAGTGTGTGTGTGTGTGTGTATGTAGTGTGTGTATGTAGTGTGTGTATGTAGTGTGTGTATGTAGTGTGTGTGTGTGTGTGTATGTAGTGTGTGTGTATGTAGTGTGTGTGTGTGTGTGTGTATGTAGTGAGTGTGTATGTAGTGTGTGTGTATGTAGTGTGTGTGTGTGTGTGTATGTAGTGAGTGTGTATGTAGTGAATGTGTATGTAGTGTGTGTGAAGTGTGTGTGTATGTATGAAGTGTGTGTGTATGAAGTGTGTGTGTATGTAGTGTGTGTGTATGTAGTGTGTGTGTAGTGAGTGTGTATGTAGTGTGTGTGAAGTGTGTGTGTATGTAGTGTGTGTGAAGTGTGTGTGTATGTATGAAGTGTGTGTGTGTATGTATGTATGTATGAAGTGTGTATGTATGTATGAAGTGTGTATGTATGGTAGTTTGAGTGGGACTATATGCTCTAATATGTTCTTGTAATGCTGACAATTTGTTGCGTTTCCTCACACGGCACAGCAAGCACATATGTACAGTAATGGGCACACAGCACAGCAAGCACATATGTACAGTAATGGGCACAGCACAGCAAGCACATATGTACAGTAATGGGCACACAGCACAGCAAGCACATATGTACAGTAATGGGCACACAGCACAGCAAGCACATATGTACAGTAATGGGCACAGCTCAGCAGAAGAGCATTTGGCTCCAGTTCAAGAGGTCAATGAAGACACTGTAGTTATGACAGTCTAGTAAGTCACCTTGCTTCTTCAACATCTGGTAGGCGTCAGAAATCTTAGTCTCATCAGGCAGACTCAGAGTCCAGCTGTATATCAGCTCCAGAACCTTCTTCTTCACGGGTTCTGGGGAACGCGAGCCCAGGTACTGAGATGGTAGAGAGGAAGCAGAGAGAAGTTCACAGACGAAATGTCCAATAGGGTTTGAACCTGTAGCATCTACCATTAGACCACAGTCTGTCATAACCTGAACTCATAACCTTAACATCTACCATTAGACCACAGTCTCTCAGAACCTGTAGCATCTACCATTAGACCACAGTCTGTCATAACCTGAACATCTACCATTAGACCACAGTCTGTCATAACCTGAACATCTACCATTAGACCACAGTCTGTCATAACCTGAACATCTACCATTAGACCAGTCTGTCATGACCTGAACATCTACCATTAGACCACAGTCTGTCATAACCTTAACATCTACCATTAGACCACAGTCTGTCATGACCTGAACATCTACCATTAGACCACAGTCTGTCATGACCTTAACATCTACCATTAGACCACAGTCTGTCATAACCTGAACATCTACCATTAGACCACAGTCTGTCATAACCTGAACATCTAATATTAGACCACAGTCTGTCATGACCTTAACATCTACCATTAGACCAGTCTGTCATAACCTGAACATCTACCATTAGACCACAGTCTGTCATAACCTGAACATCTAATATTAGACCACAGTCTGTCATGACCTTAACATCTACCATTAGACCACAGTCTGTCATGACCTTAACATCTACCATTAGACCACAGTCTGTCATAACCTGAACATCTACCATTAGACCACAGTCTGTCATAACCTGAACATCTAATATTAGACCACAGTCTGTCATGACCTTAACATCTACCATTAGACCACAGTCTGTCATAACCTGAACATCTACCATTAGACCACAGTCTGTCATAACCTGAACATCTACCATTAGACCACAGTCTGTCATAACCTGAACATCTACCATTAGACCAGAGACTCTCATAACCTGAATATCTACCATTAGACCAGAGACTCTCAGACTAGGAAGTGTTATAGAGGCCAGATCAGGCTGAACATTTAGATGATGCAGTGTTTTTAGTGCTAAACCTGGCTCAGCAATTACTTTGTTGTAACAAGTGTATATTTACTTGGACAGACTTTTGCACACGTGCACACACGCACACGCACGCTCACACCGCCAACACCACACACACACACACAACACCGTTTACCTTGGGAGACACAACTTTGATGAGCTCGTTGAGAAAGCGAAACTTCCCCACTTCGTTGTGAAATCGTTTCCCACATTCTTTCATACACGTCTCCAGCACCTGGTGAAACACAAGAACACTCAGAAGAGCACCTGCTTAAAGAGTCACGTGGAGGCTGTGTGCCTGGTCTCCCAGGGACCTCTAGGAGTGAAGGAGGAGAGAAGAGAGGGGGAAGAGAAGACGAGAGAGGAGGGAGAGAGGAGAAGGAAGGGGAAGAGCAGGGCAAGAAGTGAGAGGGGGAGAGAAGAGGAGAGGGAGGAGAGAGGAGAGAGAAGGGAGAGAGGGCAAGAGAGGAGAGGGGGAAGAGAAGGAGAGAGAGGAGGAGAGAGTGGAAGAAGGCAAGAGAGGAGAGGGGGGAGAGAGAGAGGAAGAGAGGGGAGAGAGGGAGGGGGAGAGAAAGAGAGGGGCAGAGAGAAGAGGAGGGGTGACGAGGGGGAGAGAGAAGAGAGGGGGAGAGAGAAGAGTGGGGGAGAGAGAGAGTGAGGTGGAGGGAGAGGGGTGAGAGAAAGAGGGGTGAGAGAAGAGAGGGGGTGAGAGAGAGAGGGTGTGAGAGAAGAGAGGGAGAGAGAAGAGAGAGGGGGTGAGAGGAGAGAGGGAGAGAGAAGAGGAGAGAGGGGAAGAGAGGAGAATGCAGAACTAAAGGTAAAGCAAGGTTCAGCCTGGCTACATGAACATGTTTTGTTGCTGTGTCACTGCACTTGCTCAGTACCTGAGATATACTGAGAAAACGGTCTATTGTAAAGTCTACTTCCTGGTGGTTACTGAACAGATGTCGTTAAATAACAACTCTAATCCGCTAGACGATGAATTAAAACACACACGTTTGTAAATAACCCACAATTTAAAATCCCAAGTTGCCGCACAATGTAGTTCTCAAGCAACAAAAAAAACAAACACAAACAGACGCATTCTCAAGATCTTTCATTGTTTTGACAGCAAGCTGTTTTCGCCATGGTAACTGGCAGGGTTTCCACGGAAACCAGGCCCTCACCAGTAGAGCTTGTGTTGCTTCCCACTCTTGGGGAGACTGGATCTTGTGAGCCAGGAGTCTGGTGGCCAGTTGGGGGCTAAGACAGAGAATAAAGGTATTGGGTCAAATCAGCACTTTAAGAAACACCTACTAGCACGTTTTTCAACGGAAAATCTACTCTCATAGCTGTCTGGGCCAGCTCTATGCGTCTTTATTACCTTGTACAATTTCAGTGCTACGATTTAATTTGACCTCTCTGTGATGATTAAAGTTGTATTTTAATGTTCAGCATTGCACACGTGTTAAATATTTATCTGTGCTTCATAACCGACGATAAGCAAGGTTTGTGTTCCGAAATCATCATGTGATTTCTTACCAGTCAAGTGAGCAAGATACGAGGCAGAATTAGCTTTCACTTACCCCTCCAAATCATTATTGAGCTGCTCGCAAAACGCATGAATCCCCTCCCAGTCTGTGTCTCTGTTCAGCGGGTTTGTGGCTCTGTCTGTAACATGAAGGATTCACCGTCGGAATTTCACAATCATCACAATGGCAGTTGAGGACATCCTTCATGTTAAAAGTGCTTCCTGAAATTGTTCAGCCCTGAGTCACTTAAACTAGCATCAGCAGTTAATACAAAGCCTTGCGTCGTATGTCGATCATCTTAAAGGCAACCTTGCAAGTCACTGCTAATGCTACATCTATATATATGACGCGAAGTTGGCATTTGATGTTCCCCTATTAGAAAGGACGCTTCTGGAACAATCTGTTTTTGACAGCTAGCTGACTAGCTAGGTACCTAAATAGTTAGCTTAACACCGCTTGACTGTGTGACAGCTGGCTAGCAAAACAGCTATCTGGCTAGGCTGCTAGCTAGCCGATGGTTCTGATAGCAGCTATGCCCACAAACGTTTTGCTTCAAGCATTGACATAAATTGTCGTCTTGGACATTGCATTCAATCCTACACTTACATGCCGTCTATGCACGATCATTTAACTGTGTCCGTCACCTTTATAAGTTCAAACCACTTACTAATTCGGCACTCCAAACTCTCCGCGTCAGGTGGCGCAGCCATCGCTACGGGATTTCTGTTTGACGCAAGAGTATCGCGAGAACAACGAAGTGGTCGGCTGTGGTTCAGGTCTGACAACTTGTTGTGGGGTCCTGTGGCTGTCTGAATGATCTGTGACTGCGGGTAGCGGCATAACATCCTCTCTGATTGTAACGATGTGTTTTATCATACGTTCAAATTGTATTTGTTGTTTGTTTACCGCGACGGCTCCCAAACAACCGCTTTCACGGTAATCTCTAGACACGTATAACTGTCATCTATCAAAGAGACCTCACTCGAACGTCCCCTCTTCAACTGTTGCGTAGACACTGTATTTACAAAACAATCAGCACAATTTGACTGTCTACACCTCTAAGATTTCACATGGTTTTTTTTAATATTTAGATAGTAGTTGCAGTTGATTGTGTTCCCAGGCTGAAACTTAAACCTAAACTAATTTTAGATGCTGTCGTGTGTCCCTCTATCGGTCTGAAGCTGCATTGCAGGCTAGGCTTCATGCGCGCCTAGACTAGAATCAAGT
Source organism: Plecoglossus altivelis (assembly GCA_036571765.1). Classification (NCBI taxonomy): domain Eukaryota; kingdom Metazoa; phylum Chordata; class Actinopteri; order Osmeriformes; family Plecoglossidae; genus Plecoglossus; species Plecoglossus altivelis. Next base: position 861,836 of record BROE01000018.1, on the reverse strand, counting down.
AGAGTGAGTAACGGATTTGTTTTTAATTCAATTTACTCGTCCCAAGTATGGTTAATCAAGAACAAGGAAGTCCTTATTCTTTGAAAACAACGACGATGTTCTGGCAACATGATTAAACTATTTTTGGGAATTCTCGAATGGGACTCTCACAAGTTTACGTGAGTTTGTTGTAACAACATTGTAGTCTAATTGTAGCAAACTGCGGTGTAAAAAGGTATCAACCTGCAGGCAAGATCAGAAAGGAGAAATTGATGTTCGGTGTCTTTGGAGAGACATTTGAGTTAGGGAACGTTTCCGGTAGTTTCCCCTTGTGTTTAGGCTATACGAAGATATAAATGTGCTAGTTGCTAGAGAAGTGAAAAAGATGATTTAAATCATAGACCGTTTCACCATGAACGAACACTGGACTTTTACACTCTGAAGTTTGGACCACGAGAAGTTCGTTTGAATCGAGCAAATATACTCATGGGTTCGCTGAAGACTCTTCAAGACTGGTGTCGGATCGAGTGCGAGAATTACCCCAATGTGGACATTAAGAACATGTCCACGTCATTTAGAGATGGGTTAGCATTTTGTGCTTTAATCCACAAACACCGACCTGATTTAATGTAAGTAACGTCAAACATGTAAGAGGTAGGCTATGCGGTAACAGCCGGGTTAGCCTGCTGAGTTTACCTTCTGTGCTGCTCCGTTATACCGTTATACCGTTATACCGTTATACTCCACATTCTCTAGCGCCTTAAGTCCATCCTCCTATCCACACTCCCACCCGAAGAAAACAATGAAATAGTTTCGACTGTATTTTGTGTTGAATAGATCGACCGTTAGAAAGTAGCATTCTATTGAATACTTCTTTTTTTTGGACCGGTAATAAGACAATTTATTTGATTGCATTGCATTTTAGTTTACAAGTAACAGGAGCCAGGCCAGGGATTAGTTGACCACTGTACTAGTCATCATTGTGCGTTGTCTTATCTGATATTCAGGGTATTTTGATACAATCTTCATTCTCCTTTATGCTGTGTTGGAGTCGTCCTTCCAAGGGAAGATCCTGATTGGCTGTCTAATCTGGGCCTATGAGGATTTTCCCTGACACACATGACAGCATGGAGACTAATCTAACAACTTGTCTTAATTCTCTCCCTCTCTCCCCCCCCCCTCTGTCTCTCCCTCCTTCCTTCCGTTCTCCCCCTCCCCCCCCCTCTCTCCTCCCTCTCCCCTTCCCTCCCCTCCCTCTCCTCTCCCTCTCTCTCTCTCCCCCTGCCCCTCTCTCCCCCTCCCCTCTCTCCCACCCCCTCCTCCTCTCTCCCCTCTCTCTCATCCCCCTCTCCTCTCTCTCCTCCTCTCCTCCTCCCTCTCTCTCTCTCCCTCTCCACCCTCTCTCTCTCCCCTCCCTCTCCTCTCGCGCCTCTCCTCCCCTCCTCTCCTTCGTCCTGATCTAGAGACTTCCACTCCCTCTCCAAGGAAAACGTTTATGAAAATAACCGTTTGGTGAGTTTTAAATCAACATGCCCCCCTCTCCCCTAACCCCTCTCTCCCACCGCCTCTCCCTCTCCCCACCACTCCCCCAACCCCTCTATCCACTTTCTGTATCCCTTCTGCCTTTGTCTCCACCCTTCTTCCCTCGTCTCCCTCTGTTTGATCCTCACTCTGCTCTTGTCCTCCCTCTCTGTCTTCTTGGTTCTTCCGCCTCTGTTGATTCCTCACTGCTCTCTCTCTCCCTCTGTCCTTGTCTCCCTGTGTCCTTATCTCCTTCTGTCCTCGTCTCTGCCAGGCGTTTGAAGTGGCAGCATCCAAACTGGGCATCCCTGCCCTGCTGGACCCTGGAGACATGGTTGCCACGGACGCGCCTGATCGCTTGAGCGTCATGACCTACCTGTCTCAGTATTACCTGGTCTTCAACAAGCTACCTCAGGGTATCGTCATTTGTTTGGATAATTTTGTGTGACTATAGACAGAGTACAGAGAAGTGCATGTTAGTCTGTCTATCCTACTGGATAATCCATACTGTACTAACTATCCATACTGTACTGGATAATCAATACTGTACTAGCTAATCCATACTGTACTGGCTAATCCATACTGTACTGTCTTATCCATACTGTACTGGCTAATCCATACTGTACTGGCTAATCAATAATGTCCTGCTAATCAATAATGTGCTGGCTAATCCATACTGTACTGGCTAATCAATAATGTCCTGCTAATCAATAATGTACTGGCTAATCCATACTGTACTAGCTAATCAAATAATACTGTTGCCTTGCAGCTGGTCCGACCAGGTTAAAGGTGTCATACGTTGATGTCGACCCTACACACATGACAAAGAAACAACTTGCATTTTTAACGGACCTTGAACCAGCCACGGTAACAACGTTTCAAAGTCTTCCTGTACCTGTTCATGTCCATTCTAGCAGCGTTTTCACAGCTACACTTTCCTCTGCTCTGTCCTCTACTTTGTCCTCTACTCTGTCCTCTACTCTGTCCTCTACTCTGTCCTGTTCTAGTACAAGGAATCTATAGTATAAAGTAGGACTCTGTAACATTTTGGTCATCCTGACTGTTTATGTGTGCAGAGCTCATCAGGAATTCAGAGCAGTGCATCTCTCCAGAGCAGCACATCTCACCAGAGCAGTACATCTCACCAGAGCAGTACATCTCTCCAGAGCAGCGCATCTCACCAGAGCAGCGCATCTCTCCAGAGCAGCACATCTCTCCAGAGCGGCACATCTCACCAGAGCAGCGCATCTCTCCAGAGCGGCACATCTCTCCAGAGTGTCGTATCTCTCCAGAGTGGCACATCTCACCAGAGCAGCGTATCTCTCCAGAGCGGCACATCTCTCCAGAGCGGCACATCTCACCAGAGCAGCGTATCTCTCCAGAGCGGCACATCTCACCAGAGCGTCGCATCTCTCCAGAGCGGCACATCTCTCCAGAGCGGCACATCTCACCAGAGCGTCGCATCTCTCCAGAGCGGCACATCTCCCCAGAGCAGCGCATCTCTCCAGAGCAGCACATCTCACCAGAGCAGCGTATCTCTCCAGAGCGGCACATCTCACCAGAGCAGCGCATCTCTCCAGAGCGTCGCATCTCACCAGAGCAGTAGCAGCAGACTAACTGGGGAGTGTGTGACCTGCAGGAAACATGTCCACCTGCTGCAGAGACAGGTGGTGGAAGGCCAGCTGTACCATCGTAGCTGCTTCAGGTACCAGCTCAAAAAACAAACAAATCTATCCTGACCAAGAACAAAGACAGCAATAATCATGATCTTCATCTGGATCTATCTCGGTAGTCTGTCTGTTATTTGTATGTCTTATGCCAGCTGTTAAGTCGTGTGTGTCTTTGTCAAACAGGTGCAGGGTGTGCAGCAGTACCTTGTTACCTGGCTCTTACAGAGAAGGTGACAAGCCCGGCTCATTGGTTTGCACCCATCCCTGCTCAGCCAATCACAGCGCTCGCCCTGACCTCAGCAGACAGGAAGAGACAGGATCCATGGAACGCCTCCCCAAAGCAGTAACGCAGGAAGTGACATCCCAACAGGAAGTGAGGTCGCCCCCTCATGTTGAACGACCCCCCCAGGAGGACGGTACGAAGGACACTGGAGCCTCCCTACAGGAAGCCCCATCTGCCCCGCAGGGGGGCAGTAGTCGGCCGGTACCTGCCCCCAGACGCATCCTGGACTCGTCCTCTGCCCCTCGTCCCGCCCCCAGGACCCGAGGTGGGAAACCCTCGGACAGTTCTGCTCCGGGTCAGTTCCACTGTGGTTTTTGTAATAGTTCTCCTTATGTGAATATGTAAGCATTTCATTTCTGCTTTTTATCACATGATCTCTCTATTGTCTGTTTTGTCTCTTAAAGAAACACCTGCTGACAAAACTCCACCCAGGTGAGTTGAACAGATCTACGTCACGAATACGAAAAGATTCCTTCGTGATTTGAACATTTAACAAGATCTCTTTTTCTACAACCTTTTTCGTCTCTCACTCTGTTTCCCCCATCAGTCCTGCTTCTGTAGGAGGGAGCGTCAGGCCTAGAGACCATCCCTGGATGCGTATTACCAACCCTGGACCCTGGACCAGACTCCCACCTGCCCCACCCCTGAACAAGCCCACCCCCTCCCGGTCCAGCTCCCTCTCACCCCTGCATGGAACCGGGGAATGGTTCTGGAAGAAACCGGCCCCAAGAAACCCTTTTGAAGTACAAGAGGATGAGGAGGATGACGCTGACTCCGAGGAAGGTTCTAGAACTGGCTCAGCGGGTCAGGTCTCCATGGCAACCAGCCAGTCGTGGAGCGGTGCTGGTTCGTTAGCTAAAGCAGCTAAGCCCAGCGACTCTGCCGGTGCTGGGCCAGTGTGCACTGAGGACGACAGGAGACCCACTGGTCATGGGTCATTTCCTGCCAGGACTGGTACCGAGGTCAAGTCAACTGGACCAGGAAAAGCAGGAGAGGACCAGGGCCCTGATATGCTGGGCCTGTCTGGGTCTGCTGGACCAGGACCTGCCCCTCACACGGTTAGAGTTCCACACCTGGACGCAACGCCAGGTGGATCTGCTGTGCTCGGCTCTGGAACAGCGGCAGGTAGCGACCTAGGACCTATAAGCACCTGGGAGACACCTGACCAGGTTGGACAAGCTAGATCACAGCAGGTACTTGGACTGTCAGAGGCTGGTGGTCGAGGTTGCTCTGCTGGAGCTTTCACCAGGAGTGTGTCCGTGCCGGCCATCAGTCCTACCTGTGTCAGCCCTGCCCCTCCAACCCCACTAGCCAATGAGGGGGCAGAAAATCCAACCGAAGCAACCAATGATATCGATCTAGCATCTGCAGTGCCTCACAGTAAGGTAGGTGCATTTATATACTTCAATTCACAATTGATAATATTAGTTCACCAGCCAGCAGCGTGTGGGTACCAAGTAGAGCTACGATACAGATCAGTTCAAACGGTCCAGACTTCCGCAGTGGCAGGAAAGATAAAACACTTGCTGATATGTCACTGGTGCACCGAGTCGTCGTAGCAGAGATGTGGTTTCTGTGCTCTGCGAAACCAGGAAATCAGGTCACGTGACCTTAGGCTCTCGGTAAGATTTGCAGCTCTAATCTGACAAGCATGAGTGCTTGACAGTCTCACAATCCCTTTTTTTTTCCCCCATTCACATACCTTTGTTTTATTGCAGCTGGTAAACCAAAGGCAGCGTACCCAAGTCTGTCAGTATTTATAGATAGTAACTGATCCAGGTTGTCTCGCAGGCCTGTAAAGAGAGCCGAGTCGACCGCGAAGCCACGCCCACTTTCAGCATACCAAAATCCAAGACGTTCCAGGTAACCACGGCAACGCGGGCTGCCGCCCCCGGACATGGCTTCCCCCTCATCAAGAGGAAGGTCAGAGGTCAAAACTGAAGATTTGCAAAAAAATTATAAATCATAATATTACCTTTCTTCTGATCCTGCTTGGCGCTAATGAACTTGCTGCTTGCCCGATTCGCTATTAATCACTTCTGTGTGTGTGAGTTTGTTACATATGCCTGTGTGTATGTGTTTTGGGTACATCTCTGTGTGTGCTATACTACATCTGTGTGTGTGTGCGACTCTGTGTATGTATATCTGCGTGTGTGACTGTGTGTGTGCGTGTGTGGGAGTGTGTGTGTGTAAGCCGTGGCATGTGCGTCGTGTGTGTGTGGTGTTCTCTGCGATACGTGTGTGTGTGGCACATTGTGTGTGCTGCTGTGCGTGTGTGTGTGTGGTGTGCGTACGTGTGTGTGTGTGTGTACAGGTGCAGGCAGGACGTGAGTCCCCAGTGCAGGAGCTGCAGACGTTTGGGGAGATGCGTACGCTCCTGTTGGTAGAACAGATGGCGGCCTGGGTAGAGAGGGGTGGAGCTGGAGAGAAGGCTGAGAGGCTGTGACAGTGGTGGGTCACAGGAAGCAGAGCGGGAGAGAGGGAGGAGGGGAGGCGGGGGAGGAGCAGGGAGGGATGGAGGATTAGAGAGGGATGGGGGAGCAGAGAGGGGGTGAGGAGCATGGTGAGGGGGGTGGGGAGCAGAGGGAGGAGCAGAGGAGATTGGGGGAGCAGAGGGAGGAGTAGAGAGGTATGAGGGGAGCAGGGAAGGAGCAGAGAGGGGAAGCAGGGAGAGGGGAGATAGCCTCAAGAACGCAAAATAGCGTCTTTGCACACTACAATAGGAGGAGAGCAGAGAGAGCATGAGGAGTAGAGAGGGATGGGGGAGCCACGGGAAGAGCAGAGAGGGTGGCAGCAGAGCATGGGGATGGGAGCAGGAGGGAGGAGCAGAGCACGGATTGGGGGAGGAGGGGAAGGGGTGAAGAGGAGAGGGGAGGAGAAGGGGGGGTGGAGCGGGGGCAATGCGAGCGGGGGAGGGACTTGGGCGGACGCTAGGCGGAGGAGAGAGAAGTTGTAATAGGCGAGCAGGGACAGGAGCCAGGAGGAGGAGCAAGAGTGGGGGAGCAGGAGGAGCAGGAGCCAGGAGAGACACGGAGGGGCAGTAGAGACGGGGATGGGGAGCGCAGAAGGAGCCAGAGAGGTGGAGCAGCAGATGGGGATGGGAGCCAGGGAGGACGCAGAGAGGGATTGGGCGGAGGAGGAAGGAGTCAGAAGAGAGAGTGAAGGGAGCAGAGGGGCCGAGGTCATCAGAGACTACGAGCGAAAGAGAACGTAGCCCCGAAACCGATAACGCCCACGGCCGCCACCGAAGCAGAGAAAGACGATCATCGGAACGAACAGTGCGAGTGACGTTGCACCTAGCTTGACTGGGCTCCTTCACTGTTAAGGCAAGCACTGTACCGGCAGGTGCCGGTGACCAGTGCTGCAGGAGCCCAAATGGGGATGCCATCCACAGGCACATCAAACGAGCTTGAGGGGAGTCGTGTTGAATCTGGTGCTGTTACACTGTGACATTGACTAACTTATCTCATCTGGAAGCCATTGTGATTCATTGTGGTCAAATTTGATACTGTACTAGCTAATCCATACTGTACTGGCTAATTCATACTGTACTGGATAATCAATACTGTACTGGCTAATTAATACTGTACTAGCTAATCCTTACTGTACTGGATAATCCATACTGTACTGGATAATCAATATTGTACTGGCTAATCCATACTGTACTGGCTAATCCATACTGTACTGGATAATCAATACTGTACTGGCTAATCAATAATGTCCTGCTAATCCATACTGTACTGGCTAATCCATACTGTACTAGCTAATCAAATAATACTGTTGCCTTGCAGCTGGTCCGACCAGGTTAAAGGTGTCGTACCTTGGTGCCGTTCATTGATTCATCATGGAAACGTTAAGAGGATATTGAGGGGTGTTGAAGTAGGCTTGATGTTGTTGTTGCTGGTTTCAGATCAGGATGAGGAAGATATGTTGGTGGACTGGTTCAGGCTTGTTCAGGATAAACACCAGCTGGTGCGTCGAGACGCTGAGCTGGTCTACCTGTGAGTTCACCAGAGTCGGGACTACACATGCAAACAGCAAAGCTACGAGGAGGGATGTGTCAATTTGTGTGTGTGTTTGTGTGTGTGTGTCTGTGTGTGTGTCTGTGTGTGTGTGTGTGTGTCTGTTTGTGTGTGCGTGTGTGTCTGTGTGTCTGTGTGTGTCTGTGTGTGTGTCTGTGTGTGTGTGTCTGTGTGTGTGTGTGTGTGTGTGTGTGTGTGTGTGTGTGTGTGTGTACACGGACAGGACAAAGCAAACATATTTAGAAGAAAGGCAGACCAACGTGGAGTACGATCTTCGGTGTCTTCTCAACAAACCCGGTAAACGACCCTGCTGACTGTAGCCAGCTGACACTACAGTGTCACTATGCAGATTTTCTCAGAAACATTCCGAATGACCCTCTCTGCCATTTCCTGTCCAATCAGAGTCGGAGTGGAGTAAAGAGGACCGTAACCAAGAGCAACAGCTGATGGAGGAGCTGGTGACAGTCATCGAACAGAGGAATCAGATCATCAACAGCTTGGAGCAGGACAGGCAGAGGTGGACCGTCCAGGGGCCACGCGGAATCGGAACGTTCAGCTGATGTTCTTAAGGCGCGGGTAGTCGTGGTAACAGTGTTCTTCTCCTTTTCAGGGAGAAAGAAGAAGATCTTTTGCTGGAGACCATGATGAAGAGGAAAGGTAACGCACGCATTATGATGTCGTCATTATGATGTCATCATTATGACGTCATGTTATGATACCGGTTCCGTAACTGCTATATTCTCAACACTCTAATCCCAGCTCCTTTGAATTTAATCAACATTCCGCCATTTCACCTTCCTCAGAGTTTCAAAAACAGGAGGAAAAAGAGAAGAAAAAGTCGAAAGTAAAGTTTCAGCCCTTGAAGGTTCTGAGGATGTTTGGCCACAAAGCAGGGAAGGACAAAGACTCCCAGAAGAAGAGTTGACCCACAGGAATACTTGATCCATCACGGACGAGGAAATTCTCTGTTTGAACATTCTCTGATTCCACTTTGCCTTGTCATAAAGGGCCTTTATTGAAACCAAAGTGATTCTGAAGTTGGCAGATGCCATTGATTTAATGGAGGTACAGGTTTCAAACTCTGACAAATCTCTGTATTACCGCTTATAATTAAATATTAAACTAACTGTTAATATCAAGAATATTTGGTCAGGTGACTGAAGCAGATTTTATTATCTCCTTTGTTGACAGACATAAAATGAATGATTGAGTAAAGTGTTGATTAAATGCTGACTAAAGTGGGATATTGTATTAATCCATTGTTTTGTTTTCATTCGCTTCGTCACGTAACAACATTGAAAACCATTTTTCATTTTTGTTGGTGAAATCGATTATATTTTGTGAAGCATTTTACCTTAGCGGAACTATTGTGTTCTCTTCGTTTCTTCCGGAAGGAGCGAACGGACCAATAGACCGGAAGCTTCCAGTACACTGATATCACGCCGACCACTGTTGATGACAATTGTCTTGAGAAATTGTCACAAATTATTGGAAAAAAACGTACAAAACGCTATAGAAAATGTCCGACAACGAAGACAAGTAAGTATAATACTATAGTACAACGTTAGGATGTTAAAATATACAGAAACAAGCTAATTGTGTGACGTTTTCTGTGGCTCATCGTGGGAGATGTCGTTTTAGTGCTGCGTATATGAACACTTATCATAACATGCTAACCAGAGTTTGTTTCGCCTTCTACTTTCTCATAACTATCTTACATCTAGTTTCGATGATGGAGATTTTGATGACGGGGAAGAAGATGAGGGGATGGATGATCTCGAGAACGCAGAAGACGTATGTTTTTTTCCCTCCATGTTTGTTCCAATCTTGTTCTAAAACGTACAGCTAGTTAGATATATTTCCTATTTGAGAAACGTATCAATCTATATTCTTTAAAAGTTTGTCAAAGTACTCGTGTTTTTTTGTCTTACCGAATCTTATCGCCGAACATGACATACCGTCACAGTCTCGTCCATCTCCCAAATCCGCTTTTCTGACCCTGACGTTGTTCTTTGCCATGGTAACCAGGAGGATCAGGAGAACGTGCAGATCCTTCCCGCGGGAGAAGGTCAGCAGGCCAATCAGAAGAGAATAACGACTCAGTACATGACCAAATATGAGCGAGCCCGAGTGCTGGGGACACGCGCCCTCCAGATCGCGTGAGTATTCCTTCCGAGTTCCAGTAAACTTTCAATTTAATGACGCTCAAATCCTAAAGATTGAGGCGTAATACGTAATACGAGGCCTATACGATCGTTTTACGTCCGCGAGGTCTTGCTGTCGCTGTTGACCGACACCTTGTCAGTAATAAACTTCCCGCCTCCTGTAGGATGTGCGCACCTGTCATGGTGGAACTGGAGGGAGAGACAGACCCTTTGCAGATCGCCATGAAGGAACTGAAGTAAAGCAACTCGTTAATCCTCATTTTATCTCTAGTCACACGCAAAGGCGTTAAGGTCATACTGAGTGGTTGTCTGTTTTCTGCAGGGGCAGGAAGATCCCGATCATCATCAGACGCTATCTACCAGACGGCAGCTACGAAGACTGGGGCTGTGATGAGCTCATCATCACAGACTGAACTAGGCCCCGCCTCTGGCTTCTCACGGGCCAATCACAGCCTCAGACACCTGAACAGTCATTCGATGATGCGGCTCTAAGAACCTTCATGACTTCTTTGTGTTTACTCTTGGAAATAGTTCTATCTGATCTTGTTTTTGTCTCTCTGGCGAGTGGATAAGTTACAGCAAACATCCACAAGGGGGGGCTGTTTAGCTCACATTTACCTTTCGAAACTCGACTACTATCATGAAGTTTGTTTTGTGAAGGGGGAAGGTAGTTTGTTTTTAAAAACCTGTTTTATTTTTCCTATGAATAAATTAATTTGTATGAAACACATTTTGTGGAATTCAGTTGTGTGTCGAGCTCAAAGGTGTTAGTCTTGTCTTTGCATCATTAACATTAATCCTGTAAGAGGATACTTGTTCATAGAAAGCCAGACATGCTTTTCCCAACTTGATTCATTTAGCATACAACCACAACAGCTGTAACTGAAGAGACAGACAGCTGGCCTCCTGTCGAAAACACTGTAAAACAGATTTAACGGACCTCACTCACTCACATTTTTAAGACATAAGTAACCTTATCCTCCTAGAGTCATGTATGGTTTGTGACTCTGTCCTGTGATGCACGTGTGCACTGGAATAAAGGACCCCAGATATCAAAAACATCAAAGTTATAATGAACTAATTGAGTATAAATTCACCTGATCTGAACTGTAATTCAGTGAAACCTTGTTATGGTTGGTGTAGCTTCCACCTATGTTAGTTACCGAGACATTAGGTGGAGATCTGAGCGCTAAATCTCTGATGGAGGAATGCGTTCTTGCGTCACCTGCTCTAGATTTTTGTACCGTCATCAAAGCTTTGAGCATTTTCTCCTCCAACTTATGTTTGCTAAGCCTGGTACTTTGACACACTTTTCTTCTTGAAGCTCTTAGAAACACAGGGACACAAGGAACATATCTCTCTGATAGCCAGGAACACAAGGAACGTATCTCTCTGATAACCAGGAACCAACACAAGGAACGTATCTCTCTGATAGCCAGGAACACAAGGAACATATCACTCTGATAGCCAGGAACACAAGGAACGTATCTCTCTGATAGCCAGGAACACAAGGAACATATCACTCTGATAGCCAGGAACATATCTCTCTGATAGCCAGGGACACCAGGGACAACAGGGACATATCTCTCTGATAGCCAGGGACACCAGGGACAACAGGAACATATCTCTCTGATAGCCAGGGACACCAGGGACAACAGGAACACATCTCTCTGATAGCCAGGAACATATCTCTCTGATAGCCAGGGACACCAGGGACAACAGGGACACATCTCTCTGATAGCCAGGGACACCAGGGACAACAGGGACACATCTCTCTGATAGCCAGGGACACCAGGGACAACAGGAACGTATCTCTCTGATAGCCAGAGACACAAGGAACACAAGAAACAACAGGAACCCATCTTTCAGCAGAGGACTCAGGACTATGACGGCTGGCTGTTGAGATGAGCTGGCCAGAGCCCTGGACCGAGCTAGACTGGCTACAGCCAGTGTGTGTCACAAACACACACGTGTGCATGCACACACGTACTCGCACAAACAAACAGAACAGCACAGGCCGGTCATTGTCGGAGAGGAAATAGGTTGTTGCCGGGGCAACGAGGAGCCATCGTTTGGGGAGAGAGGACCAGAGGGTGAAGGGGGAGTGGGGGTCGAAAAGTGGGTAAACCCTCACCCAATTAACAGCTTTGGTGTAGAGAGGCTATGACACAGAGCTTTAGTTTAATCCTGTCCTTGTCGCCGTGACGAACACCGTCACCGAAAAGGGTTTCTGATGAACGCCGACGATTGATCAGTACTTTTAGCGTTTATTACACTCAGTGTTCTCAGTGTTAAAAACCGTCTGACGACAATGTGAAATCAATGATCTCACCACGTTAATTAGTGACTTGGAGACTGTGAACGGGATTCTGTGTCTACAGCAGACACAGAGCCTGAGGAGAGCTTGGTTATCCTGTCATGGGGGCAGCTGAGACAGCAGATCATCACATCTCGTGATCCACTTCCCCGACCACGGACGCAGCATCACCCAGCTGACAGATCCACCATGTCTAATAGCCTTCTCTTTCCCTCTCTCTCTCTCTCTCTCTCTCTCTTCCTGCCTTGAGGTTATCTCAAACCCAAACATTCTTCTCACTATCTCTCTCTCTCTCTCTCTCTCTCTCTCTGTCTCTCTCTCTCTCTGTTGGCCTCTCTCTCTCTCTCTCTGCCTCTCTCTCTCTCTCTGTCGCTCTCTCTCTCTCTCTGTCTCTCTCTCTGTCTCTCTCTCTGTCTCTCTACCCTCATGTCCCTCTGTTCACCCTCCTGTCAGGCCCCTAAGACTATAACGTTCTTCTTCTCTCTCTTCCTCTGAAGCCACTTCATGTTGCTGCTGTGTCTCCATGTCCACCCTATGTTCTCATCATTCTAACTCTTTTGGCCATGGTTCTCTCTCTTTCTCACTGTTTCTCTCATACTCTCTTGCTGTCTCTCGCTCATACTCTCTCTCTCTCTCTCTCTCTCTCTCTCTCTCTCGCACACTGTCTCACTCATGCTCTCTTGCTGTCTTTCTCATACTCTCTCACTGTCTCTCACTCATACTCTCTCTCTTTCTCTCTCTCTCTCTCTCTCTCACGCACACATACACACTCTGTCTCTCTCATACTCTCTCGCTGTCTCTCGCTCATACTCTCTCTTTCTATCTATCTCAACCTGAGAGGGGAGAGATGGAGGGAGGTTGTTGGTGCAGTGTGGAGGAGGGGATGGGTGGAGGGAGGTGGGGTGGGGTGGAGGCTGTGCAGCTAGTATGAGAGTCCCTTTGTATCCCAGCAGAGCTACAGGCCAGGCAGTTATGGGCATGCCCCCCTTGTCTCCGCCTCCCCCTCTGAATGGCTCTCTTTGTCTTTACCAAAGTATCACACAGCCGATTAAGAAGAGGGAATTAGGAGTCAGGCTTAACCCACAACACACACACACACTCTTACACACACACACACTCACACACACACACACACACACACTCACACACACACACACATACACACACACTTGCACACACACACACACACACACACACATACACACACACAGGGACTGGATTTGAACTGTATCTGGTGGGACCTGCTAGACCAGTGGACCACTGTAAGAGACATGAGCCACAGTTTGCAGGAGCCAGGTTATAGAGCATCATCTCTGAGGTGCAAACATGGAGACTATACCATCTCTCTCTCGATCTCTGTCTCTCTCTCTGTCTCTCTCTCTCTGTCCCTCTCTCTGTCTCTCTCTCTCTCTATGTCTCTCTCTCTCTGTCTCTCTCTCTGTCTGTCTCTCTCTCTGTCTCTCTCTCTCTCTGTCTCTCTCTCTCTGTCTCTCTCTCTCTCTCTGTCTCTCTCTCTGTCTCTCTCTCTCTGTCTCTCTCTGTCTCTCTCTCTCTGTCTCTCTCTCTCTCTGTCTCTCTCTCTATGTCTCTCTCTGTCTCTCTATCTGTCTCTGTCTCTCTCTCTGTCTCTCTCTCTATGTCTCTCTCTCTGTCTCTCTCTCTGTCTCTCTCTCTCTGTCTCTGTCTCTCTCTCTCTCTCTGTCTCTCTCTCTCTCTCTGTCTCTCTCTCTCTCCCTTACTGTCTCTTTCTCTTGCTGTCTCTCTCTGTCTCTCTGTCTGTGTCTCTCTCTGCATCTCTCTCTGTCTACGTCTCTCTCATCTCTCCATGCACTACTGCTGTGCAGGATTTCTCCACGTGTAATCTGCTCACATGAGAATCCCCCTCGACCTTTGACCTTTAGTGGCACACACCTTTAGAGGCCACACCCCCAGGCCCGTGGAACAGAGCTGTCCTGGGTCTCATCCCTGCTGTAACAATACTGAGTTTAACACAAGTCTGACTGGCAATGGACGTGTGTGTGTGTGTCTGTGTGTGTGTGTCTGTGTGTGTGTGTGTCTGTGTATCTGTGTGTGTGTCTGTGTGTGTTGCTGCTGCAGTGACTGAGTGAGTCTGTGCCTTTGTCCCACCACAGCCCCCCCCCCCCCNCCCCAACACACACACACACACACGCACACGCACACACACACAATAGCATGTGACATTAATGAGCCTGGTTTTGCATTGCTATGCAGGTCTATTTTGTATTAGAAGGCGTGGGTATGGGTACAATGCAAAGCAACTCATTTCCAAAGTTCAGATTCAATTTCTTTGTGGTTGATATAAGTCCAATTAAAAAATAAAAACAAGCTATTCATTACACTGTAAACTGTGTTGTCATTGTCTGCAATGTAAAGCAACGTTACGTATTTGATTCCCACTGTAAGATAACTCGCTAAGATGTGCTTCTGTCGATGAAGTAGTGACGACATATGTTTTACAAAAGCAGAAAGAATAAAGATTTATTTAGTGTGAGAAGGTCATTAGTTATCACATCTCTACCGCTTTGTCTTTGCTAGTATTTACACACTCGTTTAACCGTCAAACGTCAACTTAACTGAGGAAAAAATACAAAAAAGTAACAGGAGAATGACACGTCAGCCAATATGACAGTCCAGAGATTTTCAATATATTGAAGAAGAAAAAAATTGTTAACAGCGCATACAAACATAACACGCATCAAAACATAACACCAGCATATATAAATAATAATTGTAATAGTCAAAACAAGGTTTTTCTCGCAATGTGGCAAAATAAAGGACGTCTAATAAGGGTAACGTAATGAGCTCCTTTACTTGAGGAAAGCAAGATTTCAAAGTGTTTAGATATGAGGACTTCCTAGACAACACTGTCGAACGAGAGATAACGTAAAGCTCCGTCCGTTACTTGAAGATCTTCTTTTTGAAATAATGACACATCCAAATCTTAACCAGGTCAATATATCACGAGTTAGCTCTCAGTTAAGAGATGGAGGGCGTCCGGCTGCCTCGCAGGCAGGAATGAGGCGTGGAGGATGCGTTTTATGGGGAAAGGGAATATTCATTTCCAGGTGAAACCAACCCGCTCCCCAGAGAGCGGAGGAATAAAAGAATATGCGATGAATGCACTTTCTAAATGCTCTATTTGTATGTTACTTTTTTATCAGCGAAACGAATGAAATGTCAAGAGGAAAACTCAAGCGGTTTCCTTGGCTAAGAGTTGATCAATGTTCTGAAGAGGAGAATTTAAAGTTAAAAATATCAAAATCCCAAATAAAGACAGTTTCATATGTCAGTTAAATATAAACATACAGTCAGTATGGCAAGAATGTTTAAAAAATAAAAACATTGACTGTTTTTAGAAAAATAACGCCGTGGATTTCTGCTTCTCTGTATGGACACGTGCGGCTGGCATTCTTCTGGTTTGGCCAAAGGCTGATTTAAAGAGATTTATTATTCAAACTCTTTTAAACCCATTAACTCATTCAGGCTCGTTCACTTGCTTTTTTCAATCTCAGGCAACCGTATTGAAATGATGGCACTAAAGTGAGCTCTTTGACGACTAGAAAGAGTATTAGATGCCAGCTAGCTACACTCCTCCCGTTGTACACTGAATACTCTATATACACATTTTGAATGTCTAACATGTAAAGAAACACACAGTGATGGGGACTATACAGTGTAGTTATGGCAACAAAAACGATTTACTATCAACAACGAAATTAATAGTTAAGTTGATTAACAATGAAAATAACGTTTGTATTCAACAGAATGACCTTCATTTTGGTTAGTAAAAAGGATTATTATATTTTTACTGTTCGTCATGACTCTTGTGTAACGTATGTTTGCTAAACTATTTAGCACGGTTTTGTAATTCTCAATCGAATTATTCAGTAGAGGATGTCAGATTAAAGATGGAGGAAAAGAGATGTCTGAAATGGCGAATTTGGATTTAAACACCAATCACCGGGGAGTCAACACAAAACTGTGACTGAAAATATCTGCTTCTGTCGGTCGGATTTTACTTCAAAACATCAAGAAAATATGAAATATTTCTATTAAATCTAAAAATTTTGGTCTCAAAACTTTGGTCCTGTTCATGGATGAAACACACAAAATAAGAATTCCAACTGTCATTAAACTATTACATTACAGATATATGAAACAAAATATTGAATTAATATTGGATGTTGTTTTTGAGATCATATGAAATGATCTGTTTTTCAACTTGCCTGAGATGTGAATGGGCTAGCCAAACCATTTGGCACATCAGGGTTTCTTCCTTAAATGAAACATTTTCAGTGATAAAATCTTTCAGGGTTTAAGAAAATCCAAGAGGAGCTGTCTCTATTTGAGTTGCCATAGTAATCAGTATCCAACAGTCAGTAAAACGTGAACATGGCGAATATACCACACATCAGACTGTCTCATAAACTACCCAGGATGCATCTTACCTGAGGAAGACCAGGCTCATCACCTCCTCTGCTTCACTCTCCCCCCTCTGTCCTCCCTTCTCTTTCCGCTTCCCCCCTAGCCTAGCCCAGCTCTTCTCCCCCCTCCTCCCCCCTCCACCCCCTAACTGCTTCTCTACAGTTCTGCTGTGGTCGCGTCTCACCCTGTTCCCATCTCTCTGTCCGGGTCACGGCCGAGACAACGTGGTGTAGACGGGCTGGTCCCAGTGCGTGGGGCTGTGTGACTGGGGCACGCTGGCTGGGTCAGTGATGGCGGTGTACAGGGGCCTCTGGCTGGGCCCCATGTAGGAGAAGGCAGAGTAGAGGCCTGGAGCCTGGCTGGAGTGAGCATAGTAGGCCCCAGACGCCTGGTGATCGGCGTATTCTGCAAACTGAGCCCTGGAGGCCAGCGAGGGGAAGGCTGAGCTGTAGTGAGGGAGGCTGAGAGGGGTGTAAGTGACGTGGGAACCTGGGACTGAGGAGGCCTCTGAGAAATGAGCTCCAGGTGGACCGGTCTCACTCTTGATCTGGGCCTTGGAGGGGTCTGAACCGAGCGGAGATCCGTGATGCTGGTTCTGGTGCTGCTGCTTAGACAGCCAGGCAGCGGAGTGTCCACTAGCGGCGACCAACGCGGAGGAGATGCCGTAGGCGTACTGGGATGCAGAGGAACCCGCTACCCCTCCGGCGCCCTGACCCACAGACGGATGCCCGTTCGGAGGAAGGTACTGGTCGAACTCGTTGACGTCGAAAGGCTCCATGTTGGCCATGACCTCGTGGCTGATCTCACCGATGTCCACGTTGCCGAAGTCGATGTGGGGTTTCCCAGGGCCGGAGCCAGGGGCACAGTCGGCTCCCACCCCCAGGCTCCCTCGGGAGCCCCCGGTGCCTCCGCTCTCCCGCTTCCCTTCGCTGGACTTCCCAGACTGGAGCTCCGTCTTGGGGGTGGTGGGAGGGGTGGGTGGGCTGTGGCTCTGACCTGGAGGGTATACAGCATCACAAGGAAGCAGAGAGGTGAGTTTTCGACTTGATTCTGTCTGAATGCTGGTGTCTGTGTGTAGAATAGTACCATCAGTGCTAACCTATCACTCAGGTTACTTTGTTTACAGCTTAGCTTGACCTTTTTTCTTGATCAAATCTATTTGACTCTAGTTGCTTAATTCTCCACTGTTCCACTAAAGCCAATTTTTGCACTTCTTTTCTTTAGTCGACTGTCCTCTGTGCTCCCATTCTCTCCTCTCCTGTCCATTGCACTCTATACTCCCATCCTGTTCCCACAGTGTTGCGTGTGGCGTTCCCTGACTAGTGGGCGGAGCTTGGAACACCCACCTGCAGCATGAGGGTGGTGTCCGTCGCCAAGCGGAGACCCCGCCCCCCCGGTGTGCACCACGTCCAGGTGGAGGCTCTTGTAATGCGATTGGCTGTGGCTGACCTCGCCCTCGGAGTGGCCGTCGCCCTCGGAGCTGGAGCCCGGCTTCCCGTTCTTGCGGCGACGCGGCTGGTACTTGTACTCTGGGTAGTCTTTCTTATGCTGCTTCCTCAGACGCTCAGCCTCCTCTATGAAAGGGCGCTTATCACTCTCGTTCAGTAGTCTGGGGAGACGAGAGAGAGACGGGTAGACAGACAGACAGAGAGAGAGACAGACAGAGAGAGGGGAGAGGGGGAGAGAAAGAAAGAGAGAGAAGGAGAGAAAGAGTAGGATGGAGAGAGAAAGAGAGAGGGAGAGAAAGTAGGAGGGAGAGGGGAGAGAGAGAAGAGAAAAAGAAAGAGAGAGAGAGAGTAGGATGGAGAGAGAGAGGGAGAGAGAGAAAGTAGGAAGGAGAGGGGAGAGAGAGATAGAGAGAAAGAGAGAGAGCAGGATGGAGAGAGAAAGAGAGAGAGAGGGAGAGAGAGAGAAAGAGAAAAAGAGAGAGAAGGAAAGAATGAGAGAGTAGAGAGAGCGAGAGAGAGAGAAAGAGATTACATTTCAGCACCTGAACACTGACCTTAATGTTTCACTCTGGAACTTAAACTCTAGAATTCTGAAACATGATCATTTTTTCCCCCTTTTATTTCCTATTCCTATTTCCTCTCCTTGCCTGTTGCAAATTCCGTTTGGGAATCAATGAAGACTTGAATAACACGAAGACGAGGCCAACATAGTTCACCTGAAGCGACCAGAGAAATGTTTTAGGCCATCTGCCACAGTCGGTCTTAGTGAGAGCTGTTTACAAAAGGACTGGAGGTATTTGAAAGACTCATGAATCAATGAATCATGAATCAATGAATCATGAGTCAATGAATCATGAATCAATGAATCATGAGTCAATGAATCATGAGTCAATGAATCATGAGTCAATGAATCAATTAAGCGAAGCTTAACGTTCTTGGGATCTTAAGAAGCTGTTTGACATGTTCTGCCCAGCTTTCTGAATCTTAAAATCCACTGATTCACCTCCTTACTGAGGTGAAACCAGTGTTCCCACAGTGACTGTAGCCTGTTCCCACCCTCTCTCTCTCCCTCTCTCTCTCCCTCTCTCTCTCTCTCTGAGGTACCGTGACTCAGCTCAAGCTAGTAGGTCCAGATCGAAACATCTGATCTCTCATCTGCACAGCTTCACCAGAAGAGCTGTCAAAAGCTGAGGGATACACAGTCCCTTAACCTGATTAGGAAGAGGTGGTGTGTGTGTGTGTGTGTGTGTGTGTGTGTGTGTGTGTGTGTGTGTGTGTGTGTGTGTGTGTGTGTGTGCTGGCATGTGTGTCTGTGCGTGTGTGTGCATGTGCATGGGTGTATGTATCTGTGTATGTGTGTGTATGTGTGTGCGTGTGCGTATGTGTGTATGTCTGTGTGTGTGTGTGCGTGTATGTGTGTCTGTCTGTGTGTGTGTGTGTGTGTGTGTGTATGTATATGTGTATATGGGTGTGTGTGCATGTGTGTGTGTGTGTGTATGTATATGTGTGTGTGTGTATGTGTGCATGTGTGTGTGTGTGTGTATGGATATGTGTGTGTGTATGTGTGCATGTGTGTGTGTGTGTATGTATATGTGTATATGTGTGTGTGTATGTGTGTGTGCGTGTGTGTGTGTTTTAAAAACACAGTAGAAAGCCCCGCTGCCTCTATTGGAGGGTCCCACTAGCATGAGAACATCCTGCCCTCTCTAACTCAACATGTTTTCTGCCTGGATCCAATTAAACAATCATGTTGAGGGTCAAGGTCAAGTCTTCATCTGATTAATTCTGTCTTCATGAGGTTAATGAATTAGACTTTCCTGGTAGACATGGATCTGCACACGGCTCTTCACAACCAACTGCATACCAGAAGAGAGAGACTGGTACATACTGATTTCTTCCACTGTGGCGGTTGACCAATTCAGTCGCCTTGAATCATTACTAACGAACTGTTAACATTACAATATATATATATATTTTAAACGTATCACATTATATTCACAGTATTTCAGTTTCTTTCAGTGTATTTCTCCTTTTCTATATTCAGTTTCAACTCTGATAGAATGGAGATTATACGTGAGGAAACAGCAAATCGGTGGCGCTCTAATCGGAGCAGTTAAACACAGCTAAGAGGATTTGGACAGAAAACACATTAATTCCCTCTGGAGACATTTTGCCCAACCAAATCGCAATGATTTAAGTGAGCTATAAAATTAGGTTGTGACCAAGAACGTGTGATTAACACTTAACCAACCTCAGACTACAGAGTCCATTTAACTCAATAACTTTAAATGTTGAAAAAGGTTCAGTTGTCCACAGTTAAACGCCAGTTGAATATTTACCGCGCTACATACTATGTATATGTTTAACTGATTATGAAACTTTAAAAGTAGTGAACCACGGAAAACGCCTTTGTCCATGGAATCATTTTCACAGTTAGTTAACTTAAGGTTGCCTGTGATGTTGTGACGTAATGTCCGTGGTGCGTCAGAGTCAATCTTACCGCCACAGTTTCCCCAGCGTTTTACTGAGCTCTGCGTTGTGCAGGTGAGGATACTGATCAGCCAGCTTCCGCCTGGCAGCCTGGGCCCACACCATGAAAGCGTTCATTGGTCTCTTCACGTGCGGTTTACTCTTGCTGCCGGAGTTCACGCGCACGGGCATCGGCACGAGGGTCCAGTCGTAACCATTTAGCACCTGGCTCACCGCCTCGCGGATACCGATAGGGAATCGGTCGTCGTCTTCGTCAGACTTTATGGAGAGGCCATCAGTCACACCGGAAGCGTCGTCACCGACACCCATCAGCTGAGATTGCTGTCCGGGCAAAGGTGAGTCTCCTCCGCCCGTGGCACCGGAGGAATGCCCCGGTGATAAAGAGTGGCCATCATCCGAGACTCCAGGACTCATCTCCACCTCAGACAAACTTTGCTCCTCTCCTGACATCTTGTATTCTTTCAAAAGAACTCACCGTCCTCCGGTTCCGGTACGTATAGAAAGGTAATTCCTTGATCTAGGAGTATTTGTGGCCTAAGTAATCTTGATATGACGTCAAAGTGTTGTGTTTTCTAAGTGTTGTTGTTTTTTTTAAGAACGAAGTAGACCACTGTAACCTGACGTAACCCGGGTGATAATACCCTTCCTCGAGGTCTCCTTTATATAAACTTCCAGTCGGTCTCAACTCTCAGCGTCCGTTCCAGAACTCGATTAGGATTCCACATCAAAGGTATTTCCATCCGTGTTGCTGGTATCATTCGCACGCCGCGTACCTTAAGACCCCAGTTCACCAGTTCACCAGTTCACCTGTCTTAAATCTTTGCGTGAATCCTGTAGTCTGGTAATCTGCAGTTGTTGCTGTGTTTGTATGCTTCACCAAACGTCCTGAAGAGAACGAAACATATTGATTATCACATATGAATACAAATATATAAACAAAATACATACAAAAAAAACCCTGATAAAAATCGTTTGATCGTTGTTTAAGACCTATTTTTTTTAAATCTGCAATTCACACGGTTCACAAGATCTCAAACTATCATGTTGGGACTGTTGGAGAATTGGGCACGATGAAATGAACGATTCAAGTCTATCCGCAAGTGTAACATTGCTGTCAGATACACGCAGACAAACATATAATTTGAAGTGCGCCTGTTATTTTAGCCTGCTACTAGCTCCATGCTAACAAGCTACTGTTTAAGGTTTGGCAGTTATTCCACGCTCCCCGGAGAGAAAGTGTTGGAATAATATGAGTCTGCACGAGCACAGGGCTTCGATTTATTCCTGCAAGCTCTTAAATAAACAGCTAGATAAACATGGGCTGGCGCTGGAAATATAAACCGCGTGTGGGTATGTGTGAGCGCGCGCTCGTGCGTGCGTGCGTGCGTGCGAGCAGGACACTGACGGCTTGTGAAAGTGTGTATGCATTTAGACATATTTTGAGGGGACGAAAATATGGAGTTGTGTCCGTTGAAGTAACGTTCTGCTGCTTAGACCGCCTTCTGACACGACCTTCAAGTTGTTGTTTTGCGAACTTCTGAACTCAGACAACACAAACTCCTTAATGTCAACTTTATCGTAGAAATAGATTTACTGGCGTGAGTCATCTTACGTTTAAGTCACCATCAGACTTTTTAAACATTTACACCACCCTCGTACCTCGCCTTCTGGATGGGTGTCTGTGCAACGTCATACTAATGTAGACTACTATCGTTACTGCTGTCTTGTCCGGTAAAAGATTAGGCAAATTAACGTTAACGTTAATCGTTCGTGGGATCGTCCGTCACTTTTACCGTGTTTGAAACGTAAGTTAATTAAGTGTATCCCTTGTGGATCGTATAGCCGCGATGTCATGCCATTATGAGATTACACCTGTAGGAAGTTATAGCCAATCAATTTCCGTTTTATGAAAATGATAGAGTAAGATCGATATACTGTCCGCTTGCCATTCGACAAGCGGGTCTACTCATCATGTCTGTTCACTAGCAACCATCTGTCAGATTCAAACATGTTAATTATTCCCTCTCTGATCCGCCAGACCTCAATGCGCTTCGTTACGCATTACAAAGTCCACTTCACACAAAGTTTATTATGATTTTATACATTTCCAACAAGTTATGAATGGTTAAGTTAAGACGTGCATAGACCCACTGGTGTACTGGTGTGAAATGAAGTGACAATCCTGGACACCGTTATAAGTGCTTTAGTAGCACAATGTTCCATAACTTGAACAGAGAGCTTCTCTGTAATCCAGTCGCCACGCGTTCCCTTATTTTCAAACGTCATAATTCTTCATAACCTTAACGTTCCACGTTCGAAACAGGAAACGCACTGCTCTGCTCGTCCAGTGAGTGAAACGCATGGTAAAGCATATCCTTATTTTGCCTGTCAAAAACATAGCGATGGTTTTTTTTTTACCGCATTCCGCTCATATTGTGTTTGTGATGTCTGGTGTTCTTGTATTTAGGTTACTGTAGCGATGTCGTTGTCATTAATTTAGGCTTTATGAAAGACGAATAAAAGGAAGAAGTCTTTCGCTTGACCTGATAATAACGTGCCCTTAATTGCGTCCTTGAAACTGTGTTCCCGGCATCTGCGTTGTTTTCCGTTTTATATGGAGTAGCTTGTTTAAAAATCCAAACTTAGCCTTTACTCGCTATCCTGTATACAAGATATAGGATATAGGATATAGGCTAGGGTATTTAGAATGTCAAACAGATGCAGGTCCATCATTTCAAATTGTTCATACAAAAAAAACGAAAGTTAACGGAAATGTCAGAAGCCTATGCAGGCTAAAAGTATTAGATTGCCAACCTAGATTTGCTTAGGTCAAATAAAGTTCATTTGGCATTCATTGTAAATTAATAAGAGTTTTATTAATTAAATTATATAATATATACTATATTACAACAGAAAGGTCCATCTAATTAAAGTGCCACGTTTGAAATAACCATAGCATAAATTCAAACTGTGACAGTTTAAGCAAACTAAACATAGAGTTGCCTTTATAATTAGAAATATGTGTTGACAGATTATGGTGGCTTCGTTGAACTCGCTCTGAGCAGTCAACATCCAACGGACATTTGGTTTATGACTAAAATTCGTTTGATAAGTTTGAGGTATACTACTTATAGGAAAATAATACGACTTCGGTATACCATGTTCGTTTTGCGAAATATACTTTCTTTCTTTTTTGTCAGGTAGCCTACCCCATTCTATCTAGCTCGAGCACATAAATAATAACAATTGTTGTGACAACAGTGACTCGACAAACTGTAACAGCGCAATAAATCGAAATAAAAAAAACAAAAAATCAGCCATCAATAAAGACAATTATGATGAAAAATAATACTAATAATAATAACGACATATTTAATATAATGACGGATAATAGTCCTAACTAAACACATACAATCTTTCCAAGTTCCCTTATTGTTATAAAGGACGGATAAAAACTTTTCACAACTTGATTATACAACAAATAAGGAATAAGAGAGACAAAAGTTTCCGCAGAGAAGAAAGTATTTCAAACGCTAAGCACCTTACTTCTGCAATGAAAAAGGAGGTCGCCGGATAAGCACGAGAGCCCGTGTGTTCCAGAGTTTCCAAAGTGACGCTCGCGCTCACTCCCCACCCTTCTCGCTCGCGCTGCCCCACTATGAATGCCTGCTCTGTGTCGCGCGCCGGGGCTTAAAGAGCTCCGTTGTGTGAGAAAGAGAAAAAAGTCTTAAAGGAGAAGCAAACTTGCACCGACTGAACGCTTGTGATTGGTCAGTGATTCTTCCCGTCCGTTTCCTGCAGAGATGGGTGTCTTTGTCAAAATGTACATTAATAATGGCTGACAAATAGGCATGCTGTACTGTTTTCACCCTAGTATACACTTCAACTGTTTATATGAATTCAAACTAATAGTTTACCGCTGTGAAATTTGAATTCAAGCTGATATTTTGTTTTTTGATATCAACAGCAAACTTTTAAAGGCCCTTGAAGGCTCATTTTAATCCTGAAAAAGTTGCTTAATGCTGCTATTTAGAAAGCCTTGCTTTCAATAAATAAAACTTGCAAAAAAAAGTTATTTAAGTCATTAGGTTTTAATTATAATTGACATAATTGAATTGCCTCTGGAGGAAGACGTCCAGATTGATTGCAATAAAACTCCAACGGATTTTTTTCAAACTTGCGAGCAGTTATAAGCTAAATAAAGGAGTCAACTTGGCACAAACCAAGTCTGACCAACACTGTGGTTCATGATTGATCCACGCGTCAACGACCTACTTTGAAGCGTCTCTTTTCTGATTCTCTTTTGATGTAATGTCCGGGCACATCATCTAAATTAGCAGCGGGTCGAGAGGAGCACACTGACGCATTGTTGACGCAGTAAAGCCTCAAGCCTCTTCACTGCCGCCGAGGGACTGACAAACTGGCACACCACACACACACGCACGCACATCACACATGCTCACACACACACACATGCTCACACACACACACATGCTCACACACACACAAACACACACACACACGCATACACACATCACACATGCTCACACACACACACACACATGCTCTCTCTCACACACACACACACACACACACACACACACACACATGCTCACAGACACACACACGTATATATATATATATATATACACACACACACACACACACGCTCAAACACACATACATATATATATATACACACACATACAGACTACACACAGCACCTCCCCCAGCGCACACACACACATATATCGCACATCTTCTGAGACACACTGCATGCCGATAGTGCACCTGCTAAGACCATCAGAGTCACCATGTAGAATGGCACCAAGTGACGATGCCGCGCGCTCATTACTGTAACGCCACGGTCGGGCATCGACAGAAGGTGTGTGTGTGTGTGTGTGTGTGTGTGTGTGTGTGTGTGTGTGTGTGTGTATTTGATACAAACGTTTTGCCAACTATGATTTTAACCTGTTGTACCAGCCAGTGGTACTGGACATGACCGTATAGGCCCTCACAGAGCATGCATCGGAATGACATGTATTCCACTGCAGACACTGAATCGCCTTATATGCTACGTGTGAGTTTCGTAATTGCATCAGTGCGCAGTCACAGAGCACACATTTAAAACCGAACAGCGTTTGGAAAGAATATAGTAACGAAAGACGGGGGGGGGAGAGAGAATAATATCATGAGCGGAACACACGCGCTGTTCTTTACAACAATGACCCCTTGTGAGTGCTTCTAGCGACACAATGCCCCCCATCCAAAAAAATATCTTTTTTTTCTTCGTTATCCATGAATGTTGACTGTGATAAGGGACTCTTAACCATGAGTGAATCTCTCTGTCTGAGTCTCTCTCCCTCGCTCTCCCTTTCATTCGCTCTCTCCGCTCCTTTCTTTGCGACCATTGTTTTATCACAGGTGAATTGTAATCATGTGATCAAACGAACACCCCCCTCCATTACCCTCTTAAATGAAAAAATGAGGAACAAAAAGAAGTTCTGTGTGAATAAAAAAAGAGAAAAGAGGAAAACACCCGTGTCTCCCTTTACTGCGGCTCATTGTCCGCGTCTTAGTAAACGGTCACATATAGAGAAAACATGCTCCAGGGCCCTACACCACTCTGCCTATGGATATGCTGCCGTCCTGGCCGGCTTTGGCAGCTTTCAAACGGGGATGTTTTGGAATGCCACTCCGCTGGACAGCCGGGCCGCTCTGGGGACTTCGGCCGTGGCCTCGTCTTTGAAGTGAGTGTTTGTTCGGCGCTCTGTAACCAGCTAAGGGAGGCTAGTTTGAGCTCAGAAACATAAAAAAAGGTTATTCTCTGGATGTTTTGAATATTTAGAAGATAGATATTGATAGAGGAAATATTATCACCTGAGTATATGTTTGAGCAGGCGATGTGTTTTGATATAAGATTTGTATCATTGTTATTGTAGCTTTCAAAACTGGAAGTCTTCTAAAGCCATCAAGAATTCTATAGCGTCGCAAAAACTACATCGCTGCCTCAAACCACCGTGAAGTAATCAAGTAAAATCATTAATTTAAGAATATTTTAGAGTTGCTTAAACTAGACAGAAGCAGAACATACATTTCCAAAACTATATCGATGAGTAGGATATTTGAAAGAGCATCTTAAAGCTCACGGAGTAAAGGAAGATAGGATTCATCATTACGTTTAGCCGAAGGCCAATCCCTCCTAAATGATTGATTTGACAGTGAAAAAAAGAAACCGTTAAAGTACAAAGAGGTGGAAGTTACCGTTTTGATCGACAAGACTTCCGATCAGCACATTTTTTTATTGAATAATCAGTGAAAAGAAAAATCAATCATTAAAAATATTAATCATTCGTTTTTGGGCAATTAGGCCAATGCCAAAATAGAAGTGTAGAGTCTAGATTATTTCCAGTGTGCGGTAGTAATTGTTTTTTTTTATTACATATATATATATATATATATATAAATATAAGACTGCAGAGGCCTACAGACTACAGACATCAAGTAGTTTAGTAGTAGTTTAATTCTTTTAGAGGTAAATCCTTGATGTTTTAAAATAGGCCTTAACATCAGAATAATTCGTTAACATTCTTGTTCACGTATTTGATAAGGGGAATTAATTCAGATGCATCCATAAAACTAACTATACATAATAGTTAACGTCCGATTAAAATGTTCAAACTAAATATTTTTACGTGTAATTAAGAAGAGCGTCAAACAGTTGATATTTGGCTACATCGAGTCAATATGTTTGAGTTTTTGTTTGTTTGTTTTTAGCCGCTGTCGTATAAAAACACAAATACAAACTAAATCCTTAATTAAAGTAAACTGCTTCGTCACGTTTTGAACCAGTTCATAATAACAAGGTTACACAACTGCGGAATTCTTGTTTGAGTAATTTCTGTCGATATTTTAATATTAACGAATTACATTTACAGAATACTATATGCTTACGATGAGATGAAACAGCCTGAACAATATCAAGTTATTGTTGGAATGTACAGCTTATTAAAGAATGTTCCGGAAGTATTGTCTTATTAAATTAAAGATGCCACTGACTAATCAGTCATTCGTTTGTATGTCGCATAATCTTAGCCTGATTTGGCTACAGCTCCTACATGCGGCCTATAGCCTAGGTTATATTTAAAAACAAATATTACACATTTCAACCCGCATGGAAATATTAGGCCTATAGACTTATATATCAAGATGAGCTTTGTTGCGGTTTAACGTTTGTGTGGCTGTCGGGTATTTGGTCTGGGTGAATTTTGTCTTTGAAAGAGAAATCTGGAAACGAATTTAGACTTACTAAATACTAAAACACATAAATCAACTTTTAAATCAAATTTGAAGGAGAAATCACACTAGAAACGTCTCAATTACAACTATCTGTTGCTAAATATAGAAGCAACATAATGATATACACTCATAAATTAACTACAGTAATTCTATAATACTACAAGGTGTTAATTATTATTATTTGAACAAAATACCGTTAAATGTCCCTGTGTTCAGTAGTTATCAGAGCTAAAATAAAAATAAAATAAAAACTGTTTATATGTGTATTTCTCGATCGATATTTCTCTGTGCTCGGGGACAGTGGCCAAGTCATGTGACAGCGATGACGTCGTTTGTTGTGTTGTAGATTCGCGCGATTCCGTGAGGTACAAAGTTAGTTAGGGACACTCTGGGGCAGAACTCGTGACCTGGCTATGGGTAAGACGTCAAATCAGAGAGGGCTAAACGGCCGCTTGACTTGCAGTCAAACTTTGTTCATGTTTGTGAGACAGAAAAGAGAGAGACAGAGAGAAGGCCTGGTCAACGAAAAGACAGAGAAAGTTTAGACGAATAAGGAGGGGAGGGGTTGAGAGGGGAAGTTTCTGTGGAACAGGAACAGGTCTTCTCTGGGTCAGGCACTCACATTCCTGCATTGTGAGCTGAGCCAGGAGAGAGAGGGAGGAGCAGAGAAGAGAGAGAAGAGAGAAGAGGAAGATGAAGAGGGGGGGGGCAGAGATATACTATCATATATATATAGCATAGGACAGAGAAGAGAGAGAGAGGAAGAGAGAGAGAGAGACTCAGAATGTGAGAGGGGGACGCTAATGAGATGATTGAGAAGATACAAAGAGCCCCGCTATTTCGAGAAGCAGAGCGAGAGAGAACTGAAGACGAGGAAGACGATGAGACTGACGAGATGGAGAGACGTAGAGAGAAGGGGTGGACGGAGATTATATTATATTAGATGGACAAGAGAGAGAGAAGTCAGACGGAGAGAGGGTGAGAGAGAGAGATAAAGAGCCCTAGAGAGAGAGAGAGAAAGAGAGAGAGGAGACTGAGATTCTGACGTAGACGGGTGTCGAGACATAGAAATAAAGAGCCCGCATAAGAGAGAGAGAGGAGAAAACCAGGGAGGGAGAGATGAGAGATCTGAAGATGAGGGACTAGCGAAGAAGAGAGACAAAGAGACACACAGAGACGCAGAGAGAGAGAGAGACGAGACGAAGAGGAAGAGAGAGACAACAAGAGCCACAGAGAGAGAGAGAGAGAGAGAGAGAGAGAGGAAGAGAGAGAAGAGACAACAATGAGCCACAGAGAGCATAAGAAGGCATCTAGAGACAGAAGGTCAGCCGTCTTCCTCTATGCCAGACCGTCTATGTAGTTTCGTGATTGATTGAGTGTCACTCTTTGTGATGTCATGATATATGATGGGATGGAGAGATGTGGTTCATCCATCACACTGATCCTGAAGCATCCAATGGAATTCATCAATCAGTTAGTATCTGTCAAATCATTACCTCCTACTATTGATGCCATACTCTCTCTCTCTCCTTCCTCTCTCTCTCTCTATCTCTCTCTCCTTCCTTCTCCGTCTCTCTCTCTATCTCTCTTCTCCCCTCCTCTCTTTCTCCCTATCTTCTCCCCTATCTGTCTCTTCCCTCTCCCTCCCTCCCTTCTCCCGTTTCTCTCTGGTCTCCTCACCTCTCCTTCCTCCCTGGGTGCACTAGCACAGGTGTTGTGTGGATCTAGCAGGTGCTGTACAGCAGGAATATTCCCAAAGTAAACAGCCCTGCCTTTGCCTGCCTTTGATTGACTGATCGCAACATTGCTGGGTGTTGGTGGGGCAGGGGTAAATGTACTGGGTGGTGGTGGGGCAGGGGTAAATTTGACGCAGGTGATTTTGGTGGACGTGGGTGGTGTGGGCAGGGTTAAATTACTGGGCGTGGGTGTGCAGGCGGGGGTATAATTGTACTTAGGGGTTGGTGGTGTGTGTGTGGGGGCAGGTGCGGTATATGTTACTGGTGTGGTCGGCTGGGTTGGTTGGTATTATGTACTGGCCATGGTGGTGGTTGACTTAGGGTGATATCTCTGCTGTGAGCTGAGGGATAGTGGCGAGCGCGGTGGGCAGGGCTAATTGTACGCGAGGTTTGAGCTTGATGTAACGGAGGACGGTTGTGAGCGGGGAAAATGTACTGGGTGGGTGCGTGCGGGAGGGCCGGTATATGCACTGCGTCGGTGGTGGCGGTGGTGCGGTGGCGTTGCCGGGGCGAATATGTACGTGGGTCGTGGGTGTGGCTGTGATGGTGGATGCGGGGCTTACTGTACTGCGGTGGCTGGTGCCGGTCGGGGTTATAATGTACTGGGGGTGCTTTGATGGGTCTTGTGGTGCCGGGCGGGGTGGTATATGCACGCGGGGTGGTGGTGGAGCGGGTAAATGTCACCTGGGTGGGAGTGCGGTTGTGGTGGGCGTGGGCGGTTATATGTACTGGGTTTCATGGTGCGGTGGGGGTTGGGGTGGGTCTGGTATATGTTACTGAGGCGTTGGTGTGGATGGTGTGAGGGATCGCGAGTCGGATTGTGGCACAGCAAGTGTTGGGGGTAGAACTTGGACGAGGTTCCAATGCAGCTGGGAAGTAGACGTGGGGGGGTGGGGTGGGGGGGTGGGGGTGGAGAGAGGAGCCAAAATAGATGGGGGGGGATGCCAGAGGGCTTGGATGATGGAGGGAAGGAGAGATGGAGGGATGGAGGGATGGAGGAGGGTCAAGACTTTGCAGCGTCTATGAATGAGCCATTGTGTGTCTGGGTTTATATCTACACTGGCTGGCCAAAGGGAAGAATCTAGTTACTCCAATTGTGTGAGAGGAACATCTAAAGGAGATGGATAGGGGGGTTTGTGGGGTAAAAAGGAGAGAGTTTGGTTACCTGACTGATCTCCCCAGGTATTTAGTAATCTTCCATTTACCTGTTTGGAGAACTCGGTTGTGGAACACCTGGTCAGGACTCTCTCAACTCTCGAAGCGTATATCACACTGCATTCGATGGGGGACTCGTTCAAAAAGATGATTTTCATTGGAGTCGAACTCCCTTGTAAAACCTTGTGACACCTCCATCTGTGTCTGAGTGCGTGCTGTCCCTTCGTGTTGACACCCAGGCCCTGCAGGCTGCAGCTGGGAGAGATGGGAGGAGAGAGACACAGGAGGGAAGGAAAGGAGAGAAAGATGACAAAACAAGAGAGGAAAACAGAGAGAGAGAGAGAGAGAGAGAGAGAGAAACAGAGAGAACAGGGAGAAGGAGAGAGATGGACAGTATATATAAAGACGAACAAAAAAGTGGCAGACAGAGAGACAAGAAAGAAGAGAGCAGGAGAGAGAAAGAGGGGGGGAGGGAGAGAGAGAGAGAGAGAGAGAGAGAGAGGGAGGGAGAGATAGAGGGAGAGCGAGAGCGAGAGAGCGAGAGAAAGAGAAAGAGAGAGAGAGAGGGAGAGAGAAAGAGGATTCAGTAGTGTTTTATGTGCATCATTTTCTTTCTCTTGGAGAAACATACCAATTACTTGTTCTTTACAGCTTGTCACCACTATTTCCATCTCTCAGTGTCTCCCACTTTGTGTGTGTGTGTTTGTGTGTGTGTGTGTGTTTGTGTGTGTATGTGCCTGTGTGCGTGTTTGTTTGCTTGTGTTTGTGCGTGCGTGTTTGTGTGTGCGTGTGTGTTTGTGTGTGCATGTTTGTGCGTGTGTGCGTGTGTTTGTGTGTCTGTGTTTGTCTGTGTGTGTGTTAACGTGTCTGCTTGTGCGTGTGTGTGACTGCATGTGTCCATCCATGTCAACATGTGGTATGTACGCATGCGTGTGTGAGTGCGTCCAAGTGTGCAGATGTGTGTGTGCACGACTGTGTGTGTGCGACTGCGTGTGTGTGCACGACTGCGTGTGTGCATGACTGCGTGTGTGCATGACTGCGTGTGCGCGACTGTGTGTGTGTGCACGACTGTGTGTGTGTGTGCACGACTGTGTGTGCACGACTGCGTGTGTGTGCACGACTGCTTGTGTGTGCACGACTGTGTGTGTGCACGACTGTGTGTGTGCGCGACTGTGTGTGTGCGCGACTGCGTGTGTGTGCACGACTGTGTGTGTGCGCGACTGCGTGTGTGTGCACGACTGTGTGCGTGCGACTACGTGTGTGTGCGACTACGTGTGTGTGCACGACTGTGTGTGCGCACGACTGCGTGTGCGTGCACGACTGCGTGTGTGTGCACGACTGCGTGTGTGTGCACGACTGCGTGTGCGTGCACGACTGCGTGTGTGTGCACGACTGCGTGTGCACGACTGCGTGTGTGTGCGAGCGTGTTTCCAAACAGCAGTAGCATCTTCATGCTAATGTTAGAAGCCTCAGGAGGAAGAAGAGAACAGAACTTCAAGAATGCTAATTGAGTGGCATGGCAGGAGAGGTTATGTGCAGATTTAGTCATTTGCAGTAAAATGCTGAAAATGACGTTCCAGAATTCAAGATAGGAACAACAGAGGTCTTTGTGGCAGTGATGCTGTCTGGTTGGAGGCTGGAAACAGCCTGAAATCATCTGCATGACTGAAAACTGCCAGTTATACAGTTCATATATCTGGTCTATATCTAGATGTTTTTCAGCTTTGGAACATTTTGTGGGAAAGAGACCTTTTAAGTCTCTCATCTCTATAGTCAATGACCCTTTACTGCCAGCTGGGATCCTCGCGACCTCATATGATGAACACGCCTCGAGGCGCGGTAATTAAACTTTGATGCCGGTGCTCTGGCGCGCGCGACAATACTGCGCAGCGGGATGTGACGTCTTAATTTCATTGATCACAGATTAAACACGTCATTCAAGGAGGCGCGTAATGCGCCAGTTAGCGAAAGTTGATAACTGTGGGTCGTTATCAAGCTGTCGTTTACGTCTTATTACATGGAATTTAATGTGCGGAATAATCCGCCGTTCTAGATGTCTTGTCGGTGAAGTGTTTTTGGCCTTCAGCCGCAACGAGAGAAAATATCGTTTTAAAATCAGCAGGTATTATTAATATGTTACTGTTATTTTAAATTCCAGTTTGTATACTGATAATCGCCACATTCCGTAGAGACCAAAGAACGGGCACAGCGCGGCTTGGTTATAATTGGCTTGAGGTTAAACAGGAGTTTGCGGGTCTATTTGATTCAAATGACGACAACTGAGACAGGTGAGAGAGAAGCCATGAGAAATCTCTTTTCATCTCTTCAAATAGTTTCCCACTCTTCTTCTACTTTACATAATCCCTGTTTCAAAATCCCCAAACCTCCTGGACACCCTCCTCCCCCTCCTCACTTCCTGTGTCTCCTTATTCTCCTCCCCACCTCCACCTTCATTCTCTTCTCACACTCCACCGTTGTCCGATGACATCACAAGACCGCCGT
The DNA here is from genome assembly GCA_036571765.1 of Plecoglossus altivelis. NCBI lineage: Eukaryota > Metazoa > Chordata > Actinopteri > Osmeriformes > Plecoglossidae > Plecoglossus > Plecoglossus altivelis. The sequence continues at coordinate 828,803 of BROE01000018.1, read as the reverse complement.
CGCCGCGGAGACGATCGTTTCACTTCCTGTTCCGTCTTCTTTACCAAACAGATGTTGTTTGGATCAAAAAAAGGGGAGGGGAGGGGAGGGGGGAGGGTGGGAAGAGAGAGGGGGAGTCACTTTCCAATCATGAGTTTTTCTCGGAACATTGAATTAAGCAGCGTGAAAGGGTGGGGGCCTCAGGGGTATGAGGGTGGCCATGGAGATGCCTGAATGAAAGGGTTTGTTGTTGGAGGCTGGGAGAGGGAGATGAAAGGGGAGATGGGGAGTTTGTAGGCTGCAACCCCCCAGCTTCTCTCCCTCCTCTCCTCCTCCCCCATCCTCCCCCATCCTCCCCTCCTCCATCCATGTGAGTCAGGCAGCCCCACAGCTGCTGTGCTGCAGCAACACACAAACACACACACAGAGCAACACACAAACACACACACAGAGCAACACACAAACACACACACAGAGCAACACATACACATACAGAGCAACACACACAGCAACACACAGAAAAACACACAGAGCAACACATATACACACACACACAAACAGAGCAACACACACACACACACACACGCAGAGAGCAACACACACACACGCACACACACACAGAGCAACACACACAGCAACACACACACAGAGCAACACACAGAGCAACACACAAACACACATACAGGGCAACACACACAGCAACACACAGAGCAACACACAGAAAAACACACAGAGCAACACACACACACGCACACACACAGAGCAACGCACACACACACACACAGAGCAACACACACACACACGCACACACACAGAGCAACACACAGAGCAGCACACACACACAGCAACACACACACAGAGCAACACACACAGCAACACACACACAGAGCAACACACACACACGCACACACACAGAGCAACACACACACACGCACACACACAGAGCAACACACACAGAGCAACACACACAGCAACACACACACAGAGCAACACACACAGCAACACACACATGCTCAAAGCAACATGCACACAGAGCAACACAGGTGCACATACTGCACACTATTTTCCACATTCTGTACATGTAATGGCAAACTTACTTGCATGCTCACACAAACTCACACATGCTCACACACACCACAGAACATCACACACACACACCACAGAACATCAGACACACTCACACCACAGAACATCACACACACACACCACAGAACATCACACACAGACACCACAGATCACACACACACACACACCACAGAACATCACAAACACCCTAGAACATGACACACACACACACACGTACACACCACACAACATCACTGACAAGCACATCTTGTCTCCCTCAGGCCTGCAGTCGATCCCAGCTTCTGCCTCCCTGCAAACACCATCTCGTTGAACAGCCACAAACGCATCGCGGTTCGGACCCTGTTTCGGGTGCATTTTCATTTTGCTGACAGTCAACCTCGTGATTGTGAATAACGGAGGTTGTCATTGCCACAGTGTTGTAATGCTCTGACCCCCACACAGACAAGCGCTCGCTGAATCCACAGAGCAGAATGACATCAGCGTGTCAGTGTCGTGCCACGGCCGCGTTTGAGCCACACAACAATCTCCTCCTTGTGCAACCGCAGAGCCGAGAGGAGAACTGCGTTGCTAGGACGTGGGGTGGGGAGGGGGGGAGGGGAGGGGACAGAAAACAAGACCGTCACAACTCCAGTGATCAGTGCGTCATACATCAGTCTCTGTAATAATCTGTAGTTACTCCAGCGATCAGTACGTCATACATCAGTCTGTGTAGTCTTTGTGCTTCCTCCTTACTTGAGCCCTCCAGTCCCACCAAAAGATCTACGGTCCCACACCAACCCCTTTAGTCCTACCCACATCCCTTTAGTCCAACCTATAGCCTGATAGTCTCCCCTAAACCCTTATAGTCCCACTTAGACCCTTTTAAATCGAATCAAATCCCATTCTATTTGCACAGACTTTATTTTCCAACGACGGAGAGCTTCCCATGCGAGTACACGGCAGAGATAGTCTCACAGTAGAGAGTACGAGTAAAGAATGCGTTCCGTCCACACCGATTGTCCGAGGCAAGTCGTATCATGGTTGGGTACAGCTAGCTTGAAGATGTGGCTTCAGCGCTCGGAGCATTGGACAGCAGATCGAGGAGTCACAGCCTCCTGAATCGATCTGGTTTAAGCGTCTCCTTAATGACGACATTCGATTATCGAACGAGGCAGGTGGAGGAACGTGAAACGAACGCAGTGTGTTTGTTTTGCTGTGTTCATTCCAGACTTGTCTGAGTTTCAATTATCTGTGTCCGGGTGGGAAAGGAGCAAGACGATATGCCATTTCCCCAGTCAGATTTCTCAAACCGGGACCTAGAGACATGACGGGGTTCTTGATATATGAATGTATGTCATATTAAATCAAGGGGATCTTTGGGTCGACTATACCTTGCATAGGTGCATATATGTCTGCGGGATCAAATGGACTCAGCAGCCTAGCTTCAAATCTATATGGTGGATCGAGTTTGAAATTCGGACTTAAAGGACGGTGTATTTGGGAGAGATTTAGAAAGGTTAGGGTCGTTTGATGTTCGCAAGAAGCTGATGATTGAGAGTGGAGTTCAACAAAGGCTCACAGAGAACAGAACAGAGAGAGAACAGAGAGAGAACAGAGAGAGAACAGAGAGAGAGGGGTGAAAAAGAAGGGCTTAGAAAGCGAAGCTAGGAGGAGGATAACAGGAAGGAGTTAGAAGCGGGTTTTGAAAACATGGCACAACAGGTTAAGGGTGATGGAAAACTGAAAAGAAAAATTGGAAATGCGGAAGGGAAGGGATGAGGAGAATCCGGGGCGAGGAGGAGAGGGGGATGATAGAGGGAGACAGGAGACGCTTGTAATTAGCATGCTAACTGGCTGGTTGATGTGAAGCAGTACAAGGAACCTCTGTGGTGGTCTGGGTCACTTTGGAGACAATGCACAATGGAGTCAGTCGCTGGCCCCCAAATCACACTGACAGCTACCATGGTGCAGCACCTACCATCAGCCAGACTCACCACCCGACACACACACACACACGCATACACACACACACACACGCACGCACACACACGTGCACGCACGCGCACACATACACACACGCATACACACGCACACACACACACACACACATGCATGCATGCACGTACACACACACACGCACACAAACAAGTGTACAGTCAGCACATTGGCACCCAGACACACACACATTCACACTCACATGTACACACACACATGTACACACTCACATGTACACACACACATGTACACACACACATGTACACACTCACATGTACACACACACATGTACACACACACATGTACACACACACATGTACACACTCACATGTACACACACACATGTACACACTCACATGTACACACACACATGTACACACACACATGTACACACACACATGTACACACCCACATGTACACACTCACATGTACACACCCCAAAAAAGTTCCTAAATAGCCTCAGGGCCTAAAGCCATACAACAAAGGGGTCCCTCCCCTCACCCCCTCCCCTCACCCCCTCCCCTCACCCCCTCCCCCACATCCTTCATCTACCCCCCCTCCTCCCTCACCTCGTCCACTTCCTGTCCTCCACTTGTCTTCTTCTTCAGGGGGAACAGCTGCAAACCTATCAGGCCTTAGCAGGGAGGCATGGCGGCCATTTTGACTGATGGTGTCGTGATGTCGCTAGAGGCTGAAGGGAGTTAGGAAGATATAGAGGCTGGCTGGCTGGCTGGCTGGCTGGCTGGCTGGCTGGCTGGCTGGCTGGCTGGCTGGCTGGCTGGCTGGCTGGCTGGCTGGCTGGCATGAGAGGTACATGGAGGGGAAACAGCTCATTAGTAAGAGAAGAACGATTTTAACTTGATTAAAATCGGGAGAGAGAAATGATTGAATTACTCGATTACTGGAAGGAATGTGCCAAACAGCTGCTGTGCAGGCTAACCGAGACACACGCTAATGCTAACTAAGCTAACATTCACTAAGCTACGCTAACTAAGCTAACACTCACTAAGCTAACTACGCTAACGTTCATTAAACTATTGCTCATTAAGCAAATGCTAACTAAGCTAACGTCTTCCCTAACGTTTTCCCTCAGAAGGAAACACCTAAGCCAGTGACAGAAAGACCTAACGCTCTCGACTGCAGGGAACTCATTAAACAGAAATATTTATACGTAACTATCGTGTACAGAGTGAGAGTTCAAAGACAGGGCGTGGCTGCTCACCACTGGTCATGTGACCCCGGTGTGTCTCTTGCGTGTATCAGCACGGACTTGAAAGTAATCTGTTACCGATGCTTCGAAGGCCTACAAGACTCTCACGGTGTCGTCAGGCATGGAGGGGCTGATCAGGGAGTTCTGCTTCGCAAAGGATTGTGGGTCAGAATAACTAGAAAAGTTATTTAACATTTTATATTTTAGCATGATACACAGTACAATGTTATCTTAGGTGTTTTATAATAAATTCCTTAAACTGGGAACTGGTCAACAGTTGAATTGAGCTTCCTGTAGTTGGGCTGGAGACAGGAAGTTCTTTTTTCACCAGCAGAGGGACTTCAAACCTTTGTAGAGAAATAGACCACAGCGCCACCTAGTGGTTAGATAGGATAACTGCCATGTCTCTCCAAATTTGTAATGTTATTTTTAAATAAGAGAAAAACAATCGAATCGAACGAATTCACGAACGAATCGAATTCACCATTTCGAATCATTTATTTTTTGCATTTATACTAGACACAGGATAGCTTGAATTATACAGGATTTTTTTTAAATCTCATTTTTCCACACCATTCCCATTATATCAGTCACAACGTTTAATTGTATACCAGATAGAGCTCATGTGCTTGGTACAAGTTTGGTACAAGATAAGTCATGTTTGATACTAGGCTATATTCACGCGTTCAGGAATTAGAGTTAGCGCGAATGTAACGGATCTTGGTCGAGCGTCAGAGCTGCTGAGCGAACGTCCTGTCGCGGGTCGCTCTCGTCTTAATCCGTCTGACTAACTATCACCTGGTTGGTTGGTTGATCGGAAAATGAGGTCAGATACTTCTAGAGCTATAAGTGTATCTTCCACAACGTAACTTGTGGAGGATCCTGACTAACAAAGTATCAAACGCGCGCGTCACAGGCTAATACGATATCATAAATGACGTGTACACGCCCTAATTATACGCCATTTTGCGGCATAATGACATTGTATACATGTATAATTGGACATGTATAGTATTAAAAAATATATACACACAAAGACCACAAAAGAATATACAATATAAATATTTATTTTTAACATCCAAAGGTTTATACAAGGGGTAAAGTGCATATGAACGTCTTATTATTTGATCTCTAGGTGCTTGCGTTGGGCCAGACAGCAGTCTGTCTGAGCGAGGTTTGAGACTGGAGATTTGAAGGTGACAACATACAGAGGGAGGGCAAGCTGAAAGACGGAACAGCAGAGATAAGAAGCATTCTGATACTAAAACCAGGAAAACAATAGTTACATGATACAAAATGCAGGTCTGTAGCTGTTGAGGTCTATTTAGAAATGAAGAGATTCGTAAATGAAGTTATACATTCAATCGTTAAACTTCTGAAAACCCTTCTCTGCCTTTGACTGAATGCCATATCTGAAATAATAAAATATAAAGTGCAAGTTGCATATCATTTACATATTTGTCCACGTGTCAAATTAATGTAAATGTTGCGCTGTTCATAATCTTTCTGACATTAAAGCTTAGTAATGGAATTGTGCTTCTTTTAACGGATAAAGACATTTGATTTATAAAGCAATTATTTCTGAAAGAGCTTAGCGCTCAAGTGCAGGCGCGCGCACGGACACATACACGCGCACACACACAGGCTCATGCACAAGCAATTTTATGTGCCCATAAAGAAATTTAAAGATGAAAAAATACCAAAAGCCATGCTAAACCCAGGATGTGCCGGTTTGAAAACATCGAGACACGAGCTGACAAAGTCGCTCCTGGAAGCAGGAAACATCAATCTGGATTCTACACCTTCCTGACAAATACGACGTAAACTAATCAAATATCATCTAGCCCTAATGGGCGTGCAAAAGGTTCGGCTGGTGTGTGTGTGTGTGTGTGTGTGTGTGTGTGTGTGTGTGTGTGTGTGTGTGTCTGTGTCTGTGTGTATGTGTCTGTGTCTGTGTGTATGTGTGTGTGTAGGATTGAATTAGGGGGTAACTATTTTGAAAAGTTTCACACAAAATTGAAATCTCCCAGTTTACTTTCGAGTATTTTCATAACCATCATCCGTACAGGTCGACATTACCTGTATGTTGTGTGACCTGCCCAAGTCATCAGACATGGCTAGGAGTACAAGTATGTTATGAACTTATCATTTTGTTATTGGGTGGAACAAAGTAGGTACAGAGACGAACCAAAACACAATCTACGACAGCGTCTTTAAAATCAAACCGCACGAGTTGTCACGTTCTAAAGAGAGCTGTTTCCAAGATCGTGTTTTTGTGTAGGTCTGTGATTTTGTCAACTCCAAAACTTTTGATTAATAAACAAGAGTACACTTGTAAACGACTCCAGGAAATATATTAGGGCTTTCATTAAAAATAAATGGTATTACTACAACCAACATGCCAATCGAAAAGCCCTCTTTATAGTACATCGTGCTCGTAAAATCATCTCGGTTTCAGGAAAGCAGTTTCTTAACTCTGTTTTATTCTACAGATTATGTTTCTGTGATTGCTTATGTGGTATATTGCACAGCAAGAAGAAAAATAAATTAATATAGTCGTGATTCATTAGCAACACTATAAATGTGATTTGTTTGCATTCTGTACAAGGGCAACATAACTCTGAATATCGGGCACATTCTACTAAAGTGACGTATTTTGATATGGGTATTTATTCATTTCCCCGATCCTATCTAAATAAAATAAAAACTTTATGTGCGATGCATTACGATGACTTTTTTTTTTTAAAGCCGAGTACAGATATGTTTAAAATGTGTTAACGCCATCTAGTGGCAAAACCCAAAGTTTTAAAAAATAAAATAAAATCTTTCATTCACACAGTATTCAAGCTCGCTTTGAACTTTTCAGGCCTCGTTAGTTTCCTCTCTTCTAAAAGGAAGAGGTATTCTTCACATCACTCCTATTTCTTTCACCAAATCTTTCATCTAAAATTCAAACGAAAAAAAAAAAACGAAATTAAAAGATCCACAAATGAAATATCCCAAAGGAAACACGCAGCAAAGAAAATAGGTATCTATATTATCTGTCAAATATCACTGAGTCTCCAGACTGAAATATAACTTGATTGTTTTAAGAATATTCATTTGGTCTCTCTGCTACCCACATATGAGTATTTCTCCTAAGGTATACAGTTATCCTCAGCCTGTTTAGTCAGGAACACAGTCACTCTCTAATCTCTCCATGAAGATGATCTTAATCACTCCAAATTCCTCTGACAGGGTTTTGTAGTCCATATGAGAAGTTTGTAGTCCACATGTAGACAGCACCAGACTGGCTTCACATTCTTTAGTCTGTAGCCTGTATTCACCTGTGCTAGGCCCTCGTCAGTCTACCCAGTCTCACACCTGGTCTGGGTACAATCCTATCCTGCCCTTGTTGGTGAGGATCAAGCTATTTTCCCTGCACAGGTAAATCAACACGAGTAGAGCTTAAGTTAAAAACAAAAACAAATGAAGGTGGGCAAGGCGTGAAAGGGGCTGGATCTCTGTTCAGTTTACAAAGAGAGGAACGTGCAAATCACAAGAGGAACCATCTCTCGTCCAGACGGAGGATAGCTAAAGACAGGAGGTGAGGGGAGCGCGTCTCCATGGCTACGGCCGCTCAGATCTCAGACTCGCTCTTGTACATGAGCGGGTCAAGAGGGAGGGTAGTCTGTAACATGTCAAACTCCATCTGGTTGTCCATGTCCAGAACACACAGCATGTTGCTGCCAGACGTGACGGTGTTCGTGTCCTGAAACATCCGCTGGAAATCCACCGTGACCGAACCTCTTCTTTCCTCCTCTTTCGGTTTCTCTCCCGCCGGCTCAAAGATGTCATCCTCGTCCTCGTCCTCTCCGGCGCTCAGCGTCACCTCGTTCTCGTAGCAGAAGGCGCCGGGCGATCGAGGGCAGGAGCTCTGGATCGTTCTAGAAACGGAGGGCGAGGCGGTGGAGGCGTGTCGGCCAGCCGCCTCGTCCAACTCCTTGGCGCTGCAGTGTGGCGTGGACGGAACCTCGTAGGTCTTGTGGAAACGGGCGTAGTCCACCTGGTAGCAGTCGCGGTCTTCGAAGATGACCGGTTCGAACCTGTGTCCCCAGAGGATCTCCCTGGTGAGGTAGGAGCTGCGTGTCTGTGTAGTCATGGCCGTGGCTTCCACCATGCCTTCCAGGATCACCACGATCTCAAACGTGTCTGTTTCCAGCTCCGCCCGGCTCAAGGTGTACAGAGGGCTGTCCTCATCGATCTCGTGGACGATGACCAGAGGGGACACCAAGAACAGGCGGTCTATGCCCTCGTCGTAGCCCACGTTCAAGTCCATCTGCTCCAGGGGGATGAACTCCCCCTCGGCCGTGGTGTAAGGTCGGATGAGCTGAGCGCGGACGTGAGCCTCCACGATGTGGCTCTTGCGGAGGTTTCCAACTCGCCACATCAGACACAGTTTCCCGTCCCGCATAGCGATCACGGCGTTCTTGGAGAACATCAACGTCTGGTTCCTCTTCTTGGGTCGTGCCATCTTGGCCATGATGGTGCCGATCATGAAAGAGTCGATGATGCACCCCACGATGGACTGGACCACCACCGTCACCACGGCGACGGGGCACTCCTCGGTCACGCAACGCCACCCGTA
>BROE01000018.1:809927-814927 GCA_036571765.1 Plecoglossus altivelis | reverse complement strand
ATTCAATTTCCCAGATATGTACGTATTTTATAATGCTACATTTTCCTTACTGCAGTGTATTAGAATAACTCGTAATCCCATGAATTGTAGATTATTATTCTCCTAATCTCTGGTCTCTCTTGATATCAAATGTCTGGAGGGCTACGTCTCTTAAATCCTACGGTCTCACTAAGATCTCACACATCCTAATCCCAGACTGAGGGAGAGAATAGGGACGGAATGGAGTGGGATTAGGATTTTAACCTGCTGTGTCTCCAAAACACGTAAGGAACCGATCTCTGGTTATCGCTTCATACTCAACACAGCTGTCTGGAAGAACTGATTAGTTATCACTTCCTACACAACACAGCTGTCTGGAAGAACTGATTAGTTATCACTTTCTACACAACACAGCTGTTTGAAAGAACCGATAATTAGTTATCACTTCATACACAACCCAGCTGTCTGAAAGAACTGATAATTAGTTATCACTTCCTACACAACACAGCTGTCTGAAAGAACTGATAATTAGTTATCACTTCCTACCCAATACAGCTGTCTGAAAGAACTGATAATTAGTTATCACTTCCTACCCAATACAGCTGTCCAGAGAACCAATATCTGGTTATCACTTCTTACACAATACATCCGTTTTTAAGATGCATGAGTTAGCAGGGTGATGGTTAACACAAACACAGGGTTCTATAAGGTCATGTGATCTACGTGAGATCATTCATAATCCTGTCTAAATGACGGAGAAGTCAACCAAACAACGATTGTGTCTGGACGAACAACTGCTAATAAAGTTGTGTTTGTAGGAAGTAACCCAGGTGGACAGCCAGTGCACTGTTGTTATGATGGAATGAGATTACACAGAACGCTGTCATCGTTTTCGTCTCTGTATAATCTGTTGTCTGTGAGATACCTGCGTACAGAGACTGTTTTGTCTGGAACAATTGCTGTTAATAAAGTTTTGTTTGTGGGAGAAGAATGAAAGGTGTTGTTGTCTTGTGTTACATAAATCTTTGTCTACACACAGACACGGAGTTTGTGATGCTCTGATTAAATCATCCATAGATAACTGAAAGATAAACTCTTTAAACCATTATTCACTTGGTCTGTTTGAAATCATTGTTTGTAAAAAATATGAGTTGATCTTATCTGTCTTTCGTTGAGGAAAATCTTTTAGAGTAGCGATGAAAGTTTATTGCATCTGGGTTAAATGAGATCATTGTCAGAGTTGTAATTTAGAGTTTTTCTGACAAATTCATTTTATCCATAACACAGTCATGACAACCACTTTTCTCTCTCCTCACACAGTCAGTCTATTACATTATCTCAGAACTTCTCGACAAATGAGTCGTTATGTGTGGCGGCCACTTAAGGCACCCACATTGAGTGTGGTTGCATCACTAATGCTAAGAACGTTTTAAAATCCTCTGGGGAAATGTCTCACAGTCTTCAGGTCTCTCTCTATCCCTGTCTCCCCCCCCTCTCTCTCTCCCTGTCTCTCTCCCTGTCTCTCTCTCCCTGTCTCTCTCTCCCTGTCTCTCTCTCTCTCTCTCTCTCTCTCCCTGTCTCTCTCCCTCCCTGTCTCTCTCCCTCCCTGTCTCTCTCCCTGTCTCTCTCTCTCCCTGTCTCTCTCTCCCTGTCTCTCTCTCCCTGTCTCTCTCTCTCTGTCTCTCTCTCTCTCTTTAGATAGTGTCTCCATCCAGGAGGTCTCTGTCCATCAACCTGTCAAACTCAGCTGACGTCTTTCACAGGGACTGGTTATCACTTCAGAGAGAGAAAGGGAGACAGACAGACAGACAGACAGACAGACGAAAAGCGTGTGAAAAAGAGTGATTGAGAGAGATGTTAAGAAATGCAATAGTTACAAAGAAAGAAAGAAAGAAAGACTATTCAAGTTTGGCTCATCTGATCCAAGTGGGTCATTGCACCATCACTGTCTAACAGACTGAACGCATCATAAAGGTTCAGCACCATCACTGTCTAACAGACTGAACGCATCACAAAGGTTCAGCACCACCACAGTCGAAACAAGAGTGACCTGTAAATATCAGCTATAGAACGTGACCCTTTAGCCTGCTTGACTGGGCCTGAACTGAACTGTCCACTGCTGGGTTGTCAACAGGACAGGGTTTGGATAGTTCTAGAACTCTGGGATGTTGATATTGAATACAGCGTTCTAGAACTCAGCCATGTTGATATTGCATACAACGTTCTAGAACTCAGCCATGTTGATATTGCATGCAGAGTTCTAGAACTCAGCCATGTTGATATTGTTTAGTCTTTAGTAAAGGCCTCGTCTTCCCTCCTCTCCTCCCTTTACCTCTCCCTTCCTCCCCTCCCCTCCCTTCCTCCCCTCCCCTCCTCTCCTCCTCCCCTTCTCTCCCTCCTCTCCTCTCCTCTCCCCTCCCTCCTTCTCCTACCCTCTACCGTCCTGTGTTCTGACCCAGCACTTTTCCAAACTCTTTACAGACTATTTCAAGACACCTCACTATGACGTAATCATTCATCATTTTTCACAGTAGCTCCACTTCAGTCAAACTGAGTTTGAACCCAAGGTCACGTCTGTCTCGTCTCCAGGATCACATGGAGGATCAACTAGGAACAACTCACCTTCAAAACTGGTCGGTTAAGAGACGAGGAACTCCGTATCGTCTCAGAGGTCCAGGACGTTCCCCTCAAAAGGACGACCCCATCACCTGCCCAGGTGGTCAGCCAGCGCCCTGCCCTAATGGGCCTTTACCAGGAACCAGGAGACACCTCGACGCCTTTAACTCGTCTTCCTGGTTCGTAACTCGTAAAACTCCTCGTCTTCGGTCGTACGTCAACGGTTATCCTGGCTAGAGTTTGTTTCTTCTTTGTAATCCTTGTTGTCCTCCTGCTAGCTCCTGGCTGACTGCTGCGCGCTGTAATCCCTCAACCTCCTGTCTCTCTCCTCCGCGCTGTGCAACTGCTGGGTCAATCAGAGGCAGAGAGAGTGGGTCCGAGACAGAGAGAGGGAGGAGGGAAGGGAAGGGAGAGAGGGAGGAGGGGAGGGAGAGAGGAGGGAGGAGGGGAGGGAGAGAGGAGGGAGAGAGAGAGAGAGAGAGAGAGGGAAGAGGGGAGGAAGGGAGGGGAAAAAGAGAGGGGGAGGAGGGAGGGAGAGGAGAGAGGAGGGAGGATGGGGAGGGAGGTAGGGAGGGAAGAGGTAGAGAGAGAGGAAAGGGAAGGGAGAGAGGCAGGAGGGGAGGGAAGGAGGGGAAGAGGAGAGAGAGAAGGAGGGAGAGAGGAATGGAGGGAGGGGGGGAGGGGAGGTAGGGAGGGAGGGGGGAGGGAGGAAGGGAAGGGAAAAAGAGAGAGGCCTGTCAGTTTGATTATGTCCTCCTCTCCTGCTGCCTGTGTCTTCTCTTCATGTGTAGGTGGAGAAAGATGAGGAATATGGCCTGTTACACTCATTCAGGACCTCGATTAAACCTTTCTACCTACCTACCCACCTACCTACTTACTTACCTACCTCACTATCCATCTATCAATCTGCTCAGAGAGACGAGACAAAGCATGAGGAGGTAAGATGTTGAAAAGAGAGAAACGGAATGAATCGACAAAGGAAAGAAAATGAGGAGGAAATTAGCAGATGGGGATTAGAAGATGGAGATGAGGAGGATGAGGAAGATGAGGAAGACGAGGAGGATGAGGATGAGGAAGACGAGGGAATATGAGAGAGATGGATGTTGAGAAGAATGGTGAAAAAACTGAATGAATGCGATGGTATATCTATGTTGGTACAAAGTTCTAACTAAGTGAATGCAATAGCCTATGCAGCTGTAAGTAACATTACCACTATACCAACCTCAGATTCTCATTCAGCACATAACTGTGAGCATCACGACACAGCTGGAATGCCCCAGTAACAAACCCACACACACACACACACTCATACAGACACACACACACACACACACGCATACAGTCACACACACAGCCACTCACACACACAGACACACACACACAATCCCACACACACACACACACACACACACACACAGACACACACACAGTCACACCAGAATGCTTTCCAACCTCTTATCAGTGTGTACACAGTCAGCCTCTCTGTCAGGGGCTGTTAGGCTCTTAACACTCTCTCTGTCTCACACACACACACACACACACACACACACACACACACACACACACACACACACACACACACACCCACTCTGTCACACACACACACACATACACACACACACACACACACATACACACTCTGTCACATACACACACTCTGTCACACACACACACTCTGTCACACACACACCCACTCTGTCACACACACACACACACACACACTCTCTCTCTGTCACACACACACATACACAGAAACACACATTCTCTGTCACACACACACTCTCTCTCTCTCACACACACACACACACTCACACACACACACACACACACACACACACACAGAAACACAAACTCTCACATGTACACACTTCTAACACACGTACATAAACACATAAACCCCCCCCCCCCTTCTTGCACCATATCGTTTTTTTTCTCTTCCTTTAATAAGATCAACCACTCTGTCTCTCCAAAGTCTCTGTCTGATGTTACTGAAGCATAAACATGTTTACTCCAGAATCAAATTCAAATGTTTTCAGATAGAACTTTAGATCGTTAGATCACTGCCAAGCAGTTCATGCTGCCTATTTCAGTTTCTCTCAACAGTCAGTTACACAAACTATCTGTGTGTAAGTTTAAAATATATATTTTACATCAATATCACAACTAAAATAAGACGTGTAAACAAACCAGAAACTAATGAACTGGCAGAGATAGACAATCCTGCGACTGAAACACCAAGCTGGAACTGAGGTAGTTACTATGGAAACCATCCCCTGCCATCCTCTTCTGTGTGAGTTAGACTGGAGAGGGGAACTGTAGAGGAGGAGGGAGAGGAGGGGGAGGAGGGGGAGGGAGAGGAGGAGGAGGGAGAGGAGGGGGAGGAGGAGAGGGAGAGAGGGTGGGAG
>BROE01000018.1:790668-809541 GCA_036571765.1 Plecoglossus altivelis | reverse complement strand
GAGGAGGGAGAGGAGGGGGGAGAGGAGGGGGAGGAAGAGGAGGAAGAGGAGGAGGAGGGAGAGGAAGAGGGGGAGGAGGGGGAGGAGGGAGAGGAGAAGGAGGTAGAGGGAGGAGGGAGAGGAGGAGGAGGGAGAGCAGGGAAGGGAGAAGGAGAGAGGAAAACAGAATGAACATGCAGGAAAAACAAGACAGGCAGACAGGCAGACAGGCAGACAGGCAGGCAGGCAGGCAGGCAGACAGACAGGCAGACAGGCAGACAGACAGACAGACAGACAGGCAGACAGACAGGCAGGCAGGCAGGCAGGCAGACAGACAGACAGACAGGCAGACAGACAGACAGACAGACAGGACAGTAGGATCGTGAGTGTTGGATCTGCTGCTCCTCAGTGTGTATTAATAGCCTGTAATCAGGCCTGAGATTCAGATTACTGCTCATGACCTTTTGGTATATTTATTATGATACAGGTCAGATGACCTAACCTGTGCACGGCCTTCTCACACACTCTGTGTTTGTGTGTGTGTGTGTGTGTGTGTGTGTGTGAGCTTGTGTGTGTGTGTGTGTGTGAGCTTGTGTGTGAGCTTGTGTGTGAGCTTGTGTGTCGTTTCAGTTATTGTTCGACTGGGCTTCATATAATTACTGTCCACGATTAAAATAATAAAGATACACACACACACACAGAGACATACACACACAGACACACAGCCAGACATACACAGACACACACGACACACAGACAGACACACACAGATACACACACACACACACAGACACACAGTCAGACACACACAGATACACACAGACATACAGCCAGACACACACAGACACACAGCCAGACGCACACAGATACACACAGGCACACAGTCAGACGCACACAGATACACACAGGCACACAGCCAGACACACACAGACACACACAGATACACACAGACACACAGCCAGACACACACAGATACACACAGACACACACACACACACACACAGACACACACACACAGACACACAGCCAGACATACACACACACACACACACACACAGACACACACACACAGACACACACACACAGACACACAGCCAGACACAGCCAGACACACACAGACACACACAGATACTGACACCAAATATGTCAAAAATACAACATACACCAGTAGAACTGTAGTACCAGTAGTACTACAGATGTAGTAAACTATAGTACAGATACGAGATGAAGTGAAGTGACGTATTGTCAAGTATGGTTACCCATACTTGAAATTTTACCTCTGCATTTAACCCATCCAAATGCACACACAGTAGTGAGTAGTGGGCAACCGCACGCACACACAGTGAACATACACCCGGAGCGGAGATGTTATCAAGGTTATCATTGAGGTGCTGAATACACTTTCCTTCTCAAGTTAAAGTTAAGATTTATGTGCCCTGACATAAACTCAGTATGAAGTAGTCTTTACTGAACCCTGTTTCAGTGTCAGGCTAATTCTACTCTTGGAATTGAAGCAACCTGAATTTCCCCACCTTTGTTTAATCAGATTTTTTCTAACGTGGAAATGAAATATGATTTCAATTTTTTAAAGAGGTCAATTCAAAACCGTTGCCTTTGGTGTTTTCAATCCCTTTGAAAACACCAAACGTGATGTCACTGATTCACTCTCTTTCTTCTGCCTCGTTCTACGACAGCTTCCTGAATCACTTTACGTTCGGCGTGTTTGAGAAGACGAAAAGGAAGAGGAGAGAGAGAGAGGAGAGAGAGAGGAGAGACAGAGAGGAGAGAGACAGAGAGGAGAGAGAGAGGAGAGAGACAGAGACGAGAGAGACAGAGAGGAGAGAGAGAGGAGAGAGACAGAGAGGAGAGAGACAGAGGAGAGAGAGACAGAGGAGGAGCAGAAGAGAGAGACAGAGGAGAGAGACAGAGGAGAGAGAGACAGAGGAGGAGCAGAGGAGAGAGAGAGAGGAGAGAGACAGAGGAGAGAGACAGAGGAGGAGGAGCAGAAGAGAGATGTTGTTCGGTTGAGATGATGATTCATATATATAAGAGGATTGAAGGACGGAATAGAGGGTGGAGGGAGGGAATAGAGGGTGGAGGGAGGGAATAGAGGGTGGAGGGAGGGAATAGAGGGTGGAGGGAGGGAATAGAGGGTGGAGGGAGGGAATCGAGGGTGGAGGGAGGGAAGAACAAATAGAAACAGAAGAGTTGAATCATTAAATAAAGGATTGGATGATGAGGGAAGACAGGAAAAACAAGGTGATGGAAAAGACTGACGTGTTCACACCAAGAGGCGTGTCCACACCGAGAGGCGTGTCCACACCAAGAGGCGTGTCCACACCCAGAGGCGTGTCCACACCCAGAGGCGTGTCCACACCGAGAGGCGTGTTCACACCGAGAGGCGTGTCCACACCAAGAGGCGTGTCCACACCGAGAGGCGTGTCCACACCCAAGTGGGTCACTGTCTTATGTAGGAGAGGGATGATATAGGCACACACACACAAGCACACGCACACACATGCACACGCACACAGACAAACACACACACACACACAAGCGCGCGCACACACATGCACACGCACACAGACAAACACACATGCACACGCACACAGACAAACACGCACGAGCACGCGCACACACATGCACACGTACACAGACAAACACACACACACACACACAATGTGTTACTTGTTTCCGCGACCTGTATGTACTTTAAAAACTAGCATCACAGCATGTCTTAATCTTAAATCTTCCATTTTCAGTCAAATAAAGCGGACTTTTTCATCAGGACGAGACGCAAGTGAAGCTGGAGTCTCTTGCGTCAAATCTCCCGGGTGTATTTGAAAAGTGTTTTCATGGTTTGTAACTTAACTGACAACAAAACGGTTTTCGTTGTAAATAAATACAACAGGCATTATCTAGTTCTACCTGCCCTCCTCATTGTTCGCATTACGGCGCCCTCTACTGACGAAAAACGTTTGGTGAGATGAATGTACTTCCGCTGTGACTTAGAGAGAGACCGCCCTCTTCATAGACGAGCCTACTGTAGCCCCGCCCCCTCAGGAAGGCGCATCCTGTTCGAACTGTCAGCCACGTCACCGGCTGGAACTTTTACATGACGTTACAGACGGGATAACAAACAGTAAAGTTCTGTGCAGATTTGTGAACTATTAGAAATGCATGTTTCTATTTAACCGTAAAAGTGAGATAAATAGTTATTCTACAGGTTTTTTATGTTTTAAAATCATTTAGCAATCGTAGACTTTAAGTAGACAACAGCAGCGTCTTCATGAAAGTAACTTCACCAGAAGTCTGCAGTCCATAGATTTTTACTTTGCGAAATATTTTTTTTCTGCTTTTCTGTAAACAATTCCCTCTAACTTTTCGAATTTGAACGAGTAGCCCTAATCATGAACATTTTTCGTCTAGCTGGTGACGTGTCGCATCTTGTTGCCATTATTATTCTGTTTATAAAGATATGGAGATCTCGATCCTGTGCTGGTAAGTGGATCAAAGTATTCGAGCTCCATTTGGTCAGCGTTACTAGAACTGGAACAGAATGGTTTACTAATTCGTCTAATACTATCCATTCTTCTAACTATTTGATTGGTTATTGTCAACCTTAACGTTGATAACGTTGTTCTCTCTCTCGCTAAACTAGCTCACTTTTCTTTAGTTGATTAATTTCACATAGAAACAGCCGCTGGCATTAATAGACACTTAACTCTGGATGTGCTGCGGACATTAAAGAGCATGCTAAGTATGTCCTTTACCGACGGGTTTAACCATCGTTGTTACTTTACTCCCATCAGGAATATACCTCCTCTGCAGTGTAAAACTTTATGCACTTGTATGTTTCAAAGACTGGCCACTGACTTTCGCAAAGTATCGAAAGTCGAATTTCGAAACAAGTCGTAATTGCAGTTGTTAACATCGTGACAATCATTGTAAAACACAACCGAGGCCTTAAGGCTCCAGCCTTGTAACGTGGCAGGACTCGAGCCGCATTTTTCGGACTGCTCTCTTGTAAAAGTGACACCAACGACTTGTTAGTTGAAGTATTGGCGTGTAAAAGGAATGCCGTCTACTCGGTTGGACTGTGCTTCAAAGATTTGGTCAAACGTCCGACTGTTTGCTATTGAAGTGCTTTGGGTAGCTTTATACATGTAGCTACAGTAAAGTTCGGATAACCTTTTTATTTGTTATGGAAAAGGTCCAAAACTAAACAGCGGCGACTCGTGCCGAACAAATCGGTGAAAGTGGGACATGAACGTGACTGTGCGCGTGTTGCTTCGCAGGTATCTCGGGAAAGTCTCAGGTTCTGTTTGCTCTGGTGTTTACAACCAGATACCTGGACTTAATCACCAGCTTTATCTCCCTCTACAATACCGTCATGAAGGTGAGATGATCTTTAACTATACAGAGAGGAAGCGCAGCGGAATGAGCTCAGTGGTTAGAAGGGTTGACTAAGGCCCCCAGGACAAGGCCCACAGAGACAAGCTCCCACGATTTGCTAGCGGTTTAGATACGCACATAACCATGTCTCTCTTCTGCTCCTCTCTCTCGGTCTGTCTCCTCTCGTTCGTCCGCCATCGATCGCATTGTATAGTCTCTCAATCTCTCTTACGTTCTTCTCTCATGATCTGCTCTCGTCTCATGGATAAGTTCAGTTTAAATGTTCTGACATACATATTTATATATATCTGCTCTTCTCTGATCTCTCTCAGCCGGCTGCAAACAGTGCTGCTTAAGGTAGTAACCGATGAAGTAAGGAGATACGAGGAAGTTGATGGTGAATGATGGTATACAGGAGACCGTGAGGAGAAAAACTGTTAGTTTAGGGATTTTGAAAGATGAGGGAATAGAGGGAAAAAGAGAAAGAGAAGGAAATTGGACCGATAATTACAGGGATAAGAGAATCTAGATTGCTCTTCCTCTAAGCCCTGCAAGCCGTGTTCTCGTCATATTCATTCGATAAACTCTCTCAGTCTCCCTGCTCGTCGTCGCCTGTCTCAATAATCTCGCTCCTCGGGCTCCCAGTGAGTGCATCACCTCATCGAGAATCACGAAACGAGAACTGACATCACTCTGAAGTCATCATCTCCATCAGCAAAAGTCTCCGCGGATCTCAGATAGAAGTTCTCGTTATTATCTCTCTCTGCTCAGAAGTGATGATCGAGTCCTCTTCTCGTACTCGTTAGCAGCACCAGGTGGAGAGATCTGTACCTGGCTCTAGGCTTAATGCTACATGTCCTAAGGACGATGATCTACCGTTCGCTTTTCAGGAACACCTATGACTCAGACAACTGAAGCTCAACCTTCCGCATTGAGTTCCGGCCTGTAAGTCTGGTTCGCGTGTTGTCATTGCATGTAGGTCCGTTGTCTCTTCCTGGAAAAACTAAGGCGCTTGTTGTGCCACTTGTTGCCAGTGTAATATGAGGTAAGCGTCTATCGACCGCAGAAGGAATAAGGCTAGAATGCACAGTATAGGAAATGACCAGTATGATAAAGCGAAGAATTGAATGACAGTAAGTAAAGGTCTTATAGCGGAGACAAGAATGATGATACAGGGAGGACGACTCACCGTGGAAACCTGTAGGATATAATGAAAAAAGAGCGGGTAAAATAAGGATAAGGACCTACATGATGCGCCCCATCAGCCACCGCATGACTCTCGCCAGACCCTCGATGCCCGGTCCAGTACCCTGCGTCAGGAAGAGGATCCCTGTCCCACGAACTAATCCTACGCCCGTTGTGATGATTGATGTACAGTATAAAGGAACCCATAAAGAACTAACGAAGGGAGTCGAAAGCGTTGTAGAAATGAGTAGATGAGATAGTAAAGAGAACCAGGTGAGAGATGGTGTAATGAACAGAGAGAGAAGGGGTGGATGTAGAGATGGAAATGTTTCGAGTTGCTCGGAGGGTGTGTCGCAAGAGACTCGATACCGCCCCACCTCAATCTCTCTGCCCGCTCATGCACCTCAGTCCCACTCACGTACCACCAGGGATCAGTTTGGGTGGCCCTCGGAGCTGGTAAACGTTAGTGATGTATATGTGGTGAAATCAAGTCTATGCAAACACAATGAAAGAGTAGTACGAAAAGACGAACGCTCTCATCCGCGTCGCCCCTGGCGAGAATGTCTGACGTTCCGCCTGCCTCATAGCGTACCCTCGCCCCCTGTCATCCCTCACCGCAGACCGAAGGCTGCGCAACAAACTTGCATCTCTACGCCACTATGATGGAGAGGAGGGGGGTAAGAAAGAGGGGAGGAGGGGAGGGGGAAGGGGGGAGGGGAGGAGCAGGGGGAGGGGAGATTATTTATCAGGAATTAAACTTTTTACTTCTTGTGAGCTGTCCATCCTAACGCTTCTCCTTCTCTCTCTTCTTCTTCTCTCTCTTCTCCTTCTCCTTCTTCTCTCTCTTCTCCTTCTTCTTCTTCTTCTCTCTCTTCTCCTTCTTCTTCTCTCTCTTCTCCTTCTCCTTCTTCTTCTCTCTCTTCTCCTTCTTCTTCTCTCTCTTCTCCTTCTTCTTCTCTCTCTTCTCCTTCTCCTTCTTCTTCTCTCTCTTCTCCTTCTTCTTCTCCTTCTCCTTCTTCTTCTCTCTCTTCTCCTTCTTCTTCTTTCTCTTCTCCTTCTTCTTCTCTCTCTTCTCCTTCTTCTCCTCTCTCTTCTCCTTCTTCTCTCTCTTCTCCTTCTCCTTCTCCTTCTTCTTCTCCTTCTTCTTCTTCTTCTCTCTCTTCAGTGCTCAGAGGAAGCAAGAGCCTGAGTCTGCCTATGCCGGTGTGAGGCTCCACCCAGCCTCTATCCAGCCTCCACCCAGCCTCCACCCAGCCTCTATCCAGCCTCTATCCAGCCTCCACCCAGCTTCTATCCAGCCTCCACTCAGCCTCTATCCAGCTTCCACCTAGCCTCCACCCAGCCTCCACCCAGCCTCTATCCAGCCTCCACCCAGCCTCTATCCAGCCTCTATCCAGCCTCCACCCAGCCTCTATCCAGCCTCCACCCAGCTTCTATCCAGCCTCCACCCAGCCTCTATCCAGCCTCTATCCAGCTTCCACCCAGCCCCTTCCAGCATTCCCCCTCCTGCAGCCATTTCTCTGTCCCCCTCCTGAATCTATCCTCCTCCAGCCCCAGCCATCCTCCACCCTTGGAGGACTCGCTGAGTGCCCACCCAAAGGGATACGTGTTCTAGAACGGTACTGACGTTGTCTTTGTGTGCATTCTAGAACGGTACTGACGTTGTCTTTGTGTGCATTCTAGAACGGTACTGACGTTGTCTGTGTGTGCATGTGAAAGCGTGGGTTCAGTCTGTCGATAGGAGCTTCTCCTGTAAGTGAACCGACCAAAGATCTTGTTCCGTTTTGGTTTTTGTGTGTTGAATGTTTCTTCAGATCAGAGTCGTTAAGAATCTGCTTGGTATTCTGGCCTTTTTCATGATGTCGATTTTTCTACTTGATTGTCAAATGTAGTTTAGTATTTTTCTCCTTTTATCTTTCGTGGTCTGTGTACTTTTTAGAGTTTTAAATAAAAATGATATCAATTTTGTATCTTTGCTAATGATTCACTCAAAAAATAATTGCCATCTGGCTACTGTAACACTTTTGGATCAGACATCTGGCAACAATGTGTCCTGTTCAGTAAGTTCTAAATGAGTTTCCAAAGTGAATTGAGTTTTGAAACTTGGTGATGTCACAGAGAAACCCACTTGGTGATGTCACAGAGAAACCCAATTGGTGATGTCACAGAGAAACCCACTTGGTGATGTCACAGAGAAACCTAATTGGTGATGTCACAGAGAAACCCAATTGGTGATGTCACAGAGAACCCACTTGGTGATGTCACAGAGAAACCCAATTGGTGATGTCACAGAGAAAACTAAAGATGTCAGAACTCTGACTAAGACGTAGTTATACGTTACTTGGTTTTATAGCATGTCTTCGTTGTATCTTCAGGTCAGCGTATTTAACAGTGTGGTAATGTATGAAATGCAAGTTGTGTTAATAAACCTTCCCTTTGTCAACCAGGCTCCCATAATGATGACTGTGCATAGGACAGGTTTTTAACACCAGTCATTCACTGCAGTTTATTCAGCATGCGTGCACACACATAGACACACACACACATACGCACACACATACGCACACACACACACACATACGCACACACACACACACACCCGCACACACATACGCACACACATAGACACACACACGCATACGCACACACATACACACACAGACTCTTGTGTACACACATACGCACACACACATACGCACACACACATACGCATACACACGCGCACACACATACGCGCACACACATACGCACACAGACTCTTGTGTACACACATACGCACACACACATACGCACACACACATACGCACACACACGCGCACACACATACGCGCACACACATACGCACACAGACTCTTGTGTACACAGCAACACACCTTTAGGCCAACACTTGATGATTCATAAAGGTGCTTTACTTTTCTTCAATTACATGCCAGCTAACTAACAATCAATCATGTTCATGTCACCATCATGGCAGTTTTGGAAACAGTGGTGCCAATGAATGGTGAGGATGAACCTTGTCATACTGAAGGTGAGATTAGCTTACAGTTGCACCCTTGAATGGTCTTTGACACACTAACCACTGAAATACAGTTAGAAATGTTCCTTTCTAATTTTTGACAATGTGCTGCGCTTACACAGTAGATGTTCTTTTATAATTAGCACTATTTATTGTTTACGTCACTTTGGATAAAAGCATCTTCTAAAGATGAATTGAAGTGTGAATAACAGATGTGTTAGTGAGTTAATGGAACCACTTCACACTGGATCAAAAGAGCAGGTTGACTTTTGGTCCTGCTGCCCCCCCACCTCTGCCTCCCCCTCTGCCTCCCCTCCCTCTGCCTCCCCCCCGCTGCTTTCCCCTCTACTGTCTCCCCCTCTGCCGCCCCTCCCTCTGCCTCCCCCTCCGCCTCCCCCTCCGCCTCCCCTCTGCTCCCCCTCCGCCTCCCCCTCTGCCTCCCCTCTGCCTGCCCCCCTCTGCCTCCCCTCTGCCTTCCCTCCCCTCTGCCTCCCCCGCTGCTGTCCCCCCTACTGTCTCCCCTACTGTCTCCCCCTCTGCCTCCCCCTGCTACCTCCAGTCTGCTGTCTCCCCTTCACTACCCCTCGCTGGTCCCCCACTGTCCCCTCCCCTGTCTCCCCCTCCACTGCCTCCCCTCCCTGCTGTCTCCCCCTCACTGTCCCCTCCCTGCTGTCTCCCCCTCACTGTCCTCCTCACTGTCCCCTCCCTGCTGTCTCCCCCTCGCTGTCCCCCTGCTGTCTCCCCCCTCACTATCCCTCCCTGCTGTCTCCCCCTTCACTGTCCTCCCTCACTGTCCCCTCCCTGCTGTCTCCCCCCTCACTGTCCTCCCCCATCCAAGCACCTGAAGGCACCAGGTAGCGTGAGCCTGTCTCCTTGTCAGTGGAGCAGAGTCTTGCGATGTTTGTACAGCACTTTGCTCCCCTCTCTCACAGCCCCGCTCACCACCTTGGCAGCTGAGGTGATCGACAGCGGTGAAGCAGCCAAGGCCGCCGCCCTCTCCACCACCTTCACCTTCTTCAAAGCTTTTCCCTTCCCTTTCCCCTTCTCCGTCACCCCCGCGCCCTCCGCCGCCCCCTTCCCCAGAGCAGTCACCAGCTCGCACCAAAACACCTTCTCTGATTTCTTCCTCTTCTCCTCCTCCTCCTTCTTGTTCCGCTTCTCCTCTTCCTCCCTGTTGCCCCGGGTTTCCAACTGTAATATTGACGTCTCTGGGTTCTTGACGGCCTCCTCTTCCTCGCCCGGACCCTCTCTCCGCTCTCTTCCCATGATCCTCTCCTGTGTCTCCCTGATGGCTCTCTCGGCTTCCTGGTGCATGTGACAGGTGTAGCATCCTTCGCCGTTTCCTTCCACCATCTTGTCGATCTTTTCCAGCAGCTGTGCCACCTGAGAACTGTTTGTTTCCACTCTCCTGCTGTTGTCAAGCACGTGATATCCTCCTTGGCAACCGTTCACAAACTCTCTGAGTTCCTCGCTTGCCCTCAGGTAGTCCTCCACATTCCTCTCCCCCACCTGGTCGCCCCAGGTGAACAGAACCATGGTGTACCTGGAGGCATCGGGTCCAAACACGGCCCGGATCCAGTCCAGAGCTTCTCTCTCCTCCGGGGTGAATCTTCCGGGTCGGAGCGTGAGCAGCAGAACATGAGGGCCGGGGGCGGACAGGAGCACGCAACGGCCCACCTCGCACGCCACTTCCTGGGGAGAGAGACGGGTGTGGAAGAACCCTGGTGTGTCGACCACAGACATGCTCCTCCCACAAAGGGAGACGGTCAGCCTATCACAGCGTGAGGTCACGGAGCAGGGGGAGGAGTCCACTTGGAAAGCGTCCCGACCGAGAAGTGTGTTTCCGGAGGAGCTCCTCCCAGAGCCAGTCTTCCCCACCAACACCACCCTCAGCTCTCCCTTACTGTCCCTCAGACAGGGACCTCCAGAGAGGGGCTTCGTAGGACATGACTTCCCAGGAAAAGGATCCCCGATGCTGGCTTCCTCCGTTGGCTGGTTAGGTTCCTCTGCTGCTTCACCTGGTGGGATGTGGATGTACATGGATCACAGTTAAGGACTAACACCCCGCCTGTCCTTACAAGTAGTGTGATGTTCAGACACCACACACGGGGTTATCTTTCGTGATACACAACCATGGACCCACAAGGACTGGTCTTTTGTCTACTGAAAAAATGTGATTGACGCATGGCGATGGCTGGCATAAGAGAAACCGTCTGTCTGCGTTGCAACACCAGTTATCCTGACTTCTGTTCAAAACTGTAGGCTGTATAATACATACTTTGATTTTTTAGAAATGGATACGGTTGCGTTTAAAAATCTACTGTCATGTAAAGCAGGAGGATACAAAAAAAAAAGATGTATTCCGTGAACAACTATTACAGAATGTCGCTTAAATCTAATTTGTCCTCACCCGAACTCGACGCCGCACATTCCAATGACGCCATCCTCCCCGGCACATGCAAACAGCCAGGCCTACGTTAGAAAGTGTGTTAATGACGAATTCTAAGAAGAATTAAACAGATGTCTAATCCACACATTTATAATTTCTAATCGTGAAAGAAAATTCGTCGCACAGTTCTTTTTATCCGTGTCTTTCCTTCTTTCGGTCTCCGGTTCGTTTCTGCTTGGCGCAGCAGAGATGCAGACAGACCGTGATGTCACGCTGATACCGAGTGCACGAGACCGGACCGCTATGTCTGTCAGTGTGTTAGTACTATTCATCTCCACCTTTACCTATAAACACACGTCTAACCCTTATTATGCGGAACAGATTTAAAAAAAATGAATTCTAAGGTTGATAAAAGTAACTAATTTGGACATTTATCAAAACGTGACGTGTTTCCATGACAATCTATCATCACCAGACCGATCAATATAGCCAATTAGCGACTCAAAATATAGTCTACGGTCTAGTGACAAATCGAGTCCGTTTCCGTTACTTTTCCGCTTTTGAGAAGTAGCGGAATAACGTTTTACCGACTTGTGAATGACGTCGCAGCGCCTGCCTTATATTCTACCGTTCCCAACGTTTATAGGCTACAAGATCATAGATCGGTTTCGTTGTTGTTTTGTATTATTATTATTTGTATCATTATTTTAACTCAATAGATTAATAGGATGATTAATAATAGGCTGTTAGACCTGTATTTTTTACTTTTGAACTATTTTACGTCATCACGTATTTTAGCCACTTTTAGCGACTTTTCAGAGAGCCAATAGCGACTTCCGGTGACAATTATTTTGCAACACTGAGACCAATGAACGTCAGTTTGAATCGTCCTCCCAGCAAAAGATACTAAACAAGAAGGAAATGAGAAGCGGTAGACTTGCTTGTGTTAGGGCACCGCCCCTTCGGGAGAGTCTCAAACTCTTACATTACTTTTGGTTTCTCTCAGTCAACTACGACTGTGGACGAGATCTACAACAAATACATCTACAACAAATACATCTGCTCTTACAATGGATATAATCGAAGGAGAATTGACGTGCGTTATCTGCTCGTTAACTATGACCGAGCCTCACCAATACCCATGCGGCCACAGCTACTGTCTATCCTGCATTACTGCCATGAGGCAGAGACAAGACTACCGCTGTCCTGAATGTCGAGAGGTCTTCCCAAGACACCAAGACATCATTAAGAACTACAGACTTGCTAACATTGCCGAAGCTTACAGGAATTCTTCGTTGATTGAGGTGATTTCGTCTTAATAAACACAAAGCGGATCCTTACGCTAGCGTCTGGAATCGCCAAAGTTTCCATTTCTATGCATTCTGCTGCTATTATTGCTGTTATTGATAAATACGAAATCAAAGTGTTGTATTGGAGTATAACTATATTGACTGTCTTCTCAGTACTCTCCTGTTGAAAGGAATAGGTCAGGTGATTCTGTTACATGGCAACAGGCGCTGATGATAATCATAGCTGTGACTTTTCTCCGTAAGTAACAAACTAAACCGACAAGATCACAAAACTGTTGCGACGTCAACTGGGATGAAATCATCTGCATTTAGAATAACACATAATGACGAAAGTTATCTTCCTACAGTTAAAGTACTTACATACATGCTACTGGACACTACGGAAAAGCCAGTACAAAAAGGACCTCAACCGGAACTGGAAATCGTTCCTGCTAATCTGGAACCACAGGCATGCATTCTCTCTCCATATCTGTAGGACACACAAACATACATCTTTCATCTATTCAATATTCATATACAAAATGCGTCTATTCCACATGTACACTCCAAGCAATACCATTTTTTTCTTCTTTTTCATCTTCTTGATATTCAAACTTTAAAAGAAATCAAATCAAAGAAGAAGTTGGTTGATAAATGTTGAGTGCATCCCAGACGTGGTGTGTGGTGTGTTTGAGTAATCCACTTGTGAAATCTGTTGTAGGATGGCAGAGTCGAAGGGTTATTTGGGTTGCTGTGGTTACTCACATCTTTCCCCATCTATGGCATCTGGAAGCTTCTGTCTGGAATTTTTGGACTGCTATTTTGGCTCATTTCATCTATATTTTTCATTGTTTATTTCGTCATTAATGGTTTATTGAATATTTTAGTGTCCATCATTGCCCTGGCGTTTACAGTTTTGTACCAAATAGTCAATATTTTTGCCTATGTAGTTGGTTGGGTTTGTATATTAGGATTGATGGTATTACTAGTAAAAATGAACAATTAACTCAGTGTATCTTCAGATGCATAATTTAAATTGTAAATAAACATAAAAAAACTGATGCATGTGTAACTCATCAATCCTGGTCTTCAAACTGTGCGAAAGTGTAACATTTGATGAAAAACGCCGGATATTTTCAAAGGAGTTTACGAAGAATGAAACACCTGCAAATGTTCTGCTTGGGCTTTTAACACTTAAACACTTTTGTTCTGAAAAAGGTCTAACATGTTCGGGAAAAAGGGATTCAGTACTACAGGACAATCAGTAGTACTGGACTGGAGTGATAGTGAGGCCTGGAAATGTGGTAGACTGGAGGCAGATTTCGTTTACTAAAATTGATGCTGTAGTTTAAACTCTGTTTATATAGGGATCTAAATCTTAAAAACTTTGGGTGGACTAAAGATCTTTTTATAAAAACACATTTGATCAGAATAAAAATCTGTTTACAAACCTACACATGGTCAGAATAATTTATTCATCTTCGTACGCATCCAATGACATGAAGTAACTCGACATACAAGGCACTTCTGGACACTTCAAATACAATATACGTGTATGTAGAACAAACCTTTACACGAACATACAATATACAGGCATAATCTCTACAGTAGCTTGGACTTCTACAGTTTAGTTTGGACCAGATCTCTCTGACTGGTCTCTCAGGTCTCTCTGACTGGTCTCTCAGGTCTCTCTGACTGGTCTCTTAGGTCTCTCTCACTGTGTTCCTGAAGAGCTGAGGTGTTTTAACATATTAGGATGGCTTCTGAAAGGAGCAGACCCACTCCACCTTGTTCCTCGCTGGCAGACTGCGCCCTCCTGTGGACAGGCGTGGTACTGCAGGTACGTCCTCAGACAGACCCGTGGCTACAGGGGGTGAAGATGTAACGCTTTCGACACTAAGAGGACCAGGGAGAACAGCGCCCCCTGCAGGCCACCCCAGGATCTCTGTCGTCTTCGGACAAGCTAAAGTGTCAGACGGAGAGAGGCTTGGCTTCCAAACTCTGGTCAACATGTCATCACAGAGTGGAGGGGAGAGATGGAGACTCAGAGCTCCTTTCGTCCCCAGAGTTGGGTTCTCTAGGCTGTAGAACATGCTGCTGGAGCCCACTGACAAACTATCCCAACCCTCTCTCACCCCAGAACCATGAACAGGTCCCTGTTCCTCCTCCACACAGGGTCCAGGTGCTGGTCCCTGTTCGTCTTCCATCCCTTGTCTGTTACCCAGTAGCTCTCCTGGTCCAAGTTCTGGTCCCTGTTTGTCCTCCACACAGGGTCCAGGTTCTGGTCCCTGTTCGTCCTCACAGGGTCCAGGTTCTGGTCCTTGTTTCTCCTCCACACAGGGTCCAGGTTCTGGTCCCTGTTCCTCACACAGTCCACGTTCTGGTCCCTGTTCGTCCTGCGTCCCTTGTCTGTTACCCAGTAGCTCTCCTGGTCCAAGTTCTGGTCCCTGTTTGTCCTCCACACAGGGTCCAAGTTCTGGTCCCTGTTCCTCCTCCACACACAGTCCAGGTTCTGGTCCCTGTTCGTCCTCCGTCCCTTGTCTGTTACCCAGTAGCTCTCCTGGTCCAGTCTCCAGTCCGGTCTCTTCCTCTATCAGAGTCAAGGTGGGGAAGATGTCCGCCAGGACTGGCACCGGTTCAGCTGCAAACACATGAGGACAGCTCATGGCTCCACAGTAGCTGTCAGGGAGGGTGGAAGAACCCTCAGACTGGACCATCGCCTCCGCTACGTTATTCACGGGCTGGATGAGGTCATCAGCCAATTCCAGCCCTGGTTCGACCACAAAGTCAAGGCGCGATTGGGCGTTAATATCCACAGGGTAACCGCCTTTAGCCACGCCCCCCAGCTGACTGACGGCGTTGTCGGGGGCGACCAGGAGAGCAGGTGAAGCAGGGAGACAGGTGATGTCTACGGTCGCAGCACAAACAGTCTCTGGAGAGAGATGGAGAGAAACAGCACGTTCACACACACAGAGAGAGAAAACCCACTTTACTGAGCGACTGGCTGATTCCGAAACACAATCAGCTTGTCTTACCCTATGGATTATTACAACATGGAATTTACCGTAGCAGAAAGGTGCATATAATATTCATATTCAATTCCTTGTTTGCTTTCCCCTCATACAATATTGTTCGACAGATGAATAGATGCACGGCTGGATAGACAGACTGGTTGCTTAGTTACCGGCAGGGGTCTTCAGAGGGTGTGTGTGGTAGGCCCACTGCCTGCAGGTGAGGCTCTTCTCCTCCTCTTCGGCTGTGTCTGGTCGGGGGGGAGGGTCACCCCCCATGACCAGACCCAAGGGCACAGCCCCCACCCACTGCCTGGAGCGCACACACTGCAACACGTCCATGATCCAGCGAGAGCTTCTCCAAGCCACGTCTAGACTCTGGGGACAGGAGAGAGGAGGAGGAGGAGAGGGGAGGAGGAGGAGAGAGGAGGAGGGAGGAGAGTTAGAGAGGGGAGGGAGAAGAGGGAAGGAGGAGAGTTAGAGAGGGGAGGGAGGAGGGTGGACGAGGAGAGTTAGAGGGGGGAGGAGGAGAGGGAACTTTCAGGGGGGAGGAGAGGGAGAGGAGGGAGACAGATGGAGAGGAAGGTGTTCTAGTGATAGGAGGGGGTGGCAGGTGGGGAGGTTGGGAGGAGGGAGAGGCTGGGGGGAGGGGGAGGCTGGGGGGAGGCTGGGGAGAGGAGAGGGAGGCAGGTTAGGGGGAGGGCAGACTCCAGGTGTGTCTGACATTCTCACCTGCACCAGCTGAGTGATGTGGGCTAGCCTCTCCTTAGCCTCCTGCACTTCCTTGTGGTCCAGTGCTTCCCGCAAAGCCTGCTGGGAAAGATGCGTGTCCAGGTCTAAACGCAGCCAGGCCTGACAATAGTGGGACAGGAAGTCACGTTTGTATGCCCAGAAGTGCACTGTGGGAAAACAGGAAGTTGATTATGTCACAGGAAGCTGATTAAGTCAAGTCAAGTTGAGCTTTATTGTCATTCTACATGCGGGGGCATACTGTCGAACGAAATGTCGTGCCTCACAGAGCCACGGTGCTACATAAGTACAGGCACACAACAATCAAGTAAAAATAAATGTTTCCTAAACATAAAAATACAAAAAAATGAAATGCTAAACTGTACGAATTACTTTCGATCGAATATTGTCATGTGCAAAAGAGTATTGTACATTGTGCAAAGAGTATTGTACATTGTTAAAGAGTGATTGTACATGGGCAAAAGGTATTGTAATGTGCCAAAGAGTATTGATACATGTGCCAAAGAGTAGAGTATTGTACATGTGCAAAGAGTATTGTACATGTGCAAAGAGTAGAGTATTGTACATGTGCAAAGAGTATTGTACATGTGCAAAGAGTAGAGTATTGTACATGTGCAAAGAGTAAAAAGAAAAGGAAGTT
Source organism: Plecoglossus altivelis (assembly GCA_036571765.1). Classification (NCBI taxonomy): domain Eukaryota; kingdom Metazoa; phylum Chordata; class Actinopteri; order Osmeriformes; family Plecoglossidae; genus Plecoglossus; species Plecoglossus altivelis. The sequence goes on along the minus strand of BROE01000018.1, from coordinate 792,887 downwards.
ATCTGGAAAGGGTACACACACACATTATGCAAAACAGCAGCAAGCGCACGCACACAATTATATCAGTACTATATATCAGTCGTTACCCAGCTCAAATATCTGCAGTGGCAGAGTGAGGCCTGGCTCTTTAGTGCCCACTAGTGGCCAGTAGTTGGAACTGAAGTCTTCGCTTGGGGGCAGCAGTAGGATCATTGCCATCTGCTCTCCCATCTGAAGCAGCTCTCTGGTGTACACACCATACTGATAGGCCTGCAAGGGAGAGAGAGGAGGAAGGAGGGAGAGAAGAGGGGGGGGGGGGGGAGGTGAGGGAGGGAGAGAGGGAGAGAGGAGGGAAGGGGCGCTGAGAGGAGGGAGAGGGAGAGAGAGGGGGGGTGAGAGAGGGGGAGAGAGGGAGGGGGGAGAGAGAGGGGGTTGGGGGGAGACGAGGGGGCGGGGGGAGGGGGGGAGAGGAGAGAGAGGGAGGGAGTGAGTGGGAGAGAGGGGGAAGAGAAGAGGGGGGAGGGAGGAGTGAGGAGAAGGAATGTGAGAAGGAATGTAAGAGAAATAGAGGGAGGGAGAAGCAGTAATACAGTACTGTAGAGTTTAGATCAAAGACTAAATAAAAACCAAGAGACTGAATAATCAACTTATTATTGAAATCTTTCTTCAAACTGTAGATGAAATCTGAGCTGCCTGCAGGTGCAACAGGCCTGAGAGCTGCCTGCAGTACTGCGTTTACCCTGTAGAGGGGGATGTTGAGCTTAGTCAACAGGACTGTCACTGCTGTTCTCAGACGCCTCACAAAGTCTCCCAGGCCACCGCTGTCAATCAAGCCCTCATCCCCGCCACCTGGACTGCCAAACACACTCCCATTGGCTGCAGACAGAACATGGCTCTGTAACCACGCCCATTCCTCTCTAGAGAGAGAGAGAGAGAGAGAGAGAGAGAGAGAGAGAGAGAGAACGAGAGAGAGAGAGAGAGAGTGAGAGAGAGTGAGACTTCACTCAAACATACAGAGGCAGTTACAATCGATCCATGCAATCTGTCCAATCCAATGTTAACCTCACATTTGCAGAACTCACGTGTGTCTCCATGACACGTAAACAGACTGTGCATGTTACATGTTACATGTAACATACAATACAGGACATACAACAGGTGTGTGCAGGACGGCGTGGCGTGCAAATGTACCGGGACACGTGTGGGTTGTGGCGTATGCGTGTGTGACACAGTAGGTTAGGGAACCTCTGGGGCACTAGGACCCTGATCTGCTCCACAGAGCTGCACAGCTTCAGGATGCCCACGTACAGGCCTGGCTGGGCCCGCTGGCCACTACGCCTGTGGTAGCTTAATTTCTCCTGGAGAGGAGGGGGAGAGGGGGGGAGAGAGGGGAAAGGGGGGGAGGGGGGGAGGGGGAGAGTCCCAAGAGGGAGGAGTGGAGGGGTAAAGGGTGTGGGGGTGCAGGTGAGAGAGGAAGGGAGAGAGGGAGGCAGGGAGGCAGGCAGGGAGGGAGGGAGGGAGGCAGAGAAGGAAGGAGAGAGGGAAAAAGAGTCAATTGTTGCTTTTTCACTATTGGACTGAACAATGTTTAGTTATATTGTTGCCTAGCAACACACCCACACCCACACCCACACCCACACACACACACACAAACACACACAAAGACACCCACACACACAAACACACCCACACACACACCCACACACACACACACACCCACAAACACACCCACACCCACACCCACCTTAAGCTGCTCTGTGAGTGTGTCCATGGCGGAGGGTTCCGGCAGCAAAGGGGTTCTGCAGCGGTTCTTCTCCAGCCGGTCCAGAGGGACCCAGTGGAGGGGGGGATCAGGGGCACCTGTGGGGGCAGGACACTCCCTCACCGTCACCAACACCACGTTCCCCTGCCGGTCCTTCAGAGGCTCGTAGTACACCTGGCCCAGGTCTGACACCCCCAGAGAGGACTGGGAGAGGAGGGGGGGGAGGGAGGAGAAGGGAGGAGGAAGAGGGGAGGAGTGGGGAGGAAAGGGAGGAGTGGGGAGGAGGAGGGTGAAGAGTGGGGAGGAGGAGAAGGGGGGAGGGAGGAGGAGGGAGGAGCGGAGGAGAGGAGGGAGAAGGACGGGAGGGGGAGGGAGAGGAAAGGAGGGGGGAGAGAAGGAGGAAAGGAGAGGAGGAGAGAAGAGGGAACCTTTAAAAAGTTACAGTACATTTCCAACCTTTCTAAATGTTTTAACCCCG
>BROE01000018.1:775668-785668 GCA_036571765.1 Plecoglossus altivelis | reverse complement strand
AGAGAGAAAGAGGAGGAGAGAAGAAGAGGAGAGCAGAGGAAAGCAATGCGCAAGGCGTGTAGAGAGAGACGAGGAAGACGACTGAGATGGAGAGAAGAGAGAGAAGGTTACAGGTAGACAAATCAGAAGACTGAATAACAGAGAGAAAATGTATGCTGAAAAAATCCCCTTGACCTCTGACCTGTAAGCTGTAAGCTCTGTCTCATCCTCCTGTACAGGTGCTGCCTCATGGTCCACAACCTCAGCTGCTTCTGGGCGTCGCCCTGCGCGTGAGGCCCCGCCCCCGATTTGGACACGAGAGTCTGCTTTTCTTCCACCTGCCTGTCAGCCAGCGAGACCAGCGAGTCTAACTTACGCGTCCATTCAGCCGGACGACACACTGGACGAAAAGGAGGGAGAGAAGAGAGAAGGAGCGAGCAAGAGTGAGGAGGGAGGGAGGGAGGGGAGGGAGGAGGGTGGAGGAGGGAGGAGAGAAGAGGAGGGAGGAAAAGGGGGAGAGGAGAGAGGAGGGAGAGGAAGGAGTGGAAGAGGGAAAGGGAAGGAGGAGGAGGAGGGAGAGGGGAGAGAAGCGCAGGGAGGAGGAGAGGGAGGAGAGAAAGGAGAGGAATAAGAAGGAAGGAGGGAGAAGAGAGGAGGAAGAGAGGGAGGAAAGGAGGGGTAGGAAAGGAGGGGGAGGAAAAGAGGAGTGGTACCGTGAACTGACACACCACCCCTTTAACATCTAACACTCATGTTGTTTGTCACACTCACAGACTGGGTTGTGTCTGGCTCCAGCCCTCGTCAGCACGTGCAGCAGAGGGGAATTCTGGGTAAGGGCTGCCACATCCAGAGGAACCAGACCCTCTTCGTTCACTCTGTTCACCCCTCTCCCTCGCTCTCTACCCTTCTCTCACTGTCTCTCCATGTGTCCACCTCTCTCACTGTCTCTCCATGTGTCCACCTCTCTCTCCCTCTCCTCCTCCCCCTGTGGCGAGGCAGCACTAAGGTGCTCTGGACAGCAGGGTTTGGTAACATCCAGCGTTCTTCGGCGTTTCACTTGCCTCCACAGGATATCTTGTACTGGACGGACGCTTGAAGAGAACAGCTGGTTTAGGAAGGGACACCAGGCCCTGTGGTGACACCAGCCCTGTGAGGACACCAGCCCTGTAGTGATACCAGCCCTGAGGTGACACCAGCCCTGTGGTGACACCAGCCCTGAGGTGACACCAGCCCTGTGGTGACATCAGCCCTGTGGTGACACCAGCCCTGTGGTGACACCAGCCCTGTGGTGACATCAGCCCTGTGGTGACACCAGCCCTGTGGTGACACCAGCCCTGTGGTGACATCAGCCCTGTGAGGACACCAGCCCTGTGGTGACACCAGCCCTGTGGTGACACCAGCCCTGTGGTGACACCAGCCCTGAGGTGACACCAGCCCTGTGGTGACACCAGCCCTGTGGTGACATCAGCCCTGTGGTGACACCAGCCCTGTGGTGACACCAGCCCTGAGGTGACACCAGCCCTGAGGTGACACCAGCCCTGTGGGGACACCAGCCCTGTGGTGACACCAGCCCTGTGGTGACACCAGCCCTGAGGTGACACCAGCCCTGTGGTGATACCAGCCCTTTGGTGACACCAGCCCTGTGGTGACATCAGCCCTGTGGTGACACCAGCCCTGTGGTGACACCAGCCCTGAGGTGACAGAAGCCCTGTGGTGACACCAGCCCTGTGGTGATACCAGCCCTGTGAGGACACCAGCCCTGTGGTGACACCAGCCCTGTGGTGACACCAGCTCTGAGGCGACACCAGCCCTGTGGTGATACCAGCCCTGTGGTGACACCAGCCCTGTGGTGATACCAGCCCTGTGGTGACACCAGCCCTGAGGTGACACCAGCCCTGTGGTGACACCAGCCCTGTGGTGACACCAGCCCTGTGAGGACACCAGCCCTGTAGTGATACCAGCCCTGAGGTGACACCAGCCCTGTGGGGACGAAGCCGAACAACAGCAACTTACAGTGGGCGTGGCCCGACACGAGTGCCCAGGTGCTGCCGTATCCCCGGAAACGGAGGCGTCTCCTCCCCGTAGCCTGACTGACAGGTTCCTGTAGAGGCGTTTAGGAGAGGCTCCGCCCAGGGAGCGCCGTCGTTGCAGCGAGGTCGGCACGGAAACAGCCATGATGTCACCGTAGTTCGGAGCAGGATGGAGGGAGGAGGAGCTGGAGAAGAGGAGGGGGAGAGGAGATGGAGAAGAGGAGGGGGAGAGGAGGAGGTGGAGAGGAGGAGATGGAGAGGAGCTAGAGAGGAGGAGGTGGAGAGGGAGGTAGAGGGCGGTGTAGTGGGAGGTGGAGAGGCAGGTGGAGAAGGGTGATAGGAAAGAGCACAACAGAAGTGTTATATTAGTCACCATGACCCTGACAGCAAATGATAACAGTTTTCCTAGACAATCTCTCTTGATAAATGGATAATGATGCGTTGTGTTGACTGTTGATGGACAAACAGCACACAACAGCAGACAGGACGTAGCTAGCAGCTACAGGACGTAGCTCGCAGCTACAGGACGTAGCTAGCAGCTACAAGACGTAGCTAGCAGCTACAGGACGTAGCTCGCAGCTACAGGACGTAGCTCGCAGCTACAGGAAGTAGCTCGCAGCTACAGGAAGTAGCTAGAAGCTACAGGGTTCCACTGCTCTGCTTTGTATTTTGTCTGAAAGATTTTTCCAATCTCAATTTTCCACACAGCTTCTCTCCCCTCCAGGTACGGGTTTCTCCAGCAACAAGCTGGTTCTTCGTCTAATTAACCCAAAAACAGCAGTCTAGCGAGAAAACTGTCAAACAGTGGGTTTGATAATGTATTAGTGAGTAGCAATCCTACCTTCACTATCTGAACAGAGCTGATTAGAGATGTAGCAGAGAAGCCATTACAAAACCAGAGCCGTTTATCAGTCTCTATCATGTCTGCTTTCAGCTATAAGCAGGATTAATCCCTAAGCATTTAACTGTCTCTTTCAGGAGAGGGTTCATTTTCACTGCATTATATTCCAGAGATAGAAACAGACCAAATACAGACTTGCTGAGAGAGTTAGATGCTGTTTGTGTTGTCCAGTCGACTGTTCTTCCTTTATTTCTTATCTTTCTGTCTCCTTTCAGTTTCATCACTTATATCTAATGCACCTACGATCAAGATGGCTCTAATCCTGTCCTTACGTCATCTACTGCTCTCTCTCTTCTCTCTCTCTCGGTTCTCTCTCAAACACTCTCTCTCTTCTCTCTCTGTCTTTCCCTCTCTCCCTCTTCTCTCTCTCTGTATCTCCCTCTCTCTCCCTCTTTCCTGGTCCACTCATTCACAGGTCCATTCATCTGTCATCTGATATTCCCATCCTTCTCTCTCTCTCTGTCTCTACCTCTCTCTCTGTCTCTCTCACCCCCTTTTCTGGTCCACTCATTCACAGGTCCATTCATCTGTCATCTGATATTCCCATCCTTCTCTCTCTCTCCCTCTCTTCTCTCTGTCTGTCTCTCTCTCTCCCTCTTCTCTCTGTCTGTCTCTCTCCCTCTTCTCTCTCTCTCTCCCTCTCTCTCTCCTTCTTTCAATCCCCCCGTTTCTCTCACGCTCTCTTTCTCCCCCCTCTCTCTTTCACGACTCCATTTTCTGTCGTCTCTTCGTTCCCGCAGAGGATACAGCTCTCTCCTCTCTCCGTGTCTGCGAGCGTATCCATGGCTGCGTCCCAAAGAGGAAGTTTATACTCTCCAATCTGTGCTTCGCTTTCTAAAGGGACTTTTCAAAAACTCAACACAAAGATGTACAGTACTGTCTCTTTGTGGTTTGTCTAAGCGTCTTCACTGTCTGAGTGTGGAGTGGACGTGATGTATCGTTTCTCAAATATTGAGTAAGAAATACGACAGTGCGCCTAACTAACTGTTGTGTACTGATGTGCTAGGACTTAGCTACTATGACTTATCGCAATGACACACGCAAATAAACACAGAGAATAGTGTTGCAGCATTGCCTATTTTTGCGTATTGCCTGTTCTGACAACTGACGAAAGGAAATTTAAAGGGGTTCAAGTCAGGGTAGTTAGTGTTATTGAGAAGTTCTCTTTGACATGTTGGCTGAATAAACTTATTATGATAAAAAATAAATAAATGTAAATCGATGCCTGTGGCCGTGGCAACACTAATAAACATGACAAGTACAAGTGCCCTGGACATCAACACACCTGTCTGTTTCTACACCTGGCAAAACTCATCCCTCCTTCGTCCCTCATCTCATTCTCCCGACCCAGCTGACCCTGTGAGGTCCTACACCAGGGGTCTCCAATCCTGGTCCTCGAGGGCCGCTGTCCTGAAGGTTTTAGATGTTTCCCTGCTCCAGCACACCTGACTCTAATAAAGGGTCATTATGAAGCTTCCACAGAGCTTGGTAATGGCTCATTCATTAGAATCAGGTGTTCTGGAGCAGGGAAACATCGAAAACCTTGAGGACAGCGGCCCTCGAGGACCAGGATTGGAGACCCCTGTCCTACACAATGAACCCACCTGCCCCCTGCTTCCAGGAGGGGGTATTCGAACCTGCATCCTCTTGCGCTTCAGTTAACGTCTCTAACCACTAAGCTCGCATAACCTTGCCCCTATGAGAAACACACCTGCTCCTTTGGTCACATGTTGAAACGCACGCCGTGTTTACATGTCTGGAGTTGTGAGAGTGTGGGTCCCGCAGGTGTTATTGGTCACTGGGTTTGTTTGTTTTGCGATATTTCATCTGCCGCAGCAAGAGCTGTGTGTGCAGGGTGTAGAGGTCCAGGGATTAGACGGAAGCTCTTCCATAGGGGTGTTTTTACAAACACAATGAGTAAACACACACACAGTGACTTCGTAAAGAAACACATGTTGATGAAAGCAATAACCGTTCTGTAAAAGTGAATTGTTTGCGTGTCTGTGCGGTTTTGTTTTGCTGGTAGACTGTTGTAATTAAATGTCAGATGACTAAGAAGGTTCTAGGAAGCGAGGCAGTTTTACCGACACCCCAAATACGGGACCGTGACAAGGGTTTGTTTAACTTTAAGGATTCCTGAACAACAAGCGCCAACCCAGACTTGTTGACTAATGTTAGTACATGTTAAACACAGCACTGTAAAAAGGTTTAATTTACTTATCGTGGGCCTATATGCTATGAAAATGAATTAAGAGATGGAGTATATATTTATCAATGAGTAACCACTTTATCAGACGATACTTCACTCTCTGAAGAGCTACTGAATAAACTGCATGGATGCATTGCAAATGTTTAGATGTTGAAATCGAAAATGAGGGGGAAAGGATGGAATTCATTATATTCATACTTACCCTGCGTTTTATTACCAATTTGAACTGTGTCGTCTTCAACTGAGTCCTTCTAAAAGTTCAACCGGGTGGAATGTATCCTCTTCCAATAATAAATGCGGCGATTTTTTGAAAAAGTTTCATAAGTAATCCATTGATCCGTGGTGCGCAACACTGTATAAAGTCCGCTCACATTTGTAATATTTTGTGAGAAAGTTAACAAACCTTCACTTTCTAACTCAAGCACAAGTCCTGCTTGCGAAGATTGCAACTCGTCACTGTGCGCGCGGTAAGCGCGCTCTTCCCGTTCTCCTCTCCTCCACACTGTCATTACAAACTTCGGAAGTACATTAACTTATCTCCAAATACAACATTTGCTCGTAAATACTCATAAAACGTCACGGATAGATAACATTAAGTGAGTAGCCAATCAGATTATATCTCTCATCCAATCAGCATTATTTTAGACTCTCTCCCTCTGCAGTAACTCTTCCTGTGGACTCGTGCGTGTCTTCTACGGCAGGACGACATCCGTATCAACGCTTCACGATTGCGTCTCTAAGCAACCGAGTCCACAGCTCGTGTCAGACAGGAGAGACAAGTGACACAAGTTTCACACAACAAATCATGTTAACTGGAAAAGGGGGCACTATATTTAGACTCGGTGCAGTTCCACCTGCAAAGAACGTTTCTGAGAAGGTGGCGATATCATTGAGTCAAACAACAGTCTTTCTCTGTTGCTGTTCCAAACTGCAAACTTTTTGCAGCTTCTTGAAGCAACATACACAGCATGGTCGGTTTATATAGACTGACCTCAAACAGCGTTCTGGACGACGTTAGTCAGAGGAAGTGGTTAGAGAAGGAAATGTCAGCAACATTTCATACCTTTGCTTTGGTAACGATAAAAGCGTGACGTTTCATAACTTGTTCAGGATTGAAAAGTTATCTTTAGTTTTATTTTTTTACTCGTCCTTTGATCTCACTAACACACGGGGGGAGTTTACTGTGTGTAAATTCACACATACGCTTCTGTTAATCTAAACACTCATGTTCACACACTAGTAATACATTATATTTTAAGAAGTACGTGTTGCAGCCGCCATCCTGACTCAGATGATGTGACACAGGGTGAAGTCATTCTGAAAACGGTTTAGTGTTTTTCGCATGAGGATATGAAAAGAACGTGTCTCTCACATCGTGTGCACACAGACGGTGTGCATCAAGTGTATAAGTCTGGTATAGGAGTGAGCTTTCATGAGTGTGTATGTCTGTGTGCCAGTGTGGGCGGTGTGTATAGTGGATGTGTATGTGCACGGATTGAGTGAGTGTGTGTGTGTGTGTGTGTGTGTGTGTGTGTGTATTCTTAGTTGTCATAGCCGACTCGCCCCCTCACTCCATCATCCGCTCCTTGCAGACGTTGTCATGGCGATTACCAAATAGTGACCTTCACTAAGTAGTGCATCCTGGGTACATGCCACCCCAAATACAAACCAATCTGATGTAAATAACTCGCCAATCACCGCAGACCTCGCCGTGATCGATCTGGGCCATCGCGGTCCAGCGTGCACGTGATCTCCGCGTGTCAGGTGTTTCAAGCTGAGCACGAGACCGTATCTCTGAGGCGACAACCGACATGTTAGCTCATTTAGCTTCAATATCGGTTAATTAAACAATTCTGGCTCAGTAAAACGACGTTTTCGAAGCATACAGACATAATTTAAGTAACAATTATCTCTCGTTTCGAGACTTATTGAAACTCGTGTTCGAGTGAAGCTTATCGTCACTTTCCTCACAGTCAAGTTCTGTTTTCTACCGGAAAAGTTTGAGGTGAGACCAAGCTAACGTTAGACAACTTTCAATTATTACCAAAATACTTTTTATCTAGACTTTTAATTTGAATGTGCGCTTATGTAAATTGTATCACATAGAAGACACAACGTAGATACATTGATATTTTATGTTAATATAGGCTGAGAAAGGCTAGCTAGTGAGCTAGTTTAGCTAACACTAGCTAGCTTTAGCTGTATTACTGCCTACTATGCTAACAGTCGTTCAGTCGTTAACTTCCATTTAACCTGGTAACATTTACCTAAATGATCCGAGTACCTAAATTGCAATGTTGTTTTTTACAGGTGAACGGCATATATTGGAAAATGACTAGCCTGGACGTCGTATGGGAGAAAATTCACTTCAGGCACGATCCGAAGTGGTCGGGTCGTTTCGGCGCTGCTGCCCGGGGCGGAGTCCTCCTGTGTGTCGCCTGCGTCATCGAGATGATGGAAAGTGGTGATATTTCGGTACGACAGCGAGCTGTTTACCATTTCTAAACAATTTAATTAACATCTTATTAAGAAATCAAGTATTTAGTTAACCGTTCAACACAATTTCTTAATTTTCTACTGTCAAACACGAATAGCTAGCTAGCTTTATCATTTTAACAAATGATTGACATAGACGAAATTTACTTTTTGATACCCGTTATCGCCGTCTGTAGTCCGTTAGAAAAGGCGTGGCGCTTTCCGGGGTGAGCGGAGCCATAAAGGCCTGCCCCGGGGCTCTGCGGGCCTTGCTACAGCAAGACCACCGCGTGTGTCTGCACTTCACGGCGTCTCTACTGGGTGAGAGAGCTAGGCTGTGTAAGGCCTAATGTTTAGACAACAACACAAGAAGTGCTACACACCTCCAATTACAATACTCACATTTGACTCTGTATTGGCTGAAAAGATAAGAGGTACACAACAGGCTGTGGTTGTTCTTATACAGCGTCTTGATCTATAGCTTTTCTCTCCTGCCTTGCAGGAATGCTTCACACTGATAAGAATTCAACCACGTTGGAACGAGTTGTTCAAGGTGAATGAGTGTGTGAAAGAAAGAAAGAGAGACAGACAGAGAGAGAGAGAGAGAGAGAGAGAGAGATACACAGAAAAAGAGAGACAGACAGACAGACAGACAGACAGACAGACAGACAGACAGACAGACAGACAGACAGACAGACAGACAGAGAGAGAGACACAGACACAGACAGAGAGAGTCAGAAAGAGAGACAGACAGAGAGAGACAGACAGAGAGAGACAGACAGACAGAGAGAGACAGACAGACAGAGAGAGACAGACAGAGAGAGACAGACAGAGAGAGACAGACAGAGAGAGAGAGAGGAGCACTGAAATGTTGACACTGAAAGCTTGTAGCTGCAGTCTGATGTTCATGCGTTCTGTATTTCTCTTTCAGTCTATTGAACTGTGTTACATTGAATGGGCCTGTTTTGGTTGGGGTCATGTTGAATTCCCAGGCAGTCAGGCCAGAGAGAGATGTGCTGATGACTAGAAAAACAGAAGGGGTGTTTAGAGAGCAGTAGGGAGCAAATGCTTTCGGGTGACTGGTATAAAGCCCTACCCAGACAAGACACTTGAAACACGTTCATATTACTGTGCTTGTGGATGTGTCAATTGCACATTTAGCTATTTTCTCAGAAGGCACCAAGTTATTAATGACAAACAATGTGGACTTCAGCATATGAGTGGAAAGCCACCTCTGCTGGCTGTCGTCTTCTGGTGTGAGCTCCATCCATCCCTGGACTGGGGGTTGAGATGTTTGTCTGAATGGTAAGCGTCGTCGTCCCGTCAGGGGGTGATCGCTGATGTGGGTGTGTTGTGTCTTCTGTTGTGATGTGTAGTGTGTGTGTTTCTGTGTGTACGCGTTTCTGTGTGTGTGTTTCTGGGTATGTGTGTTTCTGGGTGTGTGTGTGTGTGTGCAGATCTGAGAAAATGCCCCATGTTATCCTGTCTTGATGTGTGTGGCTGCCGTTACAAGGTCTCTGTTGAGAAGCCCTGTGTTTCTGGTGTGTGCTAGTTAGGCCAGTGTAGTGTTCTGTGTGATGTTGCTCGGGTGGGGTCTGGTAGTGTGGTATGTGAGGAGGGAGAGGGGGTGTGTCATTGTGTTCATCATCTCGGAGTGATAAGGGAGGTGTGGTGCTGTGTGTCTTGGGTGGTGGTGGACTGTGGATACTCCAACTAACTGCGAGGACTCTGGTGTGGTTTCTGTGTTGCTGTATGAGGTCCGTGGTTGTGTTCTGTGCAAAACATGTGTCGTCTGATGTTTTTGTGATGTGCGATTGCTGGTCTGTGTGTGTGTATTGCCATTGTTGTGTGTGTGTGTGTGTGGTTTCTGTTGTGTGTGTGTGTGGTGTGTGTTTCTTGTGCTGTGTGTGCTGTGTGCTGTGGTGATGTGTTTCTGGGTGTGTGTGTGTGTGTTGTGTGTTTCGCTGTGTGTGTCCGATAGTGTGCTGGTTCCTGTGAGCTGTGTCGTTAGTGATGTTGCAGTGATGGTGAGGAGGATATGTATGCTAACGTCCTGACTGAGATGCGCGCTGTGCGGAAACCATGTGATGGACGGTCAACACACACACACACACATCACCTGACTCGACATCGCTGCACTGTGCACACACACACCTAGTGACAACAGCACGACAACTACACCACACACACACACACTATGGGGTCAAAATTTGGGAGCCACTTCAAACAGTCTTTTGTGTTCGAGGTACTTGCTTTCTGGTGACGATCCATTATTGATGAGGTTCATTGTGTATTTTGAATAGTCATAGAGTGCCATGTTTCACATGAGTAGACCCTACTGATCGTTCTGCTGATCAATCGCTAGATCTCTGATACGCCTTCATCTAGTCTCGATACTCTTCTCCC
>BROE01000018.1:742762-765262 GCA_036571765.1 Plecoglossus altivelis | reverse complement strand
CCTGGGTCAGGTCACAGAGTCAGAGGTCGCGGGGTCATTCTAGAGGTCAAACACACTGATCCTCAGTCAGTGTCTGTGCTTGATAGCTCTCACCGTTCTCCATCTTGCTACAGATACTCTCCTCCTCACACTAGTGTTCCTCGTGTGTGTGTGTGTGTGTGTGCTTGTGTGTGTGTGTGTGTGTGTGTGTGTGTGTGTGTGTATACAGTCAGTACCTTGGCAGGGAGGTTGAAGCTCTCCAACACAGAGTCTCTGCTGCCTGCATTCACCTTCCTGTACTGCTGTCTGAATGCAGCTCACTGTGGGGATGGAGGTGACACACACCACACACACACACCACACACACACACACACCACACACACACACCACGCCCATACAAGCACACACACAAGCGCGCGCACACACACACACACTGATTGCCTGTCTGTGCTTCTCTCCCAAGCTGTGTCCATGTTGCTGAGCAATACTGGACTAATGAATCAGCTGCAAGCTATCCTCTCCTCCCCCTCTGCCTCCTCCTGCCTCTCCTCCTCCCCCTCCTCCCTCTCCTCCTCCCCCTCCTCTCTCTCTCCATCCTGCGCCCTGCTGTGCCACGCACGCCTGCTCCTGTCCTCCCTGATCACCCTGCAACACACACACTCCAGCCAGGTACGCTTACTGTGACATCATCCTCCTGCACCTAGACACACACACCACACACAGCACACACACACACACACACACCACACACACCATACACACTTACACACACACCACACACACACACACACACACACTTACACACACCACGCGCACACACACACACCACACACTCACACGAGTGTGGAAGCCAGTGGCGTATTCCAGACTGCAGCGTGGCCGTATCGTCATGGATACGGGCTCTGATCTCTTCAGCGTCGAGAGTCTCAGTTAAAACCTTCAGTTCCAAACTCAGTCAGATCCGAGTCTCCTGGAGGCAGAGCAGTTCACACGCGGCTCTGATCAGGGCCTGTGTTTTACGCCTGCCTCAGAGATCAGGAAACACATCACACAGACGGCTGTAATTGGCTCCAAGGGGCCACGTCAGCTGAACAACACTCATTTGAAATGATTCTTTTAACAGTTTTGAAGCAACGTCTGAGTAGAACCCAAGAGGGAGGGACTCAGTGGAAACCATGTTCTACTGACTAGAACACAGCATGTTCTACTGACTAGAACACAGTATGTTCTACTGACTAGAACACAGCATGTTCTCCTACTGACTAGAACACAGCATGCTCTACTGAGTAGAACACAGCATGTTCTACTACTGACTAGAACACAGCATGTTCTCCTACTGACTAGAACACAGCATGTTCTACTGACTAGAACACAGCATGTTCTACTGACTAGAACACAGCGTGTTCTCTGACTCTCTTCCGATGTCGGTGCTTGCCTGTGTGCCAGGTTGTGCAGCGTTGCCGTGGTGAAGCTGCTGCACGGTGTTGTGACGTGGGGTTGCTATGTACTGCGTTTGTAGTGGTGTATCATGGCGTTGTTGTTGATGTTGTTGTTGTTGTGTTGTTCAGGTTCACCAGAGAATCAGTGTGGACCTTGACAGGCTTGTTCAAGCTGTACTGAGCAGGAAGAGACACACTCACACTCTACTGCTGGGTAACTGCACAAGTCTGACTGTGTGACTATCTACACTAAACTCTTACTGTGTGACTATCTACACTAAACTCTTACTGTGTGACTATCTACACTGAACTCTTACTGTGTGACTATCTACACTGAACTCTTACTGTGTGACTATCAACTGCTTCTCTGCTGCCTTGTGAACAGTGTTGGAACTGCTGCTGATAGACCCTCAGTCTGGCTCTCTGACTCCAATCTGACTAACTGTCACCTCATTTAGCTCCCTTTCTCTTTCCTCTCTCCTCTTCCAGCTCTTCTGTCACTCTTTCTGGAGACACACTCTCACGTCTTTGACTGATTGTGCTCCCTCAGAGAGCTGCAGTGTATCAGTGAGTGGAGAGTGCAGCTGCTGGTCTCTTGGTCTCCAGTCTGTCTGTGATGAACTAGACCTTCTTTCTCTGTGGTAACAGTCTGCTCATCCTTCTCTCTTTCTCTGATGGCACCTTCATCTGACCCTTCTCTCCTCTTTTCTCCTCTCTCCCCCTCCTCTCACCCTCCCCCTTCTCTCCCTCCTCTCTCACCCTCCTCTCCCCCTCCCCCTCCTCTCTCCCCCCTTCTCTCACCCTCCTCTCTCACCCTCCTCTCTCACCCTCACCCTCCTCTCCCCCCCTCCTCACCCTCCCCTCCCTCTCCTCTCCTCCCCCCTCTCCCCCCCTCTCCCCAGCCAGCTCCTTGAAGCTGCTGCAGGCAGTGCTGGATGTGGATGTGTCATCAGAGCTGCTGTGTGTGTCGATGGGCCCTGGCTGTGGCTCCAGGCCCCTAGGGGATGCTGACAGCTGCCTCCACCCTCTGGGCTCCTCTGGGGCCCTGCGCCTGGCCACCGCTCTCTACAGCCTGCTACTGCAGGTAGGACTCAGACACACACACACACACTCACACACACACACACACAGTCAGACAGACAAGTATGCATCACACATCCACATGTATTAATGTATGCACACACCATGCTATGGAGGAGAGACACACAAGTGCTCATGCACACACACACACATGTGCATACATACATGTAGCACTGCTCTACTGGGCTCAGATATCTGCTGCTACAGAGGAGAGAGGGAGGAGGGAGAGAAGGAGGAGGGAGAGAAGGAGGAAGGAGAGGAGGAGGGAGAAAAGGAGTAGGGGGTGAAGGAGGGGGGAGAGGAGGAGGGAGAGAGAGAAGGAGGAGGGGGAGGTGAAGGGAGAGAAGAGGTAAAGGAGGAGGGAGAGGAGGAGGGAGAGAAGGGGAGGGAGAGGAGGAGGGAGAGGAGGGGGAGGGAGGATGTCCATGTCTCCTCTCTCTCTTCTCCTGTCATCTACTAATCAGTTCTCTTTGGTCTTCATCTTGAGCTGTGTGGCACAGCAGACTGTTTCTGCTGTCTGCTTAGTGTGCTCTGTCAGGGGAGGACATTACATGATTGACCCTCGCTTTCTCTACTCTCTCTCTCTCTCTACTCTCTCCCTTGACTCTGTCCTCTCTCTCTACTCTCTCCCTCTACTCTGTCCTCCCTCTCCTCTGCTCACTCTCTCTCTCTCTGTCCTCTCTCTCCTCTGTCCTCTCTCTCCCTCCTCTCTCTCTCTCTCTCTCTCTCTCTCCCTGTCCTCTCTCTCCCTCCTCCCTCTCTCTCTCTCTCTCTCTCTCTCCCTGTCCTCTCTCCCTCCCCTCTCTCCACATCTCTGCCTCTCATCTTCTCACAGTTCCTTCTCTCTCATCTCTATTTTTATATCTCCTTTATCTTCACTCAGTGTAACTGTCATCACTCCCACTTAGAACTATTTATGGTTATCTCCATATAAGTTCCTCTCACCTTTATGTCAGCCTTAGTAGGTTTGCATGTCCTCCATGCTTTCTCACTCTTCCTCCATCAAACACACTCACACTGTTTGTTCTTTATGTAACTGAAGACCCCCCATCTCTCTGTCCACCTCTCCTCCTCCTTCTCTTCTACTCCTTCCTCTCTCCCTCTCCTCCTCCCTCTCTTTCTCCTCCTTCTCCCTCCCTCCCTTCCTCCCTCTCCTCCTCCATCTCCTCCCTCTCTCCTCCTTCCTCTCTCCCTCTCTCTCCTCCTTCTCTCCTCTCCTCCCTCTCTCCTCCTCCTCCCTCTCTCCTCCTCCCTCTCCCTCCTAGAAGCAGCACCTGGTGCTCAAAGTGTCTGTGAGCTGTCTGGGCTCTCTGCTGGCCTACCTGCAGAAGAAGAGTCCTATCACTGGTACCTGTCTGTCTCTGTCTGCCTGTCTGTGTGTCTGCCTGTGTGTCTGCCTGTGTGTCTGCCTGTGTGTCTGCCTGTGTGTGTGTGTGTGTGTGTGTGATACAGATTTGTCTATAGACGTGAGAGAAAGGAGCAGTGATGATCATCTGACACATGTCTCCCTCCCCCTCTCTCTCTCTCCCTCCCACTCTCCCCCTGTCTCCCACCCTCCCCCTGTCTCCCTCACCCACCCCCTGTCTCCCCCACCCACCCCCTGTCTCCCTCCCACCCTCCCCTGTTCCCTCCCACCCCCCCTGTCTCCACCCTCTCCGATCTCTCAGCCACATGTGGTGTCCCAGCCTTGGTGTCGTCTCCTGCTCCACTGTCTGCTGCAGTCTGGAGACACCTGTCTCCTGCACCCTGCTACTCTGACCCTGCTCAGCCTGGTAGCACTACACACACACACACACTACACACACACACACACACCTGTCTCCTGACCCTGTTACTTGCCTGCTCAGCCTGGTAGCACTACACACACACACACACACACACACACACACACTACACACACACACCTGTCTCCTGCACCCTGCTACTCTGGCCCTGCTCAGCCTGGTAGCACTACACACACCTGTCTCCTGCACCCTGCTACGCTGACCCTGCTCAGCCTGGTAGCACTACACACACCTGTCTCCTGCACCCTGCTACGCTGACCCTGCTCAGCCTGTACACTACACACACCTGTCTCTGCAACACCTGCTACGGCTGACCCTGCTTCAGCCTGGTAGCACGTAAACACACACACGTTCACACCACTCACACTACACACACACACACACACCACACACACACAACACACACTCTCTCTCTCTTTTTTTCTCTCTCTACCTCTCTTTCTATCTCTACCTCTCTTTCACACACAACACACACACTATACACACACTACACACACACATACACTACACACACCTGTCTCCTGCACCCTGCTACGCTGACCCTGCTCAGCCTGTTAGCACTACACACACACACACACTATACACACACTACACACACACATACACTACACACACCTGTCTCCTGCACCCTGCTACTCTGACCCTGCTCAGCCTGGTAGCACTACACACACACACGCTACACACACACACCACACACACACGACTGTTTCCAGGCTGAGCAGGGCATATGTGTGTGTGCGTGTGTGTGTTGTGTGGTGACTTCGAGCTATGTGGGTGGTGTAGCTGGTGCCAGCAGGCAGCAGTGTTGTGATGTGGGAGCCAGACCTGAGGAAGGTTCTGGAGGCTGTGGAGACCAGAGGACTGGAGGAGCTGGAGGAACCAAGCATGCAGGCCCTCACACTGCTGCTTACACAGGTACACACACACACACACACACACACACAGCTGCTTACACAGGTACACACACACACACACACACAGACACTGCTGCTTACACAGGTACACACACACACACACACACACTGCTGCTTACACAGGTACACACACACACACACTTCTGCTTACACAGGTACACACACACGCACACACACTCTGCTGCTCACACAGGTACACACACACAGTCAGGGCTCCACAGTACGTCCTCCACCTCCCTTCATCTCGTTCCTCCTCCCTCCTCCCTCCCTCCTCCCCTCCCTCCCCTTCCTCTCTCCTCCCAGCTCCAGAGCAGTGCCCTTCACTCTCCACCATGTGAGGAGCAGAGACATCGGGTCGACACCCTCATGGAGTCCCTGCCCCCCCTGCCCCTCACCCACTGTCCCTCACCCCTGTCCCTCACCCCCCCCCTCTCTCTCACTCACTCACTCACTCACTCACTCACTCACTCTCACACACACACATGCTCACACACACACACACACATGCTCACACACACACACACACTCAGACACACACACACAGTCAGACACACTCTCAGACACACACACACTCACACGCTGAAGGTATCAAGAGCGAGAGAGGGAGGTAGTGTGAGAGGGATCAATAGTAAATGAGAGGTTTGCGAAAATCAGCTGAGTATTATAATTATTATAATTTATATAATATATATATATTTATATATATGTTACCATATTATATATATTTATTTATTTTATTTAATATATATATTATAATTATATATTTTATAATATATATATATATTTATATATATATATAAGGAGTTCTAGTATCACTTATCAGCCTTTCCAGATTCCAGATCATGGATCCACCAGCTCCCCTCCCTCAGAACACATTTACTTTGCCTTGCGACATCTCTGTCATGTCTCTGAGCTGTCGACACACACACACACTTAGACACACACACTCAGACACACTTAGACACACTCAGACACACTCACACACTCAGACACACACGCATGCTCAGACACACGCACACACACACTCAGACACACTCACACACTCACACACTCAGACACACACGCATGCTCAGACACACACTCACACACACGCGCGCACGCACACTCAGACACACACACACACACACACACTTAGACACACTCAGATACACACACACACACCACACACACACACTCTCTCTGTAGGAGCGATGTACAATCTTTAACCCAGCAACACAGGCAAAGTGAAGATCTCTCCTCGAGTCTGTTTGCTTTGAGTGTGAAGATGAACACTTCAGCTGCAAGGGTTAGGATGAACTGATGGACAGTCTAGATCAGGGGTCTCCAATCCTGGTCCTCGAGGGCCGCTGTCCTGAAGGTTTTGGATGTTTCCCTGCTCCAGCACACCTGATTCTAATCAAGGGTCATTATGAAGCTTCCACAGAGCTTGGTAATGGCTCATTCATTAGAATCAGGTGTGCTGGAGGAGGGAAACATCTAAAACCTTCAGGACAGCGGCCCTTGAGGACCAGGATTGGAGACCCCTGATCTAGATGGAATCTAATCATTCACTGCTTGTTATGGTGTACACTTATTTGTCTTCATATTTCTCTAAAGAAATCCAGCCTTTTCTGAAGATCTGAAGATGTTACATTGTTCAAGTACCTTAGTCTAACACAGCAACGTATTTTTCATCAAATAAATTCAGATATAATAAATACATATTTGAGAAAATATTTACATCGTTATTTTTACAACGTGTTTTTTAATAGTCTAATTTGTTACCGTATCACGGTACCGCGATGCACTCGAGGTTTAGGTAGTAGGGGAGTGATTTACCGCGTATGACGAGGCTGTGTGTCTCTGTAAATATTCCGTGCGGAAACCACATCATCCTTCCTCCCATAACGCTGGCTGTCATCTGGCCAAGTCAGTAGCCGGTATGACCCGTGGCGCTCGAGGACTGGAGGAAAACACGAGGGAACCGAAATTAACGATTCAAATGCTACATCGTCACTTCAAGAGTATAACGAGCCGTCAAATCAGCAAATATTCGACTACGAGCATTTTTTTATCTCAATGAGAAAAGTAAAAGCGCGACAAATCTCTTATCGCATTGAGGAAGTGACCGTTGACGTTACGAGGGGTGATTTCTTTTTTTAATTTTATTTTTTTTGTTTTCACGGTAAGTGATGAAATGGGAGTTTTAATCAAATGCCTCCGCGCTACAAGCTAACCGTATCTAACGCATGTCTGAGTAGCACCGCTGTTCAATATATACATTGATATTGCAAATCAATTTCAGATTAGGAACTTTAAAATCAATCAAAGTCTAACCTCAAGTATTAGTCATGAATTCCTTACTAGTTGGTGTAACGTGTTTGTTATCGACAAACTGATGCGTTGAATTTGGAGGTAGTAGCCTACATAACGTCTCTCTAAACGCTTCTGTCGTGCGAATTGCTTGTTCAGTATGAAAAGTAGCCTGCTTGTGTTTAGTAGATGTGAGGACGAGTGTTGATGCCTCTAAAGTCACTGAGTAGAGGGAACACATGCAGCACGGCTGATGGGTCACTGCTGGACACCGTCTGTCACTCACGTTGGTCGGTAGAAGACCGGCTGTCAAATCGTGGGTTTCCAGTTCCACTCACAGGACGTGGAGGTCGATGATGTCTCCAGTCTGACGGCCTGGGTTTCAATACCAGGCGGACCAGGATAATGGGATCACGTAGTTGATTTCATGTTGTTTAATGTCATAGTCGTCTACGAGGTTCGTGTTGATCTGAGCTGTAACTGTAAGAGAAGCGGGGTTTGGCCGTGAGGCTAGAGGTCGTTACGTTTCGGAGACGATGTCGTTATGAGCAGGTTTGTGCTAATGGCCGTGACACGGTACATTTCCTGTCTGTAGGCCAGTGCGGTTATGGATGAACGAATCTGGAGTGCGAGTTCTCTACCGTGGGTTTACTCTCACATGTAACGATGTCATTCATCTGCTTTACGTCGCCAGTTGATGGGATTCAGTGGCCGTAACAGCCATTTGCTCCGTAATATCTGAAACAATAACTTAACGGATTGTGATGCTAATTGATGATTGTGAACGGTCGACTTTAGGGTTTTATTCCACGTCATTGATTTTCCTTCTAGCTGCCTCTCAGACACACTCATCACCTTCCTAAATCTGAACTGCAAACTGAGGTGGTTAACCTGAGCTGTCGGCCTGTTGATTTGATTCAACAGTATGTTGATGACCTCTCTACTCGCCACCGTCTCCAACCGAATACGCTGTATTACCCACCGACTCAATAAGTACATGAATGAAATGCTTTGCTCTACGGGTGTTTTTCCTAGTTGGTGGTTACTGAGAGCTTTTCACACCCTTTACTTCAGGGATTTTAACTGAAAATACTCCTCTGAAAGTAGCTTCAGGTGTGTTCTCGGTGCACACGTTCGGCCTAGTACAGACAGCTCTCCTCTCAGACGCCGTTTCTTGCCGACGAATACACCGGAAAATATCTCCCATGTTGGAGATGATTGGTCGGAGCGGGCTACAGATTGTATACATTTAGCCAACGCATTAATCCCAAGCGATGTACAGATAACATTAGAAGAAGAGAGGAGGTCGTGTTAAATTTGTGGAGAGCGCAGTGGAGATAAGACTCAGATTATCTTTAGGATTTCACGGCGGGAGTGTCTTTCGAGATTGGAAAAACGGTGATCTGATCCCAGATTTCATTTCATTCAAGCCTTTTAAATGAATCAATGCAAAAAAATGTCGCACCGTTTTACCACCAGGACTGATCAGTCCTGCTCAGTACAGTACTGATCAGTACTGCTTCTCAAACACAAAAGTCCTCTTCCGTTATAACGACCCATTCATTAGAATCAGGTGTGCTGGAGCAGGGAAACATCTCAAACTGTCAGGACTGTGGCCCTCCAGGACCAGAATTTGACACTCTTGCTCTAGACAAACAAACAGGACCTGGTTTCAGGTCAGTACTTTTACCCCCCTCAAAAATAGATCTTCCGAGAGAGTCCAGATGGATGACATGACTGCCTGGCAAAGCCTTAAGATCAGAATCAGAATCGGTTTTTATTCGCCATGCAAGATACACAAGCACAGAATTTACTGTGGCAGGGAAGTGCAAACATAGAACATATATATAAAACAGCAAAGCAAGGTAAACAATAAACAATATCCAAGTGACTTCACCAAATGGACAAACATCCCAGAACATCCCCTGTCCTAAGACCCTCCTAAAGATGACCTAAAGATGTTTGTGTCTCCACCAGTCTGACTTCCATCCTGCTGGTCCTGTCTTAGTGAGACAACACCAGTGTGACTTCCACCCTGCTGGTCCTGTCCTAGTGAGACAACACCAGTCTGACTTCCACCCTGCTGGTCCTGTCCTAGTGAGACAACACCAGTGTGACTTCCACCCTGCTGGTCCTGTTCTAGTGAGACAACACCAGTGTGACTTCCACCCTGCTGGTCCTGTCCTAGTGAGACAACACCAGTGTGACTTCACCCTGCTGGTCCTGTTCTAGTGAGACAACACCAGTCTGACTTCCATCCTGCTGGTCCTGTCTTAGTGAGACAACACCAGTGTGACTTCACCCTGCTGGTCCTGTCCTAGTGAGACAACACCTGTCTTGACTTCCACCCAGCTGGTCCTGTCCTAGTGAGACAACACCAGTGTGACTTCACCCTGCTGTTCCTGTCCTAGTGAGACAACACCAGTGTGACTTCCATCCTGCTGGTCCTGTCCTAGTGAGACAAGCCTGCTGGTGTGGGCATCAGGATGCAGGACTTCAGACAGTGTTATTGCGGTTCTGAGTCTCAGTTATCGCTGCTGACAGGACGTAGGTGAGAGGAATCTTAACAGTGGCCGTCAGGCGTCACTTCTGATCTCTCCGGTGCCAATTTGTTTATACAAACTCTTGTCTCCCTCATCGTAGCTGTCGTCTGTGTCTGTCGAACACCCTCAGTGTCGTTTTAGCAGATCGAAACGACTTTGAGCAGGAATCCAGCTAGCGGCTAGCAGCTAATCCCATCAGGAATAGACCACAGGCTGTTTAAGTCCATCCTCTTATTCTCCCTCTCTTTCATCCATCTCTTTCACTTTCATTATTCTGTCTCCTATCCTCATTCACCCTCCTCTTGTCTAGTTTCATGTTGGTGCCTTCCACACTTGGCTATTACCATTGATAGAAGCCTTCTTGAATTATGCATAACTTCTATGTTTTATCGACATGGTATTCTCCTCCCTCCACACATTTGCTTTTTGACTAACGTTTTCTTTAAAACTGCCTCTCATCAAATATTCATCAGGCTATTTTTAAGGCTTTTATTTATTCTTTCACCCACCCCCACCTTCCATCTGGATCGAATGTATTAACAAGCTGCAGGATGGAGGAGGGAGGAGGGAGGAAGGAGGATGAGGGAGGAAGGAGGAGGGAGGATGGGTGTCCAGGCATCTCAGTCCTGAAGCTGGGAGAGCAGGGAGCGAGTGTGTGTGAGAGAGAGGGAGGATAGTGAGGGGGAGGGAGAGAAAGTGGAAGAGGGAGAAGGATAGGGGGTGGGAGAGGGAGTGAAAGAGGTAGAGGGAGAAGAGTGAGGGAGAGTGGGGGGGGAGAGAGTGGGGGGAGAGTGGAAGAGGGAGAAGGAGAGAGGGGGGAGAGAGTTAAAGAGAGTGAAAAAGGGAGAGGGGTAGGGAGAGTGTGGAAGGACTGGATCAGAGAAAGGGATGGTGACAGAGCTGTAAAAGTTATTTGAGGTAGTTTCAGTGCATCAGGGGTTTGAAGGAGAGATTTCACGGTCATCACTGTCAGGTCTGCTGCATGATGTGCAGTGACTTGGAGAAACATCACTGTACTTGAAAATGAATTTGACAGCTAACCTTGTCCCCTCTACTGTGTGTTTTAGCAGCGTGCCTCTATCGCCCCCTGCTGGCCATGCTGAGTGCGTACTCTGCATTCCTGCTGGTGGTGGCCACAGCCTTGACCTCTGCAGATCCAGACACTCACAGACACGACTCCAACCTGGAGATCTGTATCCTCTTGCACGCTGTGTGTGTGTGTGTGTGTGTGTGTGTGTGTTACACTGTGTGTGTGTTACCGTGTGTGTGTGTTACACTGTGTTACTGTGTGTTACACTGTGTGTGTGGTACTGTGTGTTTTACACTGTGTGTGTCACACTGTATGTGTGTGTTACACAGTGTGTGTGTTACACTGTGTGTGTGTGTTACCTGTTGTGTGTTACACTGTGTGTGTGTGTGTGTGTGTATGTGTTTGTTACCCTGTGTGTGTTACCCTGTGTGTGAGTGTGTGTGTGGTCCCGCGTGTGTGTGTTACACTGTGTGTGTTACACTGTGTGTGTGTGTTACACTGTGTGTGTGGTCCCGTGTGTGTGTGTTACACTGTGTGTGTGTGTGTCACTGTGTGTGTGTGTTACACTGTGTGGTGTGTGTTACTGTGTGTGTGTGTGTGTGTGTGTGTGGTCCTGTTGTGTGTGTTCACTGTGTGTGTGTGTTACCCTGTGTGTGTGTGTGTGTTACCTGTGTGTGTGTGTGTGTGTTGTGTGTGTGTGTTGGTTTTGTGTGTGTGTGTGGTTGTGTGTGTTACTGTGTTGTGTGCTGTGTAGATTGTGTGTTGTCCTGTGTGTTGTGTGTTACACTGTGTGTGTGTCTGTCAAGTATATGTGGGGGTGTAAGAGTGTGTGTTTGTATGTGTCTCTGTGTGTGTGTGCTAGTAGTATACACCTCGTGTGTGATGTGTTACCGCTTGTGTGTTGTGGTGAGTTACCCTGTGTGTGTGTTACATTGTGTGTGTGGTCCTGTGTGTGTGTGTTACACTGTGTGTGTGTGTGTGTTACCCTGTGTGTGTGTGTTACCCTGTGTGTGTGTGTGTGTTACACAGTGTGTGTGTTACCCTGTGTGTGTGTGTGTTACCCTGTGTGTGTGTGTGTGTGTGTTACACAGTGTGTGTGTTACCCTGTGTGTGTTACTGTCATCCTTATCCCTGCTGCCAGACAAGCGTCTGTTTGAGACTAAGAGGAAGGACCAGCTGAACGCTCTGAAGAACCTGGTGGAGCTGAACGACATCAACCAGCAGTACAAGATCATAGACATCATGCTTAAAGGATTGTTCAAGGTACTGGCTGGGCTGGGCCCTGCCTGGGGCCTGGACACACACACACACACATACACACTCATACACACACTTATACACACACTCATACACACACACTCACACACACACACTCATACACACACACATACACTCATACACACACACTCATACACACACACATCTCACACTCTGTATTGTAGGAGTCTCACTGTTAGGAAGAGAGCTTCCTGCTGATTGGCTCTGACGGATATTGACACGACGTGTGTGTGTGTGTGTGTGCGTGTGTGTGCGTGCGTGTGTGTGTGTGTGTAGGTGTTGGAGGACTCCAGAGCGATCCTGATCGCAGCTAACATGCAGCCTGATGATCCGTTTCCATTGGACGACAAGATCAAAGAAGGTCAGGGTGTTTCCACTCTCCTCTCCTCTCCTCCCCCTCCTCTCTTCTCTTTCACCCTCCTCCTCCTTCCTTTTCTCTCCACCCTCTGCTCCTCCCTCCACGCCTGTCCTCTTCTTTCCTCCCCCACCTCACCCCTCCTCTTCTCACTCGATACTAATGCAGTTTGTCTTCTGTCTGCTCCTTCGCCTGTCTCAGATCTCTCTCGCTCTCTTTCTCTCTCTCTCTGTCTCTGTCTCTCTGTCTCTCTCTCTCTCTCTCTCTCTCTCTCTCTCTCTCTCTCTGTGTCTCTCTGTGTCTCTCCTCCAGTGTGCTGTCTCTGACACTGGCTCTAACACAGCCCCCATCCTCTCTGTTGATGCAAAGTGCCCTAGCCTTCTGCCATATGATTTAAACCTCATTCCATCCATCCATCCACCCCCTTCCCTTCTATGTTCTCTCTCCTCTCTCTCTCCATCTCCCCTCTTCTCTCCATCTCTAGTTCTCATGTTACCTGTCAGCTTCTAGGATCGTGTCTATTCATGTGTACGACGTGTTTCCTTCTCAGTGCTGCAGATAAGTAACCCCTTCTTCCTTCTCTCCCTTCCCCACCTCTTTCTTTCCCTCCCTCTCTTCCCTTCACCACCTATCTTTCTCTCTGTCTCCCTCCCTCCCTCCCCCTTCCCTGTGTCTCTCTCCCCCTTCATCTCTCTAGCTTACTCCCACGTGGTGGAGAACACGGCGTTCTTCGGCGACGTGGCGTTGCGTTTCCCCCGCATCGTCCACCATTACTACGACCGCAACTCTGACTGGGGGGGGCTCCTGCGTTGGGGGCTGCGCTTCTGCAACCTCACGGGGGTCTTCAATGGGGGGCCACACCAGCACGTGCTCACACTGGTGAGGAGGGGGGGGGGGGGGGGGGGCGTGCACAGGAATACCTAAGACTTTGTTGCAAAGTACTAAGCTTTAGATGTGAGGGAAGGACAGGTGAGGGAAGGAGAGGTGAGGGAAGGAGAGGTGAGGGCAGCACAGGTGAGGGCAGGGCAGGTGAGGGCAGCACAGGTGAGGGCAGCACAGGTGAGGGCAGCACAGGTGAGGGCAGCACAGGTGAGGGTAGCACAGGTGAGGACATTGTGGGCAGCACAGGCGAGGGCAGCACAGGCGAGGGCAGCACAGGGCAGCACAGGCTACCCTTTTCTACTCTTGCTCAGGTATATCTTATACCCCTCTTTCCCTTTTCCTCCCAACCCTCTCTCTGTGTCCTCCCCCCTCTCTCTCTGTCCTCCCCCTCTCTCTCTGTCCTCCCCCTCTCTCTCCTTCCTTCCTCTCTCTCTCTCCTCCCTCCCTTTCTGTACTCCCTCCCTTTCTGTCCTCCCCCTCTCTCTCTCCTTTCTTCCTCTCCTTCCTTCCTCCCTCTCTCTCTCTCTCTGTCCTCCCCCTCTCTCTCCTTCCTTCCTCCCCCTCTCTCTCCTTCCTTCCTCCCTCTCTCTCTCCTCCCCCTCTCTCTTGGTCTCTTTCCTCCCCCTCTGCCTCAGATGTCGCAGGAGCTGGGAATAGCAGAGAAATCTCCTGACTTCACCAACCCGTATCGCACGGAGAGAGACGACGTGAGTTCTGCTCTGAGTATCTCTCAGCCTTACTAAGTACCTCTCTGACTGTCCCGCTTCCTGCCTCGTCTCCTCTGAACGCAGGCACGCACCTACACAGCGAAACGCTCTCACAAACTCCAACTCTGTCCGTCTGTGTTCCAGGTGCTTCATACCGCTGAGGCGTTTCAGAAGATCCTGAGGGAGGAGGAGAAGAGGAGGAGGAAAGAGGAGAAGAGGAAAGAGATCAGAAAAGGCCCACGCATCTCCCGCTCTCGCACCGAGCTATGAGAGAGACCTCAACATCCTGGGAGCAAAGAAGAGGGAAGACGACGGGGGAGGAGAGAAGGGGGAGGACAGGAGGGGGAGGAGGAGCGGAGGGGGGAGGAGAGAAGGGGAGGAGGGTCTGATTGGGGGGGGGGAGAAGGGGGGAGGAGCGGAGGGGGAGGGAGAGGAAGGGAGAATGCTCAAAGGGGGGGGAAGAGAGGGAGAGAGAGAGCGAGTGGGGCGAGGACGAGAAGGGGGTAGGTCAGCGAGGGGGGAGGAGAGAGGGAAGGAGGTCGGGGGGGAGGAGAGAGAGAAGGGGAGGAGAGAAGGGGGGACTGGAGGTCAGGGGGTAGGGGGGAGGAGGAGGGACGGGGGGAGGAGCGGAGGGGGGGGGAGAGAAGGAGAGGTCAGGAGGGGGGGGAGAGAAGGGGAGGATGCTGGAGGGGGAGGGTAGGAGGGGAGGGAGTCAGAAGGGGGGAGGAGCGGAAGGGGGAGGAGAGGGGGAGGAGAGGGGAGGAGGGTTCAGGAGGGGGGAGGAGAGAGAGGGAGGAGGTCAGGAGGGGAGGAGGATATGAGATGGCGGGGGGAGTGGAGGCAGGAGGGGAGGAGGATGGGGAATGGGGGAGGAGGGGAAGGGAGGAGGTCAGTTGAGGAGGGAAGGAGAGACAAGGGATGGTAGCGGGAGGGGGGGGAGGTGAGGGAGGTGGAGAAAAGGGAGGGAGGAGTGGAGAGGAGAGGGGAAGAGAAGGCGGAGGGAACATAGAGGTAGGGGAGGGAAGAACGTTTTGGAAAAAGGAATTTTTTTGGTGAGAGGCCTGAGGGGAAGATGTTGTTCCAGGAACTGACATGGTATCCAGGTAGAAACACGGTAACGAATATAGTCCAGGAGTCGTCTGCAGAAGGGGATTTGAAAAGGGAAAACCATTTTGATAACTTGATTACAAAGAAATGTACTTTGGAATATAATTCATATGAATATGATGAATTTACAAGAACAGCTTAAAATAGAGATTGCTATGTGTTATGATGTATAAACTTTACAAGATACTGTATTACCACACTAGAATCATGCACTACGAACAAGCACTGACCTAATTCATTTTAGCCTCAATCTGTACAGAAGTTATTTGGTTTACCCACTCAGCCAAGCTTAAAGTACAAAGCTTGGAAATATGTGTTTTTGCTTGATTCATTCATATTTTGTCTTTCTGTTGTTTGAATGATATATCGCTTGGCGACTGACCGTTCGCTGGTGGCATCTGCCTGGGCAACCTGCAAACTTATGACCCAATCAGCTCCATCTGGAGGGTGTGTGTGTGTGTGTGTGTGTGTGTGTGTGTTCGTTCATCATGTTGAAGTCTGTATTAAAGAATTAAACATCTTTTACCAAAGTCGAGGAGGGAGAGAGTCACTGTACCCGAGCTACTGTCTGTATAGTCTAACTCCGCCTGTCAACATTGATTAGATCATTAATTAGACAATTTAATTATTGCCAAATTATCCTAGTTTAATTCAGGCATCGAAAGGCCTACTGTAGTTTATCCCCCTCGTGTTCATTATTTGTTTTTCATTTTTCCTTGTCATTTATGGTGCAGCAAATCAGTATTTCAAAGGTAACGATATATTGCATTTAAAGAAATGGTGGCGATATTTGAGGCAGTTTTGTAAATGCGACTGTTATTTGTATATTTAAAGAAATTGTAATTGCTCGAATGTTATCACATGATAATAAACACGCCTATTGTCGTTTTATTACACATGATGTAATTACCCGAAGAAAATGTGATGGCTGCACTTCCCAGACCCACCAGAGGGGGCGCCTTGTTCAGAAGTCTTCTTGATTCGAGTCTAATTGACTTCAGTCATGAACTTCAAACATGAACTAAACAAACACTGGATGTAGCTGGAGTGAAAACCTTTTAGAAGACCGGAATGTCTCTTTTCCAAAAATCAGGTATGCAAACTATCTTGAGCAAAGTTAACATAGTGTCGGTGTTTCTGACCTTAAAAAAGAAACTAGAATTGTGTCTGAACAACAAACCAGATAACGTTAGTCAGCTAACGAAAGCTAAAGCTAGCTATTTCAATAACACATGAGAGAAGCAACTGTCCACGATGACTACGATCCTTAAAAAAGTACCAAACTTACAAACTATCTAAATGATACTCTTAAATCATTGTGTGATCGTTGATCTCTTCAAACAACGCTCTCATTTTTGATGTTACGAGCTGAATTGAAACAAGCTAATCGACACTAACAGTAAACAGCGCTAGCTGACTAGTAAACCATCACGAACAAAAGTGTTGTGCTCAGCGCTTTGCGGGGAACTTTCTAAAGCTTTGATGATAAGGATTGTGTTACACAGCCGAGGGATTAGAAAAGCAGAGATGTGATTAGGCTTGACTGCTAACTTTAGCAACTCAAAACTACCGCTACTATTATAAGTTAGTATGTGTTTTGTTTGAGTGAGATACGCCACATTAGCTAACTGTATAAAGAAAAGGTTGTTTGTTTGTCTGTATGTTGTAATGCGTCAACCGTGTACACATTGTTGTGATTCCCTTAGGAGGAGGAGGAGGAGGAGAAGGAGGAGGAGGGGAGGGAGTTCCAGAGGGCAGTGTCCAGACCGAGGAAAAGGTCAACACAACAGCCAGTGGATCTGACGAAGTCAGGCTTGTTCTGATCGGTAAAACCGGATCAGGGAAAAGTGCTTCCGGTAACACCATCCTGGGCTACAAACACTTCCTGTCTGAGCTAAGCGCCTGTTCTGTCACTCGGGTTTGTGAGCAGGGCAGTGCTGATCTGGAAGAGGAGGAGGAGGAGGAGGGAGCCTCAGAGCTCCAAGGGAGGAGGAGGAGAAGGAGGGTGGTGGTGGTAGACATGCCTGGGTTCGGAGACACGCGTCTGGAAGCAGAGGAGACGCACGCTGAGATAGCTAAATGCGTGACCCTCTCATCCCCGGGTCCCCACGCCTTCCTCCTGGTCATCTCTCTGGGCCGCTACACCCAGGACGAGGCGCGGGCCGTCCACGAGATGGCGCAGATATTCGGGGAAGGAGCCCTGCGTGACCACACCCTGGTCCTGTTCACCCACGGGGACGCCCTGGAGGGGGAGGGGGTGGAGGAGTACCTGAGGAAGGAGGCCCAAGCGGGGTTGAGGGGGCTGGTGGACAGGTGTGGAGGAAGGTACCATGTTCTGAACAACCGAGCCCATGGAGATGTCCTGCAGGTCAGAGAACTGCTGAGGAAGGTGGAGAACATTGTGGAGGGCAACGATGGAGGCTTCTACACCAACACTATGTTCCTGTTAGCAGAAGCAGCCATTAGAGAAGAACAGGAGAGGATGGTGTTGGAGATGGAGAGAGGCGAGGAGGAGGGAGAGGAGGAGTTCAAAGTATCTAAAAGAAGGAAGTTTGATCTGGAGAGTGAGGGGCTGAGAGGGGAGGGAGGTGGAGGAGGGGTGAGGATGAGAGGCCTGGAGAGGGAAGGGGCTGGGGGAGAGGGGAGGGAGGAGCGGAGGGTGCAGAGATGGACGGAGGAGAGGAGAGGAAGTTCTCACAGTCTCCTTAATGACAGAGCAGAGAAGGGGTGGAGTCAGTTTGAAGGGAGGCGTGGCATGGCCGTGAGTCACAGCGGGAGGCCGTCCTTCCGCTCAGCCTTGTCTCGCTTCCGCAGGGATGCGGCCCTCTCTGAGAAGGTTCTGGAAAGGGTGAAGATCTTAGTGGCGGCTGGAGCCACGGGCATGGCGGTGGGGGCGGTGTTTGGGGCCGCAGCACCGCTGGCCGCCGCGGTGGGGGCGGCGGCTATGGGAAACACGGTCGGCTTCGCCGCTGGACAGCTAGCCGGTATGTCGGTGGCGGGGGGCGCCGGGATGGGGAAGGCTGTAGGGGCCATAGTGGCGGCAGCGGCTGGAAAGACGGCCGTGGCTCTGGGGGCAGCGACCGGAGGGCTGCTGGGGGGGTCTGTGGGCGTCTTGGCGGGGGCCGAAGCTGCTGGGCCGGGGGAGGCAGCCTTGGATGCCGTGGGGCAGGTGAGCCTGATTGGGGCGACGGCAGTAGGGGTGGCAGCTGGGTTGGGGGGCGCTGTGGGGGCAGGGGCTGCTCTGGGGGCGGTCTTGGAGAGTGCAACTGTCGGGGCTACTGCCTTGAATGGCGCTGTTACAGGTGCTGTTGCTAACGCTACTGTTGCACAGGGGGCGGGGCAGGTAGCTGTTGTAGCGGGGCAGCAAGCTGTCACCACCGGGGGCAGTGTTGCTGCTGGAGCCCTCCAGTGTGCAGGGGCTGCTGTAGCGGGGCAGCAAGCTGTCACCACCGGGGGCAGTGTTGCTGCTGGAGCCCTCCAGTGTGCAGGGGCTGCTGGGGCGGTCTCTGTGGGGGAGGCGGTGAGAGTCGAGCGGGTCGTGACAGGCTCCGTGGACACCATGGGGGCCACAGCACGCATCCTGACGGCGGTGGCAGAGATTGGGAAGGCGGTGGCGGGCGTGGCGTTGGCGGGAGGTCTGGTGGTTAAGGTGGTGAGGGAGAAAGTTCGATCCACCACGGGGAACACCGACAGCAACCAATCAGAGAGGAGGACCTACGAGATCTACTGGAACAAATGAGGGACAATCAGGACGGAGATGGAAGATACTTCATCAAGACGGATCGATCACCACACAACTTTCGGAGTTTGGATTCTGGTTGAAACTTTTGTGTCTATTTTTACACTCTTTATTATAGCGCTTACGCTACTGATCGCATAACTGATAGTGTTAAGTATATCTTTTTAGAGTTTATTAATGATCCATTGACAAAGATTTATCTTGAAAAGAAAGTGTGTGTATACTGTACAAGCACGATGCTCAGTTGTTTAAATGAAGTTTACTAACGTGCACTTATATTTGCATTTTTTGGTGTGCACTAATAGTATTTGTATCGTGAATTTTTCAGCGCTGTTTTAATATTGATGCATTTAAAATTATATTAAGAAAAATAACTGAATGAATTCCAGTTAATCTGCACTTGACGTGTTGACAGTTCTGATCTGTGACTACAATGGTTGCAAAGACTTGTACCGACATCAGTAACTGTCGCTTCGATAGTTACCTTTTAGATTTTTGGGAATGAAATCAAAAGATAAACACGTTTCACGAGAATCTGCAATGGTGTGATTTTTTTATTATTATGTAAAATGTGCATTACCTAGTCAACTCACGGGTGAAAGCCGTTGTTCTGATTGATGTATATATTTACATCTAATACGTAATGTAATGTGGGATAATGACCCGTTTCTTTTCTAAATGATACACACTACTGGCTTCCAAGTGGTATATATACATGGGCTCTGTGTTGATACGTAGCTGAAGTGGGCGGAGTCTAGCCAGCTGGTCCTATAGGCGCTGTGGTACTATCAGGCCACGGCAAAAGTGGCTATTTGATTGGTTGACGGCGCCTGGTCTCATGCTTATACAGGCTGTGTTTGTGAATGACGTAAAGAAGGGGAAAACAAGAAGATGGCGTCTTTAACATCGTAAATGTATTCATCTGTACAGAAGTCCGCCTCTCCGAGGCGCTCGTGAATTGTATCAAGTTATCTGATTATATATTTGTATTCTGACAGATAAGATAAAGCTCGGTTGACGTTATTCACGGCCAAATAGCTCTCACGTCATTGGTTGTCTTCGATAACCCGTCTCCGGTAAAGACCGGGGAGGCGAGCCTCAGTCACAGGATGGATACTGGTCAGCAGCACATCCCATCTCTAGAAAACATGGACCCAACATTGTCAGAACTAGGAAATGAATTTACTTTGGGGGATATTGACGGTAAGACATTTTATTTACTGTAAATCCATTTGCGGAAGTCGCTTGTGTTATTGTTGTGTTATTGTTGTGTTTCTGTAGTTGCGACTCGGATCAGTCCAAAGCGCTGCTTAGTTATCGCCGACTTGACAAGTAAAAGATGAGCATCATGTGTCAAATCCTGGGTTCAACTTAGATCCGTTGTTGACCAGTTATAAACACTAAATTTAATGTAGTAATGAAGCAATAAAGTTAGCGCGCGTGTGCTGCTGTTACACCTGTCATCGGCTTTGCGACTTCCGAAACATTCTGCGTTAAATAGGTGAAATCAAAAGTTTGGGAAAGTTTCTTATAAATGATTCCTATATTCCGTCTAACTTTCCAGAAGTGTTTGTTGCTCAGCTGAATAGTTACGTTTTCGCGTGGGTGGATTTCAAACCTCCCGTAAGAGCGTGACTGAACAAGATATCTATTGAACACAACCACCAGACCATTGATTTAAAAAAAACATGGTTAGTGAACATGAGTGAAAATTAATTTTCATTTAATCTTAAAATATGTTTAAGAAAAACCAGACTCTCATTCCCGCACTCATCAAATGAACATTTTATTATAAATCTACCTGGAAATATATGATTTAGTTTTCATCAACCAGCCCCCAAATGTTAACGACAGAGACACTGTGTCTGGCATTAGACACTGTCTTTCTAATGGAGCACTGTCAAAACAGCTGTAATTACTGTAAACCAGGACAGGTGACTTGCCCCCCTCTCACTCCCTGTTGCCCCCTCTCACTCCCTGTTGCCCCCTCTCACCCCCTGTTGCCCCCCTCTCACTCCAGTGATCAAGCCTGGCTGAGGATGCACTGTCCACACAGTTCAGTAGCGAGATCACTTCCTGTCCACACAGTTCAGTAGCGAGATCACTTCCTGTCCACGCAGCTCAGCAGCGAGATCACATCCTGTCCACACAGCTCAGTAGCGAGATCACATCCTGTCCACACAGCTCAGCAGCGAGATCACTTCCTGTCCACACAGCTCAGCAGCGAGATCACATCCTGTCCACACAGCTCAGCAGCGAGATCACTTCCTGTCCAGATCAGCCATGTTGATCCCTTGAGTCATTGAACCCACCGGTCTTTGGCTGCAGGCTTTATCAGTCCGCCGTCACCGAATTTCAATTAGAGCGGAATTTCACCGTGTGCCAAGTCACCAGATCCATGAGGAGAGAGAGGGAGTGGACGGATGGATGGGTGGATAACAACAATGTCATGTTGAGTATCAGCACATTATTAGATTGTTTTCAGATATGTGAGAAAAGTTGTTTGTGGTTCAACATCAAGGGGGTGTGGCCTAAAGAAATGTGAGTTTGGGGCTTCAGCTTCAGGTAGTGTACTGGGGCCTCTACCCTGGCCTCTACCCTGGCCTCTACTCCAGCCTCTACCCCAGTCTCTACCCTGGCCTCTACCCTGGCCTCTACCCTGGCCCTTTACCCTGGCTTCTATCTGGGCCTCTACCCTGGCCTCTATCTGGGCCTCGACCCTGGCCTCGACCCTGGTCTCTACCCTGGCCTCTACTCCAGCCTTTACCCTGGCCTCTACCCTGGTCTCTATCTGGGCCTCAGGGCAGAGAGCCTGTTAGGCTTGTCTGTCTGCCTGTGTGGAATCTGTCTGTCTGTCTGTCTGTCTGTCTGTCTGTGTGGAACCTGTCTGTCTGTGTAGAACCTGTCTGTTTGGAACCGGTCTGTCTGTCTGTCTGCCTGCCTGTGTGGAACCTGTCTGCCTGTGTGGAACCTGTCTGCCTGTGTGGAACCTGTCTGTCTGTTTGGAACCTGTCTGTCTGTCTGACTGTCTGTGTGGAACCTGTCTGTCTGTGTGGAACCTGTCAGTCTGCCTGTCTGTCTGTCTGTGTGGAACCTGTCTGTCTGTGTGGAACCTGTCTGTCTGTGTGGAACCTGTCTGTCTGGTCTCATTAGCACCTGCTGTCTAGAAAGTTCTTCTTTGTGTTCTACTGTGCTGCTCCTCTCATTATGTAACATGTTTTCTCTGCTGAGCAACCAAGGAGAGCTTCTCCCTCTGACCCCTTTATCCCGTTTGTCAGGGGGGCAGGGGGCATGAGGGAAGGGGGGCAGGAGGGAAGGGGGGCAGGAGGGAAGGGGGCAGGAGGGAAGGGGGGAAAGGGGGCAGGAGGGT
>BROE01000018.1:731986-742633 GCA_036571765.1 Plecoglossus altivelis | reverse complement strand
CTGTCTGTCTGTGTGGAACCTGTCTGTCTGTGTGGAACCTGTCTGTCTGGTCTCATTAGCACCTGCTGTCTAGAAAGTTCTTCTTTGTGTTCTACTGTGCTGCTCCTCTCATTATGTAACATGTTTTCTCTGCTGAGCAACCAAGGAGAGCTTCTCCCTCTGACCCCTTTATCCCGTTTGTCAGGGGGGCAGGGGGCATGAGGGAAGGGGGGCAGGAGGGAAGGGGGCAGGAGAAGAGGAGGGGGCAGGAGAAGAGGAGGCAGGTGGGCAGGAGGGAAGGGGCGGAAAGGAGGGGGCCGGCGGGGAAGGGGGGCGGGGGATAATGGGGCAGGAGGGAGGGGTCCGGTGGCCAGGGGCAGGAGGGCAGAAGGAGGGGGGCTCTGGGAGGGTTTTGTTATGTCCCTCTGCTGAAAGCAAACTCCCCCGTGGGGTGAGAGAGAGTGTGTGGTGTGTGTATGGGTGTGTGTGTGTGGTGTGTGTGTGGTGTGTGTGTGTGTCTACACGTGCGCGCGGCGTGAAAATCTGTCTCTGCATGTCCACATTTAGAGCAAGTGTGTTAGACAGAGGGAGAGGGCGGTCTGGTGATGTGTGTCTGTGTCTGTGTGTGTCTGTGTCTGTGTGTCTGTGTGTGTGTGTTGACGGAAAATCAGTTTCATTAGCAGATGTTCATCAAGAACCAACACGTGTTTGGAAAGGAAGCTTTGCTCTAGTGATTCTGTCTGTTCCTATGTAGTGTGTCGACTACCTCACCTGTCTGTCTACCACCTCACCTGTCTGTCCACTACCTCACCTGTCTGTCCACTACCTCACCTGTCTGTCCACTACCTCACCTGTCTGTCCACTACCGTACCAGTCTGTCCACTACCGTACCAGTCTGTCCACTACCTCACCTGTCTGTCCACTACCTCACCTGTCTGTCCACTACCGTACCAGTCTGTCCACTACCCCACCTGTCTGTCCACTACCGTACCTGTCTGTCCACTACCTCACCTGTCTGTCCACTACCTCACCTGTCTGTCTGAAGACCAAGAGGAGCTTGCCTGGACTACCACAGTCTCTCCATTCACAGTCTCTCCACTCACAGTCTCTCTAATGACAGTTTCTCTACTCACTGTCTCTCCACTCACTGTCTCTCTAATGACAGTCTCTCTAATCACTCTCTCTCTAATCACAGTCTGTCCACTCACAGCCGCTAATAATGACAGTCTCTCCACACACAGTCTCTCTAATCACTGTCTCTCTAATCACAGTCTGTCCACTCACAGCCTCTAATAATGACAGTCTCTCCACACACAGTCTCTCTAATCACGGTCTCTCCAATCTATAACTACAGTATAGTTCAAGGCTGCTTAGAGAATTGAGGTGTTTAAACTCAGTTTTAACCCAGATTCCTTGCTGAAAGTCCATCTACTACACAGTCAAGTCAATCCAAAGTCCACAAGGACATTATTCTGAATGTGGACTCTTCAGAGACAGAACTTTACATGATCATATCATATCCAAAGATGTGTAACTTTACATGATCATATCCAAAGGTGTGTAACTTTACATGACCATATCCAAAGGTGTGTAACTTTACATGATCATATCATATCCAAAGATGTGTAACTTTACATGATGAAAACATCATATCCAAAGATGTGTAACTTTACATAATGAAAATATCATATCCAAAGATGTGTAACTTTACATAATGAAAATATCATATCCAGATATGTGTAACTTTACATGATGAAAATATCATGTCCAGAGGTGGTACCATTAGAATAAAAAAACATCCATTAGTTACTCTGTAGGAATCCAGTGGTTGAAAACAGCACTTTAGACACTATAATAGCAGTGTGTCACAGTGTAGACATGTTTGATCAGAGTCTCTCCACAGTAGTCTGAGCCAAGCTAGCTGCATGTCTGCTGTTTGCTGTCATGCTAGAGATGCGATCATGTGGTCACGTGAAGACTAGAATCAGAATCACTTTTATTCGCTATGAAAGATGTACAAGCACAGAATTGACTGTGGCAGGAAAGTGCAAACATAGAACATACTGTATATGGAACAGCAATACAAGCACAGAAGTTACTGTGGCAGGAAAGTGCAAACAGGGAACATACTGTATATGGAACAGCAACATGTAAGACAGCAGCCAGGACTTTATCAAACTTCCTCTTTCACCTAGTGGCTATTGTCTCCCAGGTTATCTGTGTTTAGATTACCTTAGTCTGTAGTCATTGAAGACTCCTTAACCTTGGCCCTTCTCAAGGCTAGCTGTACAGCAGCTCCACCATGGCCAGTCAAGCTTTATTTCCCACTTGTTCATCCTGACTCTGAGCCAGAACAGTAGCCGTATGGCAAGTCAAGGACTGGGCCATGAACCTTGAGTTTTCAACCATGAGCTTGTCCTCCACAGCAATCTGTCTGAGTGTGGGAGATCTTCAGTCAAGGACACAGTGAAGTGAGATCATTCTTCAAGTCACTAGAGTTAGCTGTGAATTAGATGCTTAGATCATGCTTCTAGTCACTAGAGTTAGCTGTGAATTAGATGCCTAGATCATGCTTCTAGTCACTAGAGTTAGCTGTGAATTAGATGCTTAGGTCATGCTTCTAGTCACTAGAGTTAGCTGTGAATTAGATGCCCAGATCATGCTTCAAGTCACTAGTTAGCTGTGAATTAGATGCCTAGATCATGCTTCAAGTCACTAGTTAGCTGTGAATTAGATGCTTAGATCATTCTTCAAGTCACTAGTTAGCTGTGAATTAGATGCCTAGATCATGCTTCAAGTCACTAGTTAGCTGTGAATTAGATGCTTAGATCATGCTTCAAGTCACTAGAGTTAGCTGTGAATTAGATGCCTAGATCATGCTTCTAGTCACTAGAGTTAGCTGTGAATTAGATGCCTAGATCATTCTTCTAGTCACTAGAGTTAGCTGTGAATTAGATGCCTAGATCATGCTTCTAGTCACTAGAGTTAGCTGTGAATTAGATGCCTAGATCATTCTTCTAGTCACTAGAGTTAGCTGTGAATTAGATGCCTAGATCATTCTTCTATTCACTAGTTAGCTGTGAATTAGATGCCTAGATCATTCTTCTATTCACTAGTTAGCTGTGAATTAGATGCCTAGATCATTCTTCTATTCACTAGTTAGCTGTGAATTAGATGCTTAGATCATGCTTCTAGTCACTAGAGTTAGCTGTGAATTAGATGCCTAGATCATGCTTCTAGTCACTAGAGTTAGCTGTGAATTAGATGCCTAGATCATGCTTCAAGTCACTAGTTAGCTGTGAATTAGATGCTTAGATCATGCTTCTAGTCACTAGAGTTAGCTGTGAATTAGATGCCCAGATCATGCTTCAAGTCACTAGTTAGCTGTGAATTAGATGCCTAGATCATTCTTCTATTCACTAGTTAGCTGTGAATTAGATGCCTAGATCATTCTTCTATTCACTAGTTAGCTGTGAATTAGATGCCTAGATCATTCTTCTATTCACTAGTTAGCTGTGAATTAGATGCCTAGATCATTCTTCTATTCACTAGAGTTAGCTGTGAATTAGATGCCCAGATCATGCTTCAAGTCACTAGTTAGCTGTGAATTAGATGCCTAGATCATGCTTCTAGTCACTAGAGTTAGCTGTGAATTAGATGCTTAGATCATGCTTCTAGTCACTAGAGTTAGCTGTGAATTAGATGCTTAGATCATGCTTCTAGTCACTAGTTAGCTGTGAATTAGATGCTTAGATCATTCTTCAAGTCACTAGTTAGCTGTGAATTAGATGCCTAGATCATTCTTCAAGTCACTAGTTAGCTGTGAATTAGATGCCTAGATCATTCTTCAAGTCACTAGAGTTAGCTGTGAATTAGATGCCTAGATCATTCTTCTATTCACTAGTTAGCTGTGAATTAGATGCTTAGATCATGCTTCTAGTCACTAGAGTTAGCTGTGAATTAGATGCTTAGATCATTCTTCAAGTCACTAGAGTTAGCTGTGAATTAGATGCCTAGATCATTCTTCTATTCACTAGTTAGCTGTGAATTAGATGCCTAGATCATTCTTCTATTCACTAGTTAGCTGTGAATTAGATGCCTAGATCATTCTTCTATTCACTAGTTAGCTGTGAATTAGATGCCTAGATCATTCTTCTATTCACTAGTTAGCTGTGAATTAGATGCCTAGATCATTCTTCTATTCACTAGTTAGCTGTGAATTAGATGCCTAGATCATTCTTCTATTCACTAGTTAGCTGTGAATTAGATGCCTAGATCATTCTTCTATTCACTAGTTAGCTGTGAATTAGATGCCTAGATCATTCTTCTATTCACTAGTTAGCTGTGAATTAGATGCCTAGATCATTCTTCTATTCACTAGTTAGCTGTGAATTAGATGCCTAGATCATTCTTCAAGTCACTAGTTAGCTGTGAATTAGATGCCTAGATCATTCTTCAAGTCACTAGAGTTAGCTGTGAATTAGATGCTTAGATCATGCTTCAAGTCACTAGTTAGCTGTGAATTAGATGCTTAGATCATGCTTCAAGTCACTAGTTAGCTGTGAATTAGATGCTTAGATCATGCTTCTAGTCACTAGAGTTAGCTGTGAATTAGATGCCCAGATCATGCTTCAAGTCACTAGAGTTAGCTGTGAATTAGATGCTTAGATCATGCTTCAAGTCACTAGAGTTAGCTGTGAATTAGATGCCTAGATCATGCTTCTAGTCACTAGAGTTAGCTGTGAATTAGATGCCTAGATCATTCTTCTATTCACTAGTTAGCTGTGAATTAGATGCCTAGATCATTCTTCTATTCACTAGTTAGCTGTGAATTAGATGCCTAGATCATTCTTCTATTCACTAGTTAGCTGTGAATTAGATGCCTAGATCATTCTTCTATTCACTAGTTAGCTGTGAATTAGATGCCTAGATCATTCTTCTATTCACTAGTTAGCTGTGAATTAGATGCCTAGATCATTCTTCTATTCACTAGTTAGCTGTGAATTAGATGCCTAGATCATTCTTCTATTCACTAGTTAGCTGTGAATTAGATGCCTAGATCATTCTTCTAGTCAATAGAGTTAGCTGTGAATTAGATGCTTAGTCCTGAACAGGTACTAAGTAGAAGATTGTTCCTGCATTCGGTAGAGAGAGTCGTGTGTGGGTGTGTGTGATGGGTTTGTGGGTGTGTAGGGATGTGTGTGGCTGTGGGTGTGTGCGTGTGTGGGGTGCGTGTGTGTGGGGTGGTGTGGTGGCGTGTGTGTGCGTGTGCTGCGTGTGTGCGTGTGTTGTGTGGTGTGTGTGGTGTTGTGAGGTGTGTGTGAGATTAAAGTAGGAGTCACGCTCTGTTATGGTTTAATAGTTACCACATGCAAGGACAGCTAATGGATCTAGGTCACTTTTTATGTCTATATTGGCCTTGATGAAGTAGCATTTGTTTAATCTGATAAGAAACACCAAACAGATTCAGGGAAACTGAATAACCAGTTTGTTGTTTTATGATGGTCTGTCTTTACCTTTTGCCTTCCATATTTATAACTTGGGTAATAATATGTAAAGTATTATGTTTTAAAAGCTTATTTAAAATCAAAACTATTCTAAACTATTTTTGGTGCTGCTCTCCCTCTTCTCCCCCGTTCTCTTGTCTATCCCTCTCTCTGCCCTCGTCCCTTTCTCTCTCCCACCGCTCTCTTCATCTTTTCTTCACCCTCTCTCGTCCCTCCACCTTCCCCTCCACCCCCGCCTCTCTCCTCCTCCACGCTTCTCTCTTTCTTCACCCTTCTCTCTCTCTTTCTCTCTCCACCCTTCTCTCCTCCACCTCTCTCCCTCCATCCCCCTTTCTCTGTCTCCTGTCTCTTTCCTCTCTCCCTCTGTCTCTCTGCTCTCTCTCTCTCCTCTCTCTCCTACAGAAGTTCATTCATCAGTAACCAGTGGGCGTATTTCCCAGACCTCTTTGATACCAGTATCCCTCGCAGGCTCCTCAATCACGGCCCCTTGCCACCCCGCCCTCCCAGCCCCCAGTACCCCACTGCTCCCCGTCTGACCTAAAGAGACGACTGATGCTCAAGAGCTGCTGACCCCTCAGTCCATGCCTCACCCAACAGCCACAGACTGTTCACTGGCCACAGGTGACTGCGCAACTCCCTCCTCTCTCCGCGTCTCAATCCCCACCACAGCAATCAGCCCCACCCACAACAAGCCAGCCTGCCATCCAGTCGCATCCCAGCTCCCCCTGCAGGCCCAGACTTTCCTGTCCACACCTGGTCAGACCCACAACCAGACATGCCATCAGACCAGGCCAGACTGTCATTGATCACCTCCAACGGGGCCAGTCCGGTTCATTCCAAACCCAGTCATGCTGCCATCAGAGCCCACCTAACAGGTTTCCAAAGGTGGAGGGAGGGAGAGACGCGGAGGGAGGGAGGGAGGGAGGAAGAGGAGGGAGGAAAGGAGGGTGGGAGAGGAGGAAGGAGGGAGGGAGGAGGAGGGAGAATGGAGGAAGGGGGTGGGGAGGACTGGAGGGAAGGGGTGGGAGAGAGGAGGGAGGGAGGGAGGGAGAGGAGGGGGAG
This sequence comes from Plecoglossus altivelis, assembly GCA_036571765.1. Lineage (NCBI taxonomy): Eukaryota > Metazoa > Chordata > Actinopteri > Osmeriformes > Plecoglossidae > Plecoglossus > Plecoglossus altivelis. The sequence continues at coordinate 736,085 of BROE01000018.1, read as the reverse complement.
AATGAGGGAAGAGGGTGGAGAGGAAGGAAGGGAGGGAGGAGAAGGAGGGAGGGAGCGAGAGGAAGGGGGAGAAAGGAGGGGAGGAGAATGGAGGAGAGGAATAGAGAAGAGATCAGAGAGGAGAGGAAGGGGGAGAAAGAAGGTGGGAGAAAGGAGGGGGGAGGAAGGGAAGGGAGGAGAGTGAGTGGAGCAAGGGGGCAGGGAGAGGAAAGGATTGAACAGAATCCATTCGAATCAGTTAGATGATTTGTTTGTTATTGAGTCTTCATTCTCTTGACATCCCCATCTGCCCGCAGTCCTCCAACCACAGATGCAGAGCATTATGACATCACAGCAGGTCCAGCCAATGACCATCCAGCACCAGCGTGTCCTAACGCAGAATGGCCAGACCATTCAGACGTTATCTGCAGCGCCCACTACAGTTCACACCATGCAACCGCAGGTGCAACAAGTGAGTCACCTGTACACTCCAAGGTCTCCTTTGTTTAGAAAGTGACTCGCATTAAAAATACTATCAACACGCGTGGATATTTGAACATTTTATACTTTCCTGAACAACATTTTTTTGGGGGTTATTTGAAATTATTGAAATTAACTGAATGATTGACTCCTACCTACCTGCCTCAATACCCTCCCTCTCTCTCTCCACTCTGACTCCTCCTGCCTCTTCTCTCCCTTCCTTCCTGCTCTCTCTACCAGCATCTCTCGTGATCTCTCTCTCTCCTCATCCCTCTCTCGCCTCCTCCTCCGTTCCTCCTCTCTGTCCCTCCCTGCTCAGCTTTCCTTGTTCACCAGCCTCAGAATTCTGATAGACGGACTCTTTGGTTCTGACCACCCTGAAACCTGATGGGACCCAGGTTCTGTCCACCATGCAGAACCCGAACGGTATCACCACCCTGACCACGCCCATCCAGACCACTGCTCTGCAGGTTCCTGTGGTCTCTGTCCTCCTCTCTCTCTGTCTCTCTCTCTCTCTTTCTGTCTCTCTTCTTCTCTCTTCCATTTTCCTCCTCTCTCCTTCTTTCTCTCTTTCTGTCCTCTCTCTCTCTCTCTCTCTCTATTTCCTCTCTCCTCTCTCCTGTCCTCTCTCCCACCTCCTGTCCTCTCTGTAACATGTGATCAGACGGTGTCTTCTGAAGACTCACATACTGACCTCTCTTTTCCTTTCTGACTTCCTGTCTACCCGCATTGACTCCCGTCCTCGCCCCTTCTCCTCTCCCTCCCTTCTTCTCTCCCTCTCTCCTCCTCGTCCTCCCCCCTCCTTCCTCCTCCTCCCTCCCTCCCCACTCATCCCTCCCTGTTCTCCTCCTCACCCCTCCTCTCTCCTCCCCCCTCCTCCTCCTCTCCTCCCTCCAATACTCCTCTCAACTCCCTCCTCCTCACTCCTCCTCCTGTTCCCCTCCTCCCTCACTCCTCCCTTTCTGCTCCTCCTCCTCCATCATTTTTTCTCCTCCCTCTCTCCTTCCGTCCTCCTCCCGTCCCCTCCTCCTTACTCCCTCCTCCTCCTCCTCACTCTCTCCCTATCCTCCCTCCCTCTCCCTCTCTCTCCCTGTTCCCTCCTCCCTCCTCCTCCTCCTCCCTCCGCTCTTTCTCTTCATCCTCCTCCTCCCTCCTTCTCCTCCTCACCCTCAGGACTCCGATGAGCAGCAACATCCTGACCACTGTACCCGTTATGATGGGAGCAGACAAACTACCAATCAAACAGCTGCAGACTGGTAACACCCAGTGCGGAGGCGGAGTCAGACAAATCATGGACCAGAGCCAGATGATGGGGGTGGGGCCAGGGGGCGTGGTCAAAGAGGGCGAGAAGAGGACCACACACAACATCATCGAGAAAAGATACAGGTCGTCCATCAATGACAAGATCCTGGAGCTGAGAGACCTGGTGATGGGAAACGACGCCAAGGTTAGTGTGCTAAGCTACATGCTATCTGTCGGAGGATGTGGAGATGAAGGCGGAGGTGGTGATGCTGTCTCCTCCAGCATCAGAGGCAGGGTCCGGTTCCTGTTCGCCTCAGTTCTCTCCTTACTGTGTTGACTCGGAAGCAGTTCCTCTGTTGGACAGCCAGGAACGGTGAGTGATCCGCATGCTAGTACACAAACCAACACACACACACACAGAATCCACACACAGCAAGTAAAGTAGACGTGCTTCGCATCCAACCCTCAATATTAATTCTTCTCTTACATGCCCTCGCTCCCCTCCTCTTCCTCTTCGTCTCCCCTCCTCTACTCTCTTGCTCGGCGCCCTCTCTCTCTCTCTCTCTCTCTTCGCTCGCTCCTCGCTCTCTCTCAGTACCTCTCTCTCCTCTCCTCTCTTCTATTCTCACTCTCGTTCTCTCTATCCCCTTTCTCTTCTCCTCCTCTCTCCCTCCTCCCTCTCTCCCTCTCCCTCTTTCTATCTCCTCTCTCTCCCTCCTCTCTCTCCCCCCTCCCTCTCTCTCTCTCTCTCAGGTTAAGTGTGAGCCTGACTCTCCCCCCTCAGTGGGAGTGATGGATCGTTCTCGTCTGTTGCTGTGTGCTCTGACCTTCCTCTGCCTGTCCCTGAACCCCCTGCCCTCCCTCCTGGGGCCCGAGGCCCCGGGCAGCCCAGGCCTGGCCCCTGGACACGGGCCCTCCAGAACTCTGGTCTGGTTCCCCAGCCAGACGCAGAACTTTGGTGAGAACATCTCTCTTTGTCGAAGTGATTTCCTGTTCTGATCCAGGACTGTTATTAGTGAGACGATTAGGTGATGTCATTGAAATGTGTAGCTCATATGCATACTGACTCCTCCCCCCTGTCCTGGCTCCTCCCCCCAGCATCGTGGCTGTGGTGTCTGTTGCCGTGGGTGAGCGTGTGGGTGCTGAGTGGTGTGGGAGCGGTGTGGGGCTGTGTGAGAGTGCTGCGTCTGTGGGAGCCAATTACACCTCTCCACTCCCCCACCTCAGTCAGCTTCTGGAGACATCGCAAGCAGGCTGACCTGCATCTCAGCAGGGTGAGCTCTCTCTTCCTGTCTCACTTCCTGTTTGTCCACCTGTCTCACTTCCTGTCTCACTTCCTGTCTCACTTTCTGTCTCTCCTTTGTTTGTCCTCTTGTCTCTCTTCCTGTTTGTCCTCATGTCTCACTGACTGTCTCACTTTCTGTCTCTCCTTTGTTTGTCCTCTTGTCTCTCTTCCTGTTTGTCCTCATGTCTCACTGACTGTCTCTTTTCCTGTCTCACTTCCTGTTTGTCCTTGTCTCACTTCCTGTCTCACTACCTGTTCGTCCTCTGGTCTCTTGCTGTCTGAGGATTTCCTCAGATTGATTTTGTGTATGTTTAGTTGTTGACTAGTTTCTCAATGCTGAATCTCTCTCTCTTCTCTCTCTCTCTCTCTCTCCCTCTCTCCTCCCCCCCCTCCCCCATTTCCAGGGTGACTATGTGGCAGCAGTGAGCAGTCTGGAGACTTGCCTGTCAGTCCTGAGAAGAGCTCTTCCCTCCACCAATCTGGACCTGCTCTGCTCTCTCTCCTGGAACCTGATTCGATACTGCCTGCATCGTCCCACCCCTCTGGGCTGGCTGGTGCATCAGGTTGGAGGGAAGCATGAGGGGGAGGAGTCAAAGACCAGCTCGAGGGATGCAGCGCTGGTCTACCATAGGCTGAGCCAGCTGCAGCTCACAGGTGATTGGACAGTCAAATTTAGATGAGTTGTTTCTGAAGTCGCCTTGCGACTTGCTGGCCCCAGTCCAGGGTGTGCCCCGTCTATGGCCTGAAAGCTACTGGGTCAGGCTCCAGTCACCCGTGACCCCTAAATGGGAACAAGCGGAACTGCAATCCCTCCCAGGGATTAGCAGTAGACAATGGATGGATGGATGGATGGATGGATGGTTTCTGAAGTCATCTCGTTACTTTGTACAAAGTTGAAATCTAACCGAAGGTTATATTAGGTTGTTTGACACCCTCTTAACCTCTCTCCCCCCTCCCTCTTTTTTTTCCCCCCTCCTCTCTCCCCTCCTCTCTCCCCCCTCCCTCCCCCTCATCTCCCCCCTTCTCACCCCTCTCTCTCCTCCCCCTTCTTTCTCCCTCCCTCTCTCCCCTCTTCCTCCCTCTCTCTCCCCTCTATCCCCTCTCCCATCTCTC
>BROE01000018.1:711315-728701 GCA_036571765.1 Plecoglossus altivelis | reverse complement strand
TCCTGCTGCTGTGTAAAGCTGTACAGATCAGTCTGTATCCTCTGAAAGGGGAAGGGTCAGTGTGCTGTCTGTCTCACTGTGACAGAGCCAGCAGCTTCCTACGAGCTAGCATGTCCCTGCCCCCCCCTGCCAGCTGGCTCAACAAGGTACACACTGCCACACACACACACCACACAAAAAAAAACACACAAAAAAAAACACACACACACACTGCCACACACCACACACACTGACCATACACACACTTGCCAACACACACTGCCATACCACACACACTGCCAACACACACTGCCATACACACATTGCCATACACACACACACTGCCATACAAACACACACTTGTCCATGTACACTACACACACACACTGCCATACACGCATAGACTGCCATATGACACACCACACAATGACACACACACACACACACACACACTGCCATACACACACACACACACCACGAGCCACACACCCACACACACCACTGTCCATACACACAACATACACGCATACACATGCCCATTATACACACACACAATGCCACACCACACAGCCCACACACACACACACTGACCATACACACACACAACACACACACACAGCCACACCACACACACACCCAGCCAGCACCTGATAGCAGAGTCTGTGGGTGGTAGGAGGTGGCTGTGGTGCATTGTAGTTGCATTGCATGATGCTACTTCCCGGTGCAATGTGTCTGCAGTGCAGCTCAGAGGCCCCCTCAGTCTACACTGCCCCCTGCAGGCCACACACAGCACACATCAGCACCCTGCCCCCTGCAGGCCACTACACAGCACACACAGCACGCACTGCCCCCTGCAGGCCACACACACAGCACACACAGCACCCTGCCCCCTGCAGGCCACACCCACAGCACACACAGCACAACACAGCACAGCTCATCACAGCACAGCACAGCACACCACACAGCACACACAGCACACACAGCACCCTGCCCCCTGCAGGCCACACACAGCACACTGACCCCTGTAGGCCACACACAGCACGCACTGCCCCCTGCAGGCCACACACAGCACACACAGCACGCACTGCCCCCTGGCAGGCCACAACACAGCCACACACGCACACTGCCCCCTGCAGGCCACACACAGCACACACAGCACACTGCCCCCTGCAGGCCACACACAGCACACACAGCACACTGCCCCCTGCAGGCCACACACAGCACACTGCCCCCTGCAGGCCAGACATGGAACATATTTCTTTCCTGTACGTAGGGGGTGGAGCTTCTTGTGTGCGACCTCCTGCTGACCCTGAGAACCAGCCTGTGGCAGAGAGGAGGCAGCAGCAATGGGGAGCCGGGCCCCGCCCAAGGAGCCCAGCTGGCAGGCTTCCAGAGAGACCTGAGCGCTCTGAGGAGGCTGGGCCAGAGCTACAGACAAGCACAGCACAAGGTGAAGGGTTGGGGGGACGGGGGCTGGGGGTCGGGGGCTGGGGGCCGGGCGCTGGGGGCCACGGGCTAGGCTGGACTGGGGGCCGGGGGCTGGGCTGTAAAAGTGAGGCTTAAATAGTAGTGATGTACACTCCAGGTGTGCTGTAATGAGGTCCAGGTGTGTTGGAGTGAGGTCCAGTCCAGGTGTGCTGTACTGAGGTCCAGGTGTGCTGTACTAAGGTCCAGGTGTGCTGTAGTGAGGTTCAGGTGTGCTGTAGTGAGGTCCAGTCCAGGTGTACTGTAGTGAGGTCCAGTCCAGGTGCACTGTAGTGAGGTCCAGTCCAGGTGTACTGTACCGAGGTCCAGGTGTACTGTAGTGAGGTCCAGTCCAGGTGTGTTGTAGTAACAAGCATTCCTCTGCAGGTGTTCCTCCATGAGACCACAGTGAGGCTGATGGCTGGAGCCAGTCCTACACGGACTCACCAGCTGCTGGAGCACAGCCTGAGGCGCAGACCCAACAGTCCTGGAGACTCAGGTGAGGGAAACACACACACACACACACAGTACACACACACACACACACACACACAGTACATATACACACATACAGTACATACACACACACACAGTACATACACACACACACACAGTACATACAGACATATATACACACAGTACACACTCATATACACACAGGCCTTGTAGTCACGTTCTCTCCACCCCTCCTCCTCCTCCTCCTCCTCCTCCTCCCTCCAGCTGATGGGGACTGTGTCCTGGGTGAGAGGGAGAGAGCTCACGCCATCCTGCTAGCATGCCGTCACCTCCCCCTGCCCCTGCTAACCCCACCCGGGCACCGGGCACGTCTGCTGGCGGAGGCCAAGCGCACCCTGGAGCGTGTTGGAGACCGACGCTCACTACAGGACTGTCAGCACATCTTACTGAGGCTCAGCGGAGGGACCACCATCGCTGCCTCCTGATGACACAACACACACACACGCTGTACACAACACACACTATACACAACACATGATATACAACACACACTGTACACAACACACACACTATACATCCTACTGAGGCTCAGTGGAGGAACCACCATCGCTGCCTCCTGATGACGCAACACACACACACACACGCTGTACACAACACACACACACACGCTATACACAACACACACACACGCTGTACACAACACACACTATACACAACACATGATATACAACACACGCTGTACACAACACACACACACACGCTGTACACAACACACACACACACACACACACGCTGTACACAACACACACACACACGCTGTACACAACACACACTATACACACACACACTATACAACACACACTGTACACAACACACACACACACACACACTGTACACAACACGCTATACACACACACTATACAACATGTACACACACTACACAACACACACTGGACACAACACACAATATACATACACACTGTACACAACACACACACTATACACACACACACACACTATACAACACACACATACTATACTCAACACACACTATACACAACACACACTATACACACAATATACAACACACACTATACAACACACTCACATATACACATGCGCACACACCATACACCACACACATGCAAACACACGTACAAATGTACACATACACACACACACACACAGGAGTGCACAGCACATCCTTGTCAGACCCGCATCTCAAAGAACTGGAACAGCAGTGAGCAGTCTGATGCTCCATGGATCATTAACCATTCAAAAAGCTTTAGTTGTACCGTAAATGTTGAACATGGTCATGCACCCCCCCCCCCCCCCCTCACTCACACACACACACACACACACAGACACACACACACACACACGGTACATAAGACATAACGAAAGGGACCTACGCTCTCACTGCCAATCCACACCCTGTTTTCTGCTACAGATGTTTTGTTTGTCGTTATGTACAGTCTTGCACTCTTCTGGAGAACCCAAACGCATCTCTAGAACCCAAACGCATCTCTAGAACCCAAACGCATCTCTAGAACACCCATAGACTTATGTAGACCCCAGACTGTAGTCTCTGTAGACCCCAGACTGGAGGCACTCACTCTAGACAGGCTAGATTCACTCTAGGCAGGCTGGATTCACTCTAGACAGGCTAGATTCACTCTAGGCAGGCTGGATTCACTCTAGGCTGGCTGGATTCACTCTAGGCAGGCTGGATTCACTCTAGGCTGGCTGGATTCACTCTATGCATGCTGGATTCACTCTAGGCAGGCTAGATTCACTCTAGGCAGGCTGGATTCACTCTAGGCTGGCTGGATTCACTCTAGGCTGGCTGGATTCACTCTAGGCAGGCTGGATTCACTCTAGACAGGCTGGATTCACTCTAGGCTGGCTGGATTCACTCTAGGCTGGCTGGATTTACTCTAGGCAGGCTAGAAACTCATCTAAACCCTTTAGAATCAGAACCAGGACCAGGCGGTGACACCCAGGAAAGAAGGACAAATTCCTTCATCCACAGTCCTTTAATCAACCTGATCTGACAGCTGAAGGTTGCGTTGCTTGGCAGGCTGTTTTAGGAGTCTGATGATGATGACGACGATGTCATTGCCCCTTGCATTGGCAGTGTCCAGGAAGGACCTAAAGCACAGCTTACGGCCTGCATGATGCATGTTGTGGCCAGGCAGAGGTTAGCAGAGCAAAGTCATAACTGTCTCTTGAATCTCTGTGAATCCTAACTGATACAGCCAGTGAACAGCTGGCTCAACATCGCAGGCAGGCAGGGGGGCTGTGCATGGAGGCTGTGCATGGAGGCTGTGCAGGGGGGCTGTGCAGGGAGGCTGTGCAGGGGGGCTGTGCAGGGGGGCTGTGCAAGGAGGCTGTGCATGGGAGTGGAAACGGCCTGGCCTGCAGGAACACAGGGAGCTGACTGCTCTCAGCATTGTTTGGGAGAGTCTGGATACCTACCTCAATACTGTGCTTCGCCTGTACGCTGTAGTTCAGCATGGTGTCACATCACATGCCGTGGAGACGCATTTCATTCTGATTCGGTTACGATTTCTTAAACAAGTGTCCTAGATTAGCTTTTGAGTGAAAATGTATTCTGCTCAGTTCCATACTAACAGACGTAGCAGACTAGATAGAGAATAGGACGTGTAGGAATGAGTAGTAGAGAGAGGACCCTCACTTGAAGCAAAGAAACGGATCATTCTCAACACGACACACAAACAGTCACGTGATTGTATATAAATTGTACATAGATGTGGACGTCAGTCTTAAGAGGACAACAGGAAGTCCTTGGCTATGCACGAGAGAGAAGGGCAGGATGAATAGATGGTGGAGAGAGAGGGCGGTAGAATTGATTCTACAAGAAGCGCTGACTTGGAGTACACGAGGTTTGGTAACTCAAAGACGCGCGACGGTGTTGATGATGAAAAGAACCGGTCACAAACAGACTAAAACTATAAATGGTTTCCCACCGAAATTAAACCCGATCAGGGAGTTTGAGGGACTTAAACGTTTGGAATCATAGTTTCTGGATTTTTCGTGAAACTTATATAAAAGATATGTCCGGGAAATCAGTCAGAGTTCGTAACGTCCATCGGAGCACGAGGCTCTCAAGCACGAGGCACGAAGCACGAGCTCTCAAGCAGAATGGCCTTGATGTAGATCGAAGTTATATTACTACAACGTATTTTCGATGCTTAAACAGCTGTCATGGATGAAAGTCCACTTGCTTTGAAGGCTCATCTGTTGGCGCCTAGCAAACTACGTCATCCTTGTTGTTTTCACTGTGTTCTGATTTTTATAATTTAGCGGATTTGATATTATACAAGCTAGAGCCGTTTTTCGGAAAGCAATTTGTCATTTTATACTATCATCAACCCAGGGATGTAAATTGAGAGAACAAGAATTTGTTTTTAAATTAGAATGTAAGACTGTAAATATTTTATTTTAGAAAGTAGCAATACGCATTCAGCAATTTGCAAAGCCTGCGGCCTAATCCCTGATCTGTCGCAACCGTACATTTGATTTCTCCGCTCTTTCACATTTTCCAGGATCGCTTGTCATGGGTATAGCTGTACTCCGATTAACCAATAATAAACTCAAATGGTTGCTGAATGGAATGGTTGCTGTTCAAATGTTACAAACTGGCTCTTAGCGTTCTCTCATGTCTGTGCTGTTTCTAAATGTAACTGTTTATTTTAATTGTGTTTTTAATAAAACAGCAGATTATAGTGCACAGCGAACGTTTGTCTCTGTACTCTTTGCAAGTGTCAGTTGGTGAGGTAATGCGGATCCTAGTATGGAGGCTAATCAGTGACGTTATGTTTTGAATTTAAAAGACATTGAATATTTAATATTGAAATTTAAACACCGCCTATTGGTTTTAGATACACCTCTTTAAAATTTAAATACGCATTTATACCCTTCACGGACAAATGAGATGGTTCGATTACATTCAACCTCGATTGCTTTATCTATCCCGGATGTTGCTATCTGATTTTTTTTATTTATTATTCAAATTATTTGGTTAAGATTTTTCTGTGATGTTTAAAAGTCATTACCAATACAAATATTAATTACCTTTTAAACTTCGAAACATGACGTCATTGATTTGTTTCCACATCCTTCACGTCATGCAGCGCGTCTGTCTGGACATGCGCAGTAGAGCGTCGGCCTGTCAGTGGAGTAATGATGGCGTCTTCAGCGGCTCGCTGTTCCACACGCTGGATGACAGTCGCCGTGTCCGCTGGACACAGGCGTGCAGGGTGTGCTGTCACCTCCACTCTCCACGGAGGAGGCGGTGTCCGGAGTCTGTCCACTGCCGGAACTCAGAAGATCTGGCCGGCAGGCTGTTCATCACGTGGAGGGATGAGAACCGTCTTGACATTGAGCGGACTGTCAGGTGAGCCGGGCCTAGCTGCAGACCGCTAGCTAAACTAGCTAGTTAGCTGTTCTCGTTGCTTCCAACTACCTAGCTTACATGGAGGCAACGTTTTTTAGTTGTGGCGTTGCAAGCGGAGGAGTGATAACTTATGTCGTTAATATTGCAATGAAGGGCTGCCCTGTTTCATATACCACTATACACTGATAACCTGAGAACAGTGATGTAATCGACCGATAGCTTAATTCGCTAACTGGACTCTAACTTTGTTGTGTAGTGGAGGTTGCCAACTTAGGACCACTACTTACGTCTGCTACAACCATGCAACATATGCTTTTGTTGTTTTTCGTTCTTCCACATCAAACTTATACAACCTCTTAATAATCAACAACAAACGGTTATATGTAGACTGTCTAGACCTCGAGTTAGTAATATACCGGCATGTTTGTTCGGACTGTTGGACGCTACTTACAGAGTCTCGGTGCTCTGTTCGCTTTTCAGGTTCTCAAGTCAGATCCCCTCATATCGTCTGCACGCTATCTTTCCACACAAGCAGTCCCGCTGCCAACAAACAAGATTTCTACCAGATTTTGGGTGTTCCACGAGCAGCCACCCAGAAGGAGATAAAGAAGGCCTACTACCAGGTGTGTAGAACCACAGTAGAACAGGTGTTTGTCGTCTGTTAGAACTAGAACTGCCGACCCCGACGCGTTACGTCCGCGGTTACAGTTGACGTGACGTTGCGTTCATTCGCATTTGTTATCCGACGCGCCATAACATGATCGCGTTTGTAAAACGCCGAAAGACAATCAGAAATGGAAGTAAATAGTTGTACAGTGTATGGGTGGTCAGAGACCAGAGTCAGTCTGTGTGTAGTAGACTGTGGCAGGCATTGTAGACTGTGGCTGGCATTGTAGACTGGCTGGCATTGTAGACTGTAGCTGGCATTGTAGACTGTGGCAGGCATTGTAGACTGTGGCAGGCATCATAGACTGTAGCTAGCATCGTAGACTGTGGCTGGCATCGTAGACTGTAGCTAGCATCATAGACTGTGGCAGGCATCGTAGACTGTGGCAGGCATTGTAGACTGTGGCAGGCATTGTAGACTGTAGCTAGCATCGTAGACTGTGGCTGGCATTGTAGACTGTGGCTGGCATTGTAGACTGTAGCTAGCATCATAGACTGTGGCTGGCATCATAGACTGTGGCTGGCATCGTAGATTGTGGCAGGCATCGTAGACTGTAGCTAGCATCATAGACTGTGGCTGGCATCATAGACTGTGGCTGGCATCGTAGACTGTGGCTGGCATTGTAGACTGTGGCTAGCATCGTAGACTGTAGCTGGCATCGTAGACTGTAGCTAGCATCATAGACTGTGGCTAGCATCATAGACTGTGGCTGGCATTGTAGACTGTAGCTAGCATCATAGACTGTGGCTGGCATCATAGACTGTAGCTAGCATCATAGACTGTGGCTGGCATTGTAGACTGTAGCTAGCATCATAGACTGTAGCTAGCATCATAGACTGTGGCTAGCATTGTAGACTGTAGCTAGCATCATAGACTGTGGCAGGCATTGTAGACTGTGGCTGGCATCATAGACTGTAGCTAGCATCATAGACTGTGGCTGGCATTGTAGACTGCGTGTCTGGTGTGAATCCTCTGCAGTTGTGACGTGTGTCTCCTGTGTTCTTCCAGATGGCTAAGAAGTACCACCCAGACACCAACAAGGATGATCCTCAAGCCAAGGAGAAGTTCGCTCAGCTGGCTGAAGCGTACGAGGTGGGACTCTCTTATCTGTCTCCTCTGGTGGAAACAGGACTGTGGCGTGCCTCTGTGTGTGGAGCGCTCGATTGACTTTGTGTGTTTGTGTCTTTGTGTGATTGTGTTTGTGTCTTTGTGTGATTGTGTGTTTGTGTCTTTGTGTCTTTGTTTTTGTGTGTTTGTGTCTTTGTGTGTTTGTGTCTTTGTGTCTTTGTGTCTTTTTGTTTGTGTGTCTTTGTGTGTCTTTGTGTGTCTTTGTGTGTCTTTGTGTGTTTGCGTGTTTGCGTGTCTTTGTGTGTCTGTGCCTTTGTGTGTGTTTGTGTCTTTGTGTGTTTGTGTCTTTGTATCTTTGTGTGTTTGTGTGTCTGTGTGTTTGTGTGTCTGTGTGTGTTTCCTGTCCGTCAGGTTCTGAGTGACGAGGTGAAGAGGAAACAGTATGACACGTATGGGTCGGCGGGCTTTGACGGGGGGGCGGGGCAACGCGGTACCGGCCAGCAGCAGTACTGGAGCGGCCAGGCCACCCACGTCGACCCGGAGGAACTGTTCCGCAAGATCTTCGGAGAATTCTCCGGAACCCGCGGCTTTGGAGACTTTAACGCTGTGTTTGACCAACCTCAAGAGGTTAGGAGACATGAAGGAAGAAAACGAATAGAAAACTCTAAAGGAGAATAATGTTTGTAAACCTCGGACTAGATCAGGGGTCTCCAATCCTGGTCCTCAAGGGCCGCTGTCCTGAAGGTTTTAGATGTTTCCCTCCTCCAGCACACCTGATTCTAATGAATGAGCCATTACCAAGCTCTGTGGAAGCTTCATAATGACCCGTTATTAGACTCAGGTGTGCTGGAGCAGGGAAACACTGAAAACCTTCAGGACAGCGGCCCTTGAGGACCAGGATTGGAGACCCCTGGTCTAGATCTCCCACCATTCAAAGACAAGCATGTGAGAGGTTCATTGGGATATTGAGAAATTGCCCCTAGAGAGTGGATGTGTGAGTGAATGGTTGTCTGTGTCTCTGCGTTGGCCCTGCGACTTGCTAGCCTCAGTCCAGGGTGTACCCCGCCTATTCCGAAAGCTACTGGGTTAGGCTCCAGTCACCCGTGACCCCTAAATGGGAACAGGCGGCACTGCAATCCCTCTTGGGGATTAGCAGTAGACAATGGATGGTCTAGATCAGGGGTGAGTAATTTGGGCCCCCAAGGGCCCTCAGGGCCCCCCAGGAGTTGCTGTCCTGAAGGTGATAGGGCATTATCAAGCTCTGTGGAAGCCTGATAATGACCGTTCATTTTAACCAGGTGTGCTGGAGCAGGGAAACATCTAAAACCTTCAGGACAGCAGCCCCCTGGACCTAGATTGCCCACCCCTGGTCTAGATGATCATCACAACACTACATGTAAAGATGTGAACTAACACCTGAGCAAAACTTAGATAGATAAAAATAGAGAGGGAGTGAAATAGGCCATGTTTCTCCCATGTATGTTCTCCCTGTGTCACACACGTGTCACACTCGTGTCACACTCATGTCACACTCATGTCACATGTCTGCTCTGCTCCTTCCCCAGTACATTATGGAGTTAACCTTCACGCAAGCTGCCAAGGGTGTGAACAAGGAGATAACCGTCAACATGGACGCCAGCTGCCAGCGATGCGACGGCAAAGGTCATGAGCCTGGAACCAAGATCCAACACTGTCACCACTGCAACGGATCTGGCATGGTGAGTCCTCCTTCCACAGTCCTCATGCCCTCCTACAGTCCTCATGCCCACCTACAGTCCTCATGCCCTCCTACAGTCCTCATGCATGGAGTGTGTGTGTGATGTCATGTCCTGGAGTGTGTGTGTGTGTGTGATGTCACGTCCTGGAGTGTGTGTGTGTGTGTGATGTCACGTCCTGGAGTGTGTGTGTGTGATGTCACGTCCTGGAGTGTGTGTGTGTGTGTGATGTCACGTCCTGGAGTGTGTGTGTGTGTGATGTCACGTCCTGGAGTGTGTAATGTCACTTCCTGGAGTACGTGTGTGATGTCACTTCCTGGAGTACGTGTCTGGTGTGTGTGATGTCACTTCCTGGAGTGCGTGTCTGTGACGATGCTGGTCTCTGTGCCGCCGCAGGAGACGGTGAACACGGGGCCGTTTGTGATGCGCTCCACCTGCCGACGTTGCGGAGGGAAAGGCTCCGTCATCTCGACCCCCTGTGGAGCCTGCAGGGGGACAGGCCAGACCAAGCAGAGGAGGACCGTCATGGTGCCTGTGCCTGCAGGTGAGATGCACGCACACACACAGGCAGGCAGGCAGGCACACCTGCGTGAGTCTGAAGTTAAAACCGTGTGTGTCCCTGTGTGTGTGTCCCTGTGTGTGTGTGTGTGTCCCTGTGTGTGTGTGTCCCTGTGTGTGTGCGTGTGTGTGTGTGTGTGTCCGTCCCTGTGTGTGCGTGTGTGCGTACGTGTAGGGGTGGAGGACGGACAGACGGTCAGGATGCCAGTGGGTAAAAAGGAAATCTTCATCACGTTCAGGGTGAGTCTGACTCCAACATTCACACACTCGATACTCCTGCTATCTTATATGGTGAAAACAGCTAAATAAATACATTCCATTGCCGTGAAGATATGGGTGTGTTTGATATATCCCCCTGTGCGTCCTGCAGGTCCAGAGGAGCCCGGTGTTCCGTAGGGACGGGGCAGATGTCCACTCAGACGTCCTCATCTCTGTAGCCCAGGCTATCCTGGGGGGTACGGCCCGTGCTCAGGGCCTGTACGAGACCCTCAACCTCTCTGTAAGACACACGCTCGTGCACAAAACCGCTTGCACGCAAAGGGTTATCTCAGTATCAACGCTATAATAATGTCTGGTCACTGCAGCTCTCTGATTGGCTGGTTGTCTCCGAACTAGATCCCAGCTGGGGTCCAGACTGACCACAGGATCCACCTATCAGGGAAGGGGATCGCCCGGGTCAGTGGGTACGGCTTCGGAGATCACTATGTCCACGTCAAGATCCGTGTCCCAAAGTAAGAACCCCAAGCTGTCACATGACACGTCACGTGACATCCCTACTTCCTGTTCACTTCCTCTCTCCACGCTGGGTCACATGACACATCACATGACATCCCTCCTTCCTGTTCACTTCCTGGCTCCATGCTGGCTCACATGACACGTCACATGACATGTCACATGACACGTCACATGACATCCCTCCTTCCTGTTCACTTCCTGGCTCCACGCTGGCTCGCATGACATGTCACATGACACGTCACATGACATCCCTCCTTCCTGTTCACTTCCTGGCTCCCTCTCTATTGGATGCAGTAGTAGTAGTATTTCCCTGTAGTTTCTGCCTTGTGTCTCATGCGTTGACTTCCTGGCTGCTGTGCAGAATGCTGACAGACAGACAGAGATCTCTGCTCCTGAGCTATGCTGAGGAAGAGACCGACGTGGAGGGGACTGTGAACGGAGTCACCAACACTTCTACAGGTACACACCTGACAGGAAGGGTTCATGTTGAAACACCTGTACAGGTACACACACAACAGGAAGGGTTCATGTTGAAACACCTGTACAGGTACACACACAACAGGAAGGGTTCATGTTGAAACACCTGTACAGGTACACACCTGACAGGTGTGCTGGTGGGGACCTGCCACACGTTCTCATGTTCTTCTCTCCACCAGGTAAAAGATCCACAGGGAACTAGGAGGTTCTGCCAGATGCTGGGAGACATCGGAGGGGAACGTGTGGATGTCAGGAGAGAGGAGGGCGAGGAGCGGGGGAGGGGGCGAGGAGCGGGGGAGGGGGCGAGGAGCGGGGGAGGGGGTGAGGAGCGGGTGAGGAGCTGACCTGGTGTGCCATGGACAGAGAATACATCCCAAACAGGAAGTGATGCAACTCATTTCTGACCCTCGCAGCCGTGATTGGTCGTAACACAGGATGTGGTCAGAGAAACAGTGTTTGGATCCTTCCTTCATAAAGGAAGGGACACTGTTTTGAGCGTAAACAAGATTGTTGTGGAATCCCAGTGCACGGAAAAAATAGCTTACAATTCCAATTCCTCAGATGCATTCTGATGTTTTTGTCTCATACGTTTTGGAGGAATAGGTTTGGGAACATCCAAATGTTCCATTTCTGTGTTTTATAGAAACCTTGATCTTGTCTGTGCCACCCTCTACATTCACTTGAACAGCTAAGCTGTAATGTGGTGTTTTGATGATGTCACTGTGGAGGGTTGAAACTATTTCAGATGCCCTGAAAGAACAGGAAGTAGACAGCAGGACACTTCCTGCTCTCAGGATGACTCCTAGCAGAGCACAGTAGGCCCACACTTTAACCCTGTTTTGCCTCGTTCATCAAACATGTATATAGATAGCTGTTCATAATGGAATTGTGGAAACCAATGTGTCAGAAATTAGACGTATAATATACAATATCTATCAATAATAAAACTACTGTCTGATTTAAGTGTGATTCAGTTTAACGTTTGAAGACTCATCGTTACATTTGGGGTAAGAACTTGACGTAACACAAAGCGTGTTGTTTAATTTACTGAAGAAATGAAGAATAATTTGATGAAGGAGGGAGGTGAATATGCTGTTTCATGGTCAGACACAGCCTGCTAGGAGGAGGTGCAGGAGGAGGTGCAGGATAAGGAGGTGCTTCCTGGTCAGACACAGCATGCTAGGAGGAGGTGCTTCCTGATCTGACACAGCCTGCTTGGAGGAGGTGCAGGAGGAGGTGCTTCTTGGTCTGACACACAGCCTGCTAGGAGGAGGAGGTTCAGGAGGAAGTGCTTCCTGGTCAGACACACAGCCTGCTAAGAGGAGCTACAGGAGGAGGTGCTTCCTGATCTGACACACAGCCTGCTAGGAGGAGCTACAGGAGGAGGTGCTTCCTGATCTGACACACAGCCTGCTAGGAGGAGTTGCAGGAGGAGGTGCTTCTTGGTCTGACACACAGCCTGCTAGGAGGAGGAGCTACAGGAGGAGGAGGTGCTTCCTGGTCTGACACACAGCCTGCTAGCAGGAGGTGCAGGATAAGGAGGTGCTTCCTGGTCAGACACACAGCCTGCTAGGAGGAGGTACAGGAGGAGATGCCTCCTGGTCTGACACACAGCCTGCTAGGAGGAGGTGTTTCCTGGTCTGACACACAGCCTGCTAGGAGGAGGTGCTTCCTGGTCTGACACACAGCCTGCTAGAAGGAGGTGCCTCCTGGTCTGACACACAGCCTGCTAGGAGGAGGTGCTTCCTGGTCTGACACACAGCCTGCTTGGAGGAGGTGCAGGATAAGAAGGTGCTTCCTGGTCTGACACAGCCTGCTTGGAGGAGATGCAGGAGGAGGTGCTTCTTGGTCTGACACACAGCCTGCTAGGAGGAGGAGCTACAGGAGGAGGAGGTGCTTCCTGATCTGACACACAGCCTGCTAGGAGGAGGTACAGGAGGAGGTGCTTCTTGGTCTGACACACAGCCTGCTAGGAGGAGGAGCTACAGGAGGAGGAGGTGCTTCTTGGTCTGACACACAGCCTGCTAGGAGGAGGTGCAGGATAAGGAGGTGCTTCCTGGTCAGACACACAGCCTGCTTGGAGGAGTTGCAGGAGGAGGTGCTTCTTGGTCTGACACACAGCCTGCTAGGAGGAGTTGCAGGAGGAGGTGCTTCTTGGTCTGACACACAGCCTGCTAGGAGGAGTTGCAGGAGGAGGTGCTTCTTGGTCTGACACACAGCCTGCTAGGAGGAGTTGCAGGAGGAGGTGCTTCTTGGTCTGACACACAGCCTGCTAGGAGGAGTTGCAGGAGGAGGTGCTTCTTGGTCTGACACACAGCCTGCTAGGAGGAGTTGCAGGAGGAGGTGCTTCTTGGTCTGACACACAGCCTGCTAGGAGGAGTTGCAGGAGGAGGTGCTTCTTGGTCTGACACACAGCCTGCTAGGAGGAGTTGCAGGAGGAGGTGCTTCTTGGTCTGACACACAGCCTGCTAGGAGGAGGAGGTTCAGGAGGAAGTGCTTCCTGGTCAGACACACAGCCTGCTAGGAGGAGGTGCAGGATAAGGAGGTGCTTCCTGGTCAGACACACAGCCTGCTTGGAGGAGGTGCTTCCTGGTCTGACACACAGCCTGCTAGGAGGAGGTGCAGGATAAGGAGGTGCTTCCTGGTCAGACACACAGCCTGCTTGGAGGAGGTGCTTCCTGGTCTGACACACAGCCTGCTAGGAGGAGGAGCTACAGGAGGAGGAGGTGCTTCTTGGTCTGACACACAGCCTGCTAGGAGGAGGAGCTACAGGAGGAGGAGGTGCTTCTTGGTCTGACACACAGCCTGCTAGGAGGAGTTGCAGGAGGAGGTGCTTCTTGGTCTGACACACAGCCTGCTAGGAGGAGTTGCAGGAGGAGGTGCTTCTTGGTCTGACACACAGCCTGCTAGGAGGAGTTGCAGGAGGAGGGGCTTCCTGGTCTGACACACAGCCTGCTAGGAGGAGGAGCTACAGGAGGAGGAGGTGCTTCCTGGTCTGACACACAGCCTGCTAGGAGGAGGAGCTACAGGAGGAGGAGGTGCTTCCTGGTCTGACACACAGCCTGCTAGGAGGAGGTGCAGGAGGAGATGCTTCCTGCTAGAAGATTCTGCTGGATGTGGGAGGATGTGGGAGGATGAAACCAGGACACAATCCACTTCAGTTCTCTTCTTTTATTCATCTCATGAGGTGATATAGAAGTATATGAATACAAAAACATGTGAGTACCAACAACAAAGACCTGCTTCAGTCTTGATTCCCTGCTAGAACTCAGTCCAGTCCCACACCCCAGTACGTCTAACATCGCCATGGCAACAATCTCTGGTTGGCCAACCATTGTCAGAGTGGTTTAAATATCAGTATCCCTGTTCAGTTAGAGCAAACTAAGTCAAGAGCTCAGCTTTTGAATGTGTACATGAACACACACCAGCGCACGTCCAAATATTGGTCAAAGAGCAGTGAAACATTAAAAGAAGCACAAGTTAGTCCGTGTGTGTGTGTCTGTGCGAGCGAGAGACGGAAAGAGCGAGACAGAGAGAGAGACACACAGAGTGAGAGAGAGCAGAGAGACAGAGCGAGAGAGAGAGCAGAGAGAGAGACACACAGAGTGAGAGAGAGAGAGAGACAGTGAGAGAGCAGAGAGAGAGCAGTGTGAGAGACAGAGCAGAGAGCGAGAGAGAGAGCAGAGAGAGAGCGAGAGAGTGAGAGAGAGAGCAGAGAGAGAGCAGAGAGAGAGAGCAGTGAAGGCACTGGCACTATGGTAGGGGCTTGGCAGTAAGTTGGCATCAGGAAGATCAATGTATAATAAATAAGATATTTGTTTCCTTCTACATGCAGAGCTTTATCCTGTACACCTTTGCTGTAGACGAGCGCTGGTCTCCTCCCTCTCCTCCCTCCTCCCTCCCTCCTCACCTGGCTGTCAGCAGGACCAACGTAGCACAGTCACCTTACTAAGGTGTACAAGTACAGATACCACATCAGAACAAAGACATCGAGACTAAAAAGCAACAAACTGGACTTTTGATCTTCAGGAGTGTTTTGTTTCTAACCCAGGAAAAGCTGCTTCTTGATGAGTGAGGAGGTGTGTGTGTGTGTGTGTGCGTGTGCGTGTGCGTGTGTGTGTACGTGTGTGTTTGTGCCTGTGTGTGTGTGCGTGTGCCTGTGTGTGCCTGTGCATGTGCCTGTGTGTGCCCGTGTGTGTGTCCCTGTGTGTGTGTGTACGTGTGTGTGTGTGTGTCCCTGTGTGTGCATGCTGGTGTGTGTCTGCGCGCCTGTGTTCAGTCGTCCATCCCTATGTTCCTGAACAGATAAGACATGGACTCTCCATTGTGGATGCGCCTGATGGCCTCTGACATGATCATGCTGATGTCCACCGTCTTGATCTTTGGACACTGTAGTTTCTGTAGCTCGTGAGGGATGGTGTTGGTCACCACCACCTGGACAGGAGACAGATGTTACACTCCTAGTGACTGGCATGGGCACTGTACGGTATAATGCACACACTCACTGGTATGCACACACACACACACTCATACATACACACACTGGTATGCACACACACACACTCATACATACACATACTGGTATGCACACACACACTCATACATACACACACTGATATGCACACACACTCATACACACACACACACTGATATGCGCACACACTAATACACATACGCACATTGATACACGCACACACACATTGATACACGCACACTAACGCACACACACCTCATCGATGGCGGACTCCTCTATGAGCCGGGGAGCGTCCGAGGACAGGATACCGTGAGTTGCCATGACGAAGATCTTGTACGCCCCGCGCTCCTTCAGCGTCTCAGCCGCCGCCACGAAACTGTCCACGTCGTCGATGATGTCATCCTGAGGGGGCGGGGTCAGACGGAGAGGAGCTGTCAATCACGAAGGATCGGTGAGAGCAGGTGAGAGCAGGGGAGAGCGGGTGAGAGCAGGGGAGAGCGGGGGAGAGCGGGTGAGAGACTCACCACGATGATGGCGATGCGACCTCCTACGTCACCCACCACGGTGATGGGAGGCTTCTCTTTAGGGATCAGCACTGTACGCACACACGCACGCACACACACATACACACGCACACAGGCAGGCACACACACACACACACGGGTAGATATTTACATGTGAGCTGGAGCTTAGCTTTGCACAGGTGTGTGTGTGTTACATGGTATCTCCAGGCTAGGGTGGATGGCTGTGTGTGTGTGTGTGTGTGTGTTACATGGTATCTCCAGGGAGGTGGATGGGCGTGGTGTGGGGTGTCTGTGATCTGTGTTCATGTATCTCCAGGCTAGGTGGATGCTTGTGTGTGTGTGTGTGTGTGTGTTACATGGTATCTCCAGGCTGGGGTGTGTGCGTAATTGTGTGTGTGTGTGTGTGTGTGTGTGTGTGTGTTGTGTTATCATGGTATCTTCTCAGGGCTGTGTGTGTGTTAGTGTTGTTGTGTGTGCTGTGTTTATTTACATGGTATCTCCAGGCTGGGTGTGTGTGTGTGTGTCTGTGTGTATGATAATGGTATCTCCAGGACTAAGTCGGGTGGATGGCTCCATGGTTCTTGACCCGTGTATCTCTCTTCTACCAATCTGATCACGCATCTGTGTCTATCTCTCCCTTTAGGATCAACAGCATATACCAGCTAACGCAAGCGCATCAGCGAAGGGACTGGGCCCTGCGACACACGCACACACACACACACACGCGTGTGGAGTCTGCACGCGCACACGCACGCACACACACACAGTAAGCTCTCGTCTAAACACTCTCTACAAACCACAGCAGCAGTGTTACGACGCACTTAGCAGCATTACGACGCACAGCTAGTT
>BROE01000018.1:698815-706315 GCA_036571765.1 Plecoglossus altivelis | reverse complement strand
AATCTATATTCAAAAAATGTACAAAGCTTGGCCTAATCTCGGCACATTCTTTCGCTCAGTCACTAGATGTCACTGTTGTTTACTGTATCGTACCTCTTGCTAAAATAAAATCTGAATCGGTTTTATTTGCCATGCAAGATATACGAGCACATAACTTACTGTGGCAGGTGTAGTGCAAACATAGAACATATATGAAACATAATGAAGGTAGATGAAAATATAATAAAAATCTATTATAAAATACAAATAAAATAAAAAGTGGACACCAGCTGTACAGATGAGGTTAATATAACTATAGTGAGTGGGGTGTGTATATAGAGCAGGTGGAGGGGGAGGTATATACTCAGTAGTGCAACAGTGGTGGGGGGGGGTATATACACAGTAATGCAACAGTGGTAGGGGGGGGGATATACACAGTAGTGCAAGTGTGAGGGGGGGGGTATATACAAGAGTGCACAGTGGGGGGGGGGTAATATACACAGTAGTGCAACAGTGGAGGGGGAACGCAAGTGCAACAGTGGGAGGGGGGTATATACGCAGTAGTGCAACAGTGGTAGGAGGGGGTATATACACAGTAGTGCACAGTGGTGGGGGGGGTATATACACAGTAGTGCAACAGTGTAGGGGGGGCTATTAGACAAGTAGTGCACAGTGGGTAGGAGGGGTGGTGGGTAAATAACAGTAGTGCAACGTGGTGGGGCGGGGTATATACATGCAGTAGTGCAGGTGGAGGGGGGGTATATACACATTAGTGCAACAGTGGGAGGGGGGTATATACACAGTAGTGCAACAGTGGTAGGGGGGGGTATATACACAGTAATGCAACAGTGGGAGGGGGGTATATACACAGTAAGTGCTAACAGTGGGTAGGGGGTATACACAGTAGTGCAACAGTGGTAGGGGGGGGTATATAACAGTAGTGCAACAGTGGTAGGGGGGGGGATATACACAGTAGTGCAACAGTGGTAGGGGGGGTATATACACAGTAATGCAACAGTGGTAGGGGGGGATATACACAGTAGTGCAACAGTGGTGGTGGGGTATTAAACGTAGTGCAAAGTGGTGGGGGTGTATATACACAGTAGTACAAAAGTGGTAGGGGGGGTATATACACAGCAGTGCAACAGTGGTAGGGGGGGGGATATACACAGTAGTGCAAAAGTGGTAGGGGGGGTATAATACACAGTAGGCACAGTGGGGAGGGGGGGGGGTATATACACATAGTGCAACAGTGGAACGGGGGTATATACACAGTAGTGCAACATTGGTGGAGGAGGGGTTTATACAGGGGAAGGGGGGGTATATACACAATAGTGCAACAGTAGGAGGCGGGTTATATACAGGGGGAGGGGGGAATATACACAGTAGTGCAAAAGTAATAGGGGGGTATATGCACAGTAGTGCAACAGTGGAGGGGGGGTTAGTACACAGTAATGCAACAGTGGTAGGGGGGGTATATACACAGTAATGCAACAGTGGTAGGGGGGGGTATATACACAGTAGTGCAACAGTGGAACGGGGGTATATACACAGTAGTGCAAAGTGGAACCGCCTCATTTTTTCAGTCCTCTCTGGGGTATATACACAGTAGTGCACAGTGTAAGGGGGGGAATATACACAGTAGTGCAACAGTGGAAGGGGGGGCTTATATACAAAGTCGTGCAACAGTGGAAGGGGGGTATATACACAGTAGTGCAACAGTGGTAGGAGGGGTGTATACACAGTAGTGCAAAATCACAGTGGTAGGAAGGGAGTATTTACACAGTAGTGCAACAGTGGTAGGGGGGTATATACACAGTCGTGCCAGTGGAGGGGGGTATAACAGTAGTGCCAGTGGTAGGGGGGGTATTACACAGTAGTGCAACAGCAACAGTCCATGTCTGCTTTAAAGCACCATGTTTCCCAGATCAGTAGACTTAAGTCACTAGTCAAAATATATACAAAATATATACAGTCTAATAAACACACACACACACACACATGGTTCAATTCCATGAAGCTATTTTACTGTAGGGTTTTCTTCTCTGACTGCGATGTGAATACACTTATAAGAAACCATATCTGTCCCTCCTCCACAAGACCTCCACAGCCTCTGGCCAGGTTTCCACTTCACTGCAACACTAATACACTGATCTAGTCCATCGTGCTCACAGACACTCACACCCTCTCTCTTTCTCCTTCTCTTTCACTCTCTCTCTCTCTCTTACACACACACACACACACACACACACACACACACACACACACTGAGTGAGTGAGACAGAGAGAAGAGAAGATAGTGATGGTTCAGGCAAGAGAGAGAGAGAGACAGAAAGAGAGAGATACACAAAGAGAGACACACACAGAGAGAGACACACACACAGAGAGACACAGAGAGACACACACAGAGACACAGAGAGAGAGGGAGAAAGAGAGAGAGACAGACAGAGACAGAGAGAGAGAGACACAGAGACACACACACACACACACACACACACAGAGAAAGTGATGGTTCAGGCAGCACACACACAGCACATGTTGACCCTGAATGGTGGTTTCTGCAGTGTGATCAGGTGGCAACTAAAGATAATGAAGGACTGTGTGAAGTGCATCCCAAACATTACTTGTCACTGTGTAATAGTGTGATTGTGCTTTAGTGCACGTTAGGAGTTGCTGTTTGCCTATGTAGGTAATGTGTGTGTGTGTGTGTGTGTGTGTGTGTGTTTTGGCAAACACATTTGAACCCAGTAACCATTGAATTAAAGTGTTTCGTTTCCGTTTTGAGATGATACCATCAGAGCGTTTATATTTGACATTACGGTGACAAGTAGAATATCGCTTAGCACGCGCGTAGCCTTCACACGCGCACACAAACACACACACGAGATGAGAGAGGGGGCGGGGAGGACTTCAGCCGCCCGCCCCCTAGATGCAGCAGGAGCCATTTAGCAGCACGAGCTCGCCCAGCTGTAAGGGCGCGTGAGCGCGTGTACGTGCACCCCCTCCGCGGAGAGCCATTACCGAACAGAGAGCCCGAGCGCTGAACCGAGCAAGCGCACGCAGAGATGGCAATGCAGGATTCTGTTTACGACGAGTAGCACGAGAGCGAAGCCTAGGGAACAGAGATCCAGCGCGCACCCGATTCTTAACCCACAAATATTTATGCGCGTTCCATTCCACTGTATTGCTAATGCTATATATTAATGCAAACCATTCCCACAGTTCAATAATTTAATTTCAACAGGCTGTTTTCATTTTAAATTTTTTAATGTAGTTTCAGTTTCACAGAGTCAGATACGAGCCTGTGCTGTCGGTGTCTTCCATCCGTTAATCGCTGTTTTTAAGCTGAGGCACATCAAGCTGCTGCGTGGCTCCCGGCCAGATGAGGAGCGCGAGGAAACCCTGGAAACGGAACAGTCCAGCAGACACGCGACGCCAAAGACCAACAGCCTTGAAAATCTGTCCGTTCTGATTACGAGATTTTAGAACTACCGAAAGCCCCGTTCCTCATCCCCCCCACCACCCCCCCTCTCTCTCTACTCGGCGCTCGAGCATCCCTCCCCCGCCTGTCTCTTCGTCGCTTCTTCTCTCTCTCCATATGCCGGAGCTGTAGGGAGGAATCTCGGAGCGCTGGCCGGGTTAAACACATCCACCCCGCGGTTGCGCCTGGGTTGAAGCTTCGCTGGGAGCAGAGGATGCTGTGGATATAAAGCGGGACAGGAAAGATGGGGCGGGACCACGAACTGCTCCAGGCGGTGAAGACCGAGGACCTGCTCACGGTCCAGAAGCTGCTGCAGAGGCCTCGGCCCGGAAAAACAAGTAGGGACATGATCACAATAGGGATTAGGCCTTGCCTTTAACAGGCAATCACGCCTTTTACCGGGGTAACGGCATGATTTTCCGGCAGGGTGTGAAGGAGCGTGTGTGGGGGGTGCGCAAGGAAAATTGTGTGTGTGTGTGTGTGTGTGTGTGTGTGTGTGTGTGTGTGTGTGTGTGTAAGTGGGCGGGGGTGCATCGGAGTGTTTCTGGGTGCTTCAGTAGCTTGATAGGGGAATAATGTCCCACCGGTAGCAAGCGAAACCCCCAGCCCCAGCGCACTGCAGCAGAGGCGGGGAGACCACGGCGGAGAGGAGGGGTCTACGGAGCGAGGCTGGATGTGTTAGTGTGTGACTGAGACAGGCGACGTGTTAATGACAATAATGAACTTCTGTCTGGTCCAAGGTTTGTCTGCTGTGGCCGGACAATCCTCTTCTTCTCAGTCCAACGTTTTTTTGACACTCGCCAAAGTCTTGATTGAAATAAGGCAAGGTTTTGTGTGCGTGTGTGCGTGTGTGCGTGAGAGAGAGAATCAGACACATCTTGTTGGCCGCCATGTCACAGTGCATTTACCTGCCGTTTAAAACGGATTTTTCTTTTCTTTTACAAAACGCGTAACACCGCAGAAACCGATCTCAACGCTCAGTAGTCGCAGGTGACAGATCCACTCCCACGTCTCGTGCTTCCGTGATATGTGGGAGGCTATTGGGCTATAATTGCGCAACGGCAGCTCGTGAGCCGGTGATCACTCCACACCGCTCAGGTGACTGCAGCCAGCTGTAGCGATGTCTATTCTGGAGCAATCTAGTCGGATTTTCGGGAGAGGAGAGGAGAGGAGAGGGGAGGGGAGGGGAGGGGGGCATCAGTGACACATATAATCTCTATTCAATTAGCCCTTCGCCAGTTTCAGGTTTATAGAGCGGTTGTGTGTGCTTGCTAAGTGGCGTGTGTGTGTGTGTAAGGGGCTTTGTTTGTGTGGCAGGGTATAGTATACAGTGTGTGTGTGTGTGTGTGTGTGTGACAGAGAGAGAGAGAGAGAGGTGAGGGGGAGAGGGAAGGAGAGAGAGGGTGAGAGTGAGAGAAACACAGAAGAGAGGGAGGGGGGAAGGGAGGGAGTGGAGAGAGGGAGAGATAAAGAGAGAGAGGGAGAGATAAAGAGAGACACCGAGAGAGAGGGAGAGAGCGAAAGAGAGTGAGAGAGACAGGTCTGAAATGGATGTTAGGCATAAGGTAACACAGGATCTGTGGCAAATACTATCCATCCTTCCAGCCAGGGGCCAGAACGTTCCCTGGAAGTTGTTGATTTCTGGGTCGCCTCTCTGAGTCGCTTCCCTGTAATTCCTGCCCTGCTAATCACAGAGCAGATGACTGTTTCCTCTCCTGCTCCAGGGGGCTGGGGAGGGGGCTGGATGGGGTGGCGGAGGGGGGCCTTGGAATGGGGCGGAAGGGGGCCTGGAGGGTGGAGGGGGCTGGGGATGGAGGGTGGAGGTTTGGGGTGGAGAATGGCTGGGAAGGGGGTGGAGGGGGCTGGAAGGGGGCGGAGGGGGCTGGATGGGGGCAGAGGCGACGGGGGGCTTCACACCACTGTGATGTGAACACAGTCCTTTGGTGGCTGTCATCTGCTCACAGGGCTGTCGGCAAACACAGAGAAGGACGAGGAGGAAAACTGTGTGAGTGAGTAAGAGAGTGTGAGTGAGTGTGTGTGTCTGGTGTGTGTGTGTGTGTGAGAGAGGGAGAGAGGGAGAGAGGGAGAGAGGGAGAGAGGGAGAGAGAGAGGGAGGCGGGAGGGAAGGAGGGAGGAGGAGAGAGAGAGGGAAGAGAGGGGAGAAGAGAGAGAGAGAAGAGAAGAGAGAGAGAGAGAGAGAGAAGGAGAGAGAGAGATGAGGCACGAGGGAGAGGGATGAGAGAGGGACGAGAGAGGAGAGAGAGAGAGGGAGGTGAGAGAGAGAGAGGGAGAGAGGGAGATAAATTGGCAAGGCAGGGAGGAAGAGGTGGAGGTAGAGAGGGAAGAAGAGAGAGAAAAGAACAGAGAGAGAGAGAAGGGGAGAAGAGGGAGAAGGAGGTGAGAGAGGGAGAGTCTGTCCAGGTTTAGACTCCCTGGCTTGCTGCCCGACACGTGCATCTCCTCACCTGCTCACTAACCCAGGTGACATGTTTTGCACGTCAACTCACGCTGCAAGTCATATATGACAGGCCTGGATGGACAAAGAACGACAGACAGCGCACCACAGACACCGCAGGTAGACAACATTTTAACACATTGCACACAGGCCCACTGAGACAGATACGTCAGTAGCAACATAGAACTACACATTTTCTCACACACTCTCACGACAGACACGGCAGGTTAGACCAACCATCAGATACATTTAGCAGGACACAACCAAATCACTCAAGAACCAGTATTCCCAGATTCTCACACACTACACTCAGACACTACCACTCAGTATTACTTTTGTCCACTTGACCCACCTCACACACACTCAGACAGAACCAGGTTTGCACAACACTCCTACCCAACTCCTTAAGGGTACAGCAGGTAGAGTGCGCCTCGGTATGTGAGAGACCACACCCTACACATCTGGCACCATCTGGACACAGACTTCACCAGACTGTCAGTCACTCCTCATCGCTAGTGCAGACTGTGTGTGTGTGTGTGTGTGTGTGTGTGTGTCTGTGTGCTTGTATGGCTGTGTGTGTGTGTGTATGTGTGTGAGTGTAGATGTATGTGTGTGTGCTTGTATGTGTGTGTGTGTCAGTATGGCAGCTGAATGTCAGTATGGCCTGAGTTATTATGGGGTGAGTAGAGAGGGAGGAAGAGAGGGAGTGAGGAGAGGTGGAAAGGGGTGGAGAGGAGAGTTGGGGGGAAGAGAGGGGGAAAGGGGTGGAGGGGAGGGAGGGAGGGAAAGAAAGGGAGAGGACGAGAAGAGGAGAGGACGAGGGAAAGAGATGAGAGAGAGGTGAGGAAAGGGTGAGAGAGAGAAAGGGAGGAGAGAGGCAGGACAACTAGAGTTTAAATATTTTCTGCTGAATCAGTCTGGCATGATTAGAGCTCACCCCTTCAGGCTGGAGGCTACACACACACACACACACACACACACACACACACACACACACACACACACACACACTGCCCATTTGAGCCCTCATCTATTGAATCGTCTCACACACTGTTCTCATCCTGTACAAACAGTTCCTGTCTATCTCTTCTCCTATTCGTGCGTATAGATGTACTGGACTGGTGAAGTAGCATAGCTCTGAGTGCATCCAGACCACTGCACATTCACAAAGGAGCCTCGCTCACAGTCTAGCTAGCTAGCGCCTGATGCTAATGATGCCAGGGTAGCTTGCTAGCGCCTGATGCTATTGATGCTAAGGTTACTAGCTATAACCTGATGGTAATGATGCTAAGGTTGCTAGCTATCACCTGATGGTAATGATGCTAAGGTTGCTAGCTATAACCTGATGGTAATGATGCTAAGGTAGCTAGCTATCACCTGATGGTAATGATGCCAAGGTAGCTAGCTATCACCTGATGGTAATGATGCCAAGGTAGCTAGCTATCACCTGATGGTAATGATGCCAAGGTTGCTAGCTAGCGCCTGATGCTAATGATGCTGTAAGGTATCATGGAATTTTCAGGGAAACTCCTTGACTTGGATTTTTCAGAGATTGGGAAAGCCCCCCCCTCCCCCCCCCTCCCCC
>BROE01000018.1:693229-696768 GCA_036571765.1 Plecoglossus altivelis | reverse complement strand
GTCACTCAGTGTTCTGGTGTCTCTGTTCTGTTTGAAACCAATCAGTGGCAGTCTTACTAAACCTATCACAGCCAATCACAGTCCTGGTCTCCACATGCAGCCAATCACAGTCCTGGTCTCCACATGCAGCCAATCACAGTCCTGGTCTCCACATGCAGCCAATCACAGTCTTGATCTCCACATGCAGGATTTCACCGCTGCATATTTAGATGGTGAGTGATAGTTTTGTTTTAGTGCATTGTATGTGTGCTGTGTGTGTGTGCTGTGTGTGTGTGTTTGTGCTTGTGTGTGTGGTGCTTGTGTGTGTGTGAGAAAGAGAAACAGAGAGAGAGTGTGTGTATGGGTGTGTGTGCTGTGTGTGTGTGTGTGTGCTGTGTGTTGTGTGCTGTGTGTGTGTGTGCTGTGTGTGTGTGCTGTGTGTGTGTGTGCTGTGTGTGTGTGCAGTGTGTATGGGGTGTGTGTGCTCTGTGTATGTGTGTGTGTGAAGGAGAATTGCTTTGACAGACTATCATCCACTCTCTCCTCTCCCTCTCCCTGCCCCTCCACCCCCTCCTCTCCCTCGCCCTCTCCCTCTCCTCTCCCTCTCCCTCTCCCTCTCCCTCTCCCTCCCCCTTCTCTTAAAACAGCTTAGTCAAGTTCACTTTATAGGAAGCTTGGGATCTAGTCGTTTCTCATGTGTCTGAGTCTGTGACTGGTTGATTGATAGCACTTCGGAACCGGCCCCCAGTGGAGAGGCCCCCAATGCAGAGGGGCCCAGTGCAGAGAGACCCAGTGTAGAGGGGCCCAGTGCAGAGGGGCCCAGTGTAGAGGGGCCCAGTGTAGAGGGGCCCAGTGCAGAAGGGCCCAGTGTAGAGGGGCCCAGTGCATAGGAGCCCAGTACAGAGGGGCCCAGTGCAGAGGGGCCCAGTGCAGAGGCCCCCAGTGTAGAGGGGCCCAGTGTAGAGGGGCCCAGGGCAGAGGGGCCCAGGGCAGAGGGGCCCAGTGCAGAGGGGCCCAGGGCAGAGGGACCCAGTGTAGAGGGGCCCAGTGCATAGGAGCCCAGTACAGAGGGGCCCAGTACAGAGGGGCCCAATGTAGAGGGGCCCAGGGCAGAGGGACCTGAACCTGTGATGCTTGAAGGGGAGAACAGATGAAACATGGTACGTCACAATGAGACACTTCTAAGTGGTATCATTAAGACTCCCTCAATAAGCTCTGGGGCAAGTCATGAATTTTAAATTAAACGATTCTTATTTTAACTCACGCTCGTTCTTTCCAGATTTATAACCTGTCCCACATGCTGAAATTCCTCCTAAACCTGGTTGGGTAATATATGGTAGCACACACACACATACACACTTCAACACACACACACACTTCAACACAGACACACACTCCAACATACACACACAAATGTGTGTGTGCGCGTCTGTGTAAATGTGTGTGTGTGCACATGTGTGAGTATGTGTGTGTGCATGTGTGTTTGTGAGTGTGTGTGAGAGTGTGTGAATGTGTGAGTGTGTGTGTGTGTATCTACACTTACCCATCGGTGTCCTGGAAGTTGACATTCACCTTCTTTGCTGAACCAAGGAGCTCTGGAACAGGTGGAGAAGAATTGATAAGGATCTTCAATAACAATCTCTCAGACACACACGCACTCTAACACATAAATACACACACGCACTCTAACACATAAATACACACATGCACTCTAACACATAAATACACACACGCACTCTAACACATAAATACACACACGCACTCTAACACATAAATACACACACGCTCTGTAACAAATCCACACACGCACACAAAAACACATACACACTCTCTCAGACACACAAATGCACATACACACTTTCTAACACATTAACACACACACACACACATTCTCTAACATAAATACACACAAGCTCTGTAACAAATATAAACGCACGAACACACACAGTCACATACATGGGAGGGTGTGTTGTCAGGTTAGGAACCTAGCAGGTGCCCAGAACACACACATACACACAGCACCCAGAACACACACACACACAGCACCCAGACCACACACACACACACAGCACCTAGAACACACACACACACAGCACCCAGAACACACACACAGCACCCGGAACACACACACAGCACCCAGAACACACACACACACACACACACAGCCTCCCCACACACAACACAGCACCCGGAACACACACACAGCACCCGGAACACACACACAGCACCCGGAACACACACACAGCACCCGGAACAACCACACACACACAACAACCTGAACACACACACACAGCACCCAGAACACACACACCCCCACACACACAGCACCCAGAACACACACACCCACACACACACCCACACACACACACCCAACCACCAGAACACACAAACACAAAACCACCAGAACACACACACCCTGAACACACACTGTCCCATCTGACCAGCGTCACAGTCAGTCGGGCTCAGAGTGATGATGTCACATGGGTAGGCGCATGGTGATGACTACACCAGGATGGGAGGAAGCAGCTGTCCATCAGGGGATGTCATTAAAGCCAGGTGATAAGAGCCTTCACACACACACACACACACACACACACACACACACACACACACACACACACACACCCAACCACCAGAACACACAAACACAAAACCACCAGAACACACACACCCTGAACACACACTGTCCCATCTGACCAGCGTCACAGTCAGTCGGGCTCAGAGTGATGATGTCACATGGGTAGGCGCATGGTGATGACTACACCAGGATGGGAGGAAGCAGCTGTCCATCAGGGGATGTCATTAAAGCCAGGTGATAAGAGCCTTCACACGCACACACACACACTCACACACACACTCACACACACCCACACCCACCCACAGACACCCACACACACTACACACCCACCCACACAGACACAATACACCACCCCCCCCCCCCACACACACACACACACACACACACACAACACTACACTACACTACACACAACACACACACACACACCCACTACACACACTACACACACTACACATACACACACACACACACACACACACCCACACACTACACACACACACACACACACACGCCCAGCCTCCAGGGAAGGAAACAGAACAGAGCTGCAATTGTCTCTAGGCAGCCGGCAGGTCCAACATCAATTTCCTCCACAGTCCTCCTCACGCCAGTCCACGTCTGTGTGTGTGTGTGTGTGGGTATGAGTGTGTGAGTGTGTGTGTGAGCGGAGAGGAAGTGAGATGGGGGTATCACTGACTTCCTGTTACAAGTAATGCCAGGGTCACAGTGGTCACCATACCACAGGAGGTCAGGGTTCACGGTTAGTGACCTCGTTCTACTAGTGATGTCACATCAAGTCTGCACAATGACTGGCTTCATATACGGGAGAGAGGAAAATACACACACACACACACACACACTCACACACACACACACTCACAGGCACACACTCACAAACACACATACTCACACACACACACACAAACACACACACTCACACTACAGTCATTAATCTGTGCATCTGGGATATTTACATATATCCT
>BROE01000018.1:683229-690729 GCA_036571765.1 Plecoglossus altivelis | reverse complement strand
AACCTTCCTGTGTTTGAACTCTGTGATGTGTCTCCCTGTCCACCCTGCCTCCATCTCTCTCTACCCTGCCTCCATCTCTCTCTATCCTGCCTCCATCCCTCTACCCCTCCTCCATCTCTCTCTACCCTGCCTCCATCTCTCTCTACCCTGCCTCCATCTCTCTCTACCCTGCCTCCATCTCTCTATACCCTGCCTCCATCTCTCTCTACCCTGCCTTCATCTCTCTCTACCCTGCCTCCATCTCTCTCTTCCCTGCCTCCATCTCTCTCTATCCTGCCTCCATCTCTCTCCTATCCTGCCTCCATCTCTCTCTATCCTCTCCATCTCTCTCTACCCTGCCTCCATCCTCCTCTTATCTGCCTCCATCTCTCTCTACCCCTCACCCCTCCATCTCTCTCTACCCTGCCTCCATCTCTCTCTACCCTGCCTCCATCTCTCTCTACCCTGCCTCCATCTCTCTTCCCTGCCTCCATCTCTCTCTATCCTGCCTCCATCTCTCTCTATCCTGCCTCCATCTCTCTCTATCCTGCCTCCATCTCTCTCTACCCTGCCTCCATCTCTCTCTACCCTGCCTCCATCTCTCTCTATCCTGCCTCCATCTCTCTCTACCCTGCCTCCATCTCTCTCTATCCTGCCTCCATCTCTCTCTACCCTGCCTCCATCTCTCTCTACCCTGCCTCCATCTCTCTCTATCCTGCCTCCATCTCTCTACCCTGTCTCCATCTCTCTCAATCACTCTCTCTCACTTGCTCCCTCCCACCCTCCCACTCTCCCCTCTCTCCTCTTCTCTCCCTGTCTCTCCCTTTCTCCCTGTCTCTCCCTCTCACTGTCTCTTTCTCTGGTTACTCTACAATCCTGCTGTCCCTTTCAGCTATCGGTTAGTTTGCATGATTGACAGCTGTGTTACAGCAGTGTGACAGACAATAATCACTCTATGACACAACATCCGACACACACACACACACACACACACACACACTCACATCCTCTCACACGCTCAACCAGGCAAACACACACACACACACGCACAACCAGGTAAACACACACACACACTCACACACACACACTCACATCCTCTCACACGCTCAACCAGGCAAACACACACACACACTCACATCCTCACATGTGCTTAACCAGGCACACACACACACACACACACACATCCTCACACACACTCAACCAGGTAAACACACACACACACTCACATCCTCACATGTGCTTAACCAGGCACACACACACACACACATCCTCACACGCTCAACCAGGTAAACACACACACACACATCCTCACACACGCTCAACCAGGTAAACACACACACACACACACGTGCTTAATGAGGCAAACACACACACACACATCCTCACACATGCTCAACCAGGTAAACACACACACACACACGTGCTTAATGAGGCAAACACACACACACACACATCCTCACACGCTCAACCAGGTAAACACACACACACCGCACCGCACCGCACCGCACCACACACACACACACACACCGCACCACACACACACACACACACACACACACACACAGAGGAAGCATGGGTGCCATAAGCGCTGCCAACTCACAATGAATTCATTTACTATAAATATTCACATCAGATACATCTGATCCTGGTAGAAATGAGAGCACACACACATGCACACAGACACTAACACACACACACACACACACACACAAACATACAGACTCTCTTTACTTTGCCCTCCTCACATCTGCTTCTAATGTTTATCCTACATCCTGAAAGATCCAGCCAGCCAGTGAACTGTAGTTCTTCCAACTTTTAAGATAATACACACAGTCTGCACACCTGTCTGAGAGAGAGGGAGAGGGAGAGGGAGAGGGAGAGAGGGAGGGAGAGAGAGGAAGAGAAAGAGAGAGGGAGAGAGAGAGAGAGAGAGGGAGAGAGAGAGAGAGAGAGGAAGAGAGAGGGAGAGAGGAAGAGAGAGGGAGAGAGGAAGAGAGAGGGAGAGGGGGAAACAGGGAGAGAAATAGGGAGAGAGAGTGTGTGAGAGAGACAGAGCTACACAGTCACAGCACCTCAGCGGTTGCCTTCTCATCTGTTCATATATTAGTATATATGTATATATATGTATATGTATATTAGTATTAGTATATTATTATTGGTATATTAGTATTAGTATATTATTATTGGTATATTAGTATTAGTATATTATTATTGGTATATTAGTATTAGTATATTATTATTGGTATATTAGTATTAGTATATTATTATTGGTATATTAGTATTAGTATATTATTATTGGTATATTAGTATTAGTATATTATTATTGGTATATTAGTATTAGTATATTATTATTGGTATATTAGTATTAGTATATTATTATTGGTATATGCTGCATATTTATTGTAAACTCCGACTGGATGGTGACAAGGCTCCTGAAGAGAAAGTCATGACTGTTTCTACTCCAGCTCCACACTTCCACATACACCACTTCCCAAATCCATGCTCCTTACTGTACACATCCCTCTCCCTCTCTCTCCCTCCCTCCCTCCCTCCCCTCCCTCCCTCCTCCCTTCCCTCCCCCCTCCCTCCCTCTCCCTTCCCTCTCCCCCCTCCCTCCCTCCCTCTCCCTCTCTCACCCTCCCTCCCTCCCTCTCTCTCTCACGATGGTTTGAGAGAAAGGTTGAGTAGTGATTATCTCTGACCCATTACAAATCAATATTTGCTCAGCTGAACACAGACACACTCAAACATACACACACGCAACAACACAACACAGAGGGTGAAGGCCCGCTGTGGGTCCACTGTGACAGGATAAGATCGTTACGAAGACAAACTGTCAGGTCCACTAAACACATCATGTGTTTGAGGGAGGGAGAGAGAGAGCAGTTAAGAAATAAGAAGAGAGAGAAGGAGAGAGAGAGACAGAGAAGATGAAACGGATGTGTGGGCGTGAGACAAAGAGAGAGTGGAGAGGGAGGGCAGAGCAAAAGACAGAGAAAGAGAGAGAGAGGGAGAGAGGGAGAGAGGGCTAGACCGAGAGAAGGAAAGTGAGTGAGAGAGCATGGGAAAGAGTGGGAGAGAGGGAGAATGAGAGAGAGAGAGAGGTAGAGAGAGAGAAAGGGAGGTGAGAAGCAGAGATAGAGTGAGGATGAGAGGTAGAGAGAGAGAGAGAGGTAGAGAGAGAGAGAGAGAGAGAGAGTGTGGGAGAGAGAGACAGAGAGTGGGAGAGAGAGAGAGATAGAATGGGAGAGATACAGAGAGTGGGAGAGAGAGTGAGAGAGAGAGAGAGAGAGAGAGAGAGAGAGACACAGAGACAGAGACAGAGAGAGAGAGAGAGAGAGAGAGAGGGAGAGAGAGAGAGAGAGAGCAGCAGGTGCATGTCACCAGTGAGAGGGTTGATCTGTGGTATGTTAACATAAGTATATATAATATCCTGTTTGTATCAGAATCAGAATCAGATTTATTCGCTATGCAAGATATACAAGCACAGAATTTACTGTGGCAGGAAAGTGCAAACATAGAACATATATGGAACATAATAAAGGTAGATGAAAAAATATATAATAAAATACAAATAAGATAAGAAGTGGGCACTAGCTGTACAGATTAATCAATTAAGCCCTTCAGATTTCAGCTATCAGGATCCAACACACGCGCGCAAAAACACACATACACACACACACACACACACACTACTAGCTATATGGACCAGTACAATCTCATCGGATGTTGCCATGGGAGGCAGTCGCCATGGCTACAGAAGCATTGTTCTGAACAGTGGGTAGCTGCAGACTTCTGACCAATCAGGGTGTTTTCACACGCCCGAGAACAGCCTATTAAAAAGCCATATCTTTATCCCACCACCAATCAGAATACACCTCTCTCTAGCCCTCTCTGATAAGGCCTGGTAGTGATGCGGGTATGTGATACTGGAAATAAAGCACAGTGCAGCAGAGTCCTCCCCCCCCCCCCCCCCCCCCCCCCCCCCCGCTTAGAGGTTCCACATGGTATCTCCTTGACCTTGTCATGTTCGGACTGACCTAACTGTAAGGAGCCACAGGGGGGGTCTGGTTTCATGGCCTCTCTGATGTCTGGGGTATTGAGGTTTGGGGGAGGGTAGATAGAGCAAGAGAGTGTGTGTGTCAGAGAAAGAGAGAGAGAGGATGAGACAGAGAGGGAGAGAGAGAATGAGAGAGAGAGTGAATAGAGGAAGAGAAATGAGAGAGAGATGAGAGGATGAGAGAGAGACAGAGACAGAGAGAGAGAGGGATGATGAGAGATGAGAGAGAGAGAGGGATGATGAGAGAGAGAAAGAGAGAAGATTCGGGAAGCTGCACCCTGTGGTCTGTACCTGTACCCCTTTTCTGTACCTGTACCCTGGTCTGTACCTGTACCTGTACCCCTGGTCTGTACCCCTGTTCTGTACCTGTACCCCTGGTCTGTACCTGTACCCCTGTCCTGTACCTGTACCCCTGGTCTGTACCCCTGGTCTGTACCCCTGTTCTGTACCTGTACCTGTACCCCTGGTCTGTACCCCTGGTCTGTACCCCTGGTCTGTACCTGTACCCCTGGTCTGTACCCCTGTTCTGTACCTGTACCCCTGTTCTGTACCCTGTCCTGTACCTGTACCCTGTCCTGTACCTGTACCCTGGTCTGTACCCCTGGTCTGTACCTGTACCCCTGGTCTGTACCCCTGGTCTGTACCTGTACCCCTGGTCTGTACCCCTGTTCTGTACCCCTGGTCTGTACCCTGTCCTGTACCTGTACCCTGTCCTGTACCTGTACCCCTGGTCTGTACCCCTGGTCTGTACCTGTACCCCTGGTCTGTACCCCTGGTCTGTACCTGTACCCCTGGTCTGTACCCTGTCCTGTACCTGTACCCTGTCCTGTACCTGTACCCCTGGTCTGTACCCCTGGTCTGTACCTGTACCCCTGGTCTGTACCCTGTCCTGTACCTGTACCCTGGTCTGTTAAAAACATCCCTTCGCTGTTCTTCTTTCTGGAGAAGCAGAGCCAACACTACTCGTCTCCTAGCAACAGCGGTATCCGTCATCAAGGTTATCTCCCAGATGTAAAACACACGAGAGCACACACTCAAACGTACACATGCTAACACATGCTAACACACACACCCAAACGTATACATGCTAACACATACTAACACACACTCACACACACACACAGGCTAACACACACACATGCTAACACACATACACTCACACATGCTAACACACGCATGCTAACACACATTTGCAGACTGGTAGCTTTCCAATATCAAGACACAGCCTGAGGGCAGTCACATGGTCTGGTGATCAATGCAGACCATGTGATTGCTGTAAACAGATATCTCTCCTTCTCTCTCTCCTTCTCTCTTTCCCACCTACTCTTCTCTCCCTATTTCTCCCCCTGGGTCTCTCCTCCCCCCTCCTCCCCCTCCTCCTACCCCTGCCTCCCCCCTCCTCCCCCTGCCTCCCCACTCTCTCTTCATGCTCTCTGTTCCTTCGTTAGTCATCTCTGCTGTGTGAGAGAGAAAGGGACAGCCTCAGAGAGTCAAACCTGACTTGATATGGACTCACTCAAGAGTCAGTGTAACAGCACAGAGTCAAACAGAGTCAGGAGTCAGTGAAACAGCACAGAGTCAAACAGAGTCAAGAGTCAGTGAAACAGCACAGAGTCAAACAGAGTCAGGAGTCAGTGAAACAGCACAGAGTCAAACAGAGTCAGGAGTCAGTGAAACAGCAGAGTCAAACAGAGTCAGACTCATTATGAAGCCAATGTTGATTCAATAAATATATAATATACATGATCAGGAGTTAATGCAGACCCAGTAGAACACACACACACACACACACGTACACACAAACACACACATATACACACACACACACATATATATACATACGTACACACACACATATACATACATACATACACACACACACACACACACACACACACACACACACAGACAAGAAAAAGAGGATTCTTGGATGCAGGCAGGGATTCTGGGAAAAGATAAAGTCATGTTTATTGACTACAGTGTATCTCTACACTGACAATGTATCTACAGTCTATCTCTACACTGAGGGAGAGGGGTAGAGAGGAGAGAGAGAGGTGAGTGATAGAGAGATGATGAGAGAGCGTGAGAGAGTGCAACGGAGAGAGAGAGGTAATTATGGGGCATTATGTAATCAGAGTAGCTGCATGTGGGCGATCAAGGCCTGCGCATGAGAAGTAATACAACCTATGACCACCCCACCTCCCTCTCCCTCTCCCTCTCCCTCTCCCTTCTCCCCCCTCCCCCACCTCCCCTCGCCTCTCCCTCTCCCCCTCTCCCTCTTCCCTCTTCCTCTCCCCTCCTCCCTCTCCCTGTCCGTCTCTCACTCTCTCACTCTCTCCCTCTCTCACTCCCAGCCTTCTTCTCCCTCGTCCTCTCCCGCTCACCTGTCCGTCTTCGGCACTCTCCATCACTCTCTCACTCTCTCTCTCTCTCTCTCACTCTCTGTCTCTCTCTCTTCCTCTCCCTCTCCCTGTCCATCTCTCACTCTCTCACTCTCTCCCTCTCTCACTCCCTCTCTCTCCCTCTTCCTCTCCCTCTCCCTGTCCGTCTCTCACTCTCTCACTCTCTCTCTCTCTCACTCTCTCTCACTCTCTGTCTCTCTCTCTTCCTCTCCCTCTCCCTGTCCGTCTCTCACTCTCTCCCTCTCTCCCTCTCTCTCTCCCTGTCCGTCTCTCACTCTCTCACTCTCTGTCTCTCCCTCTTTCTCTCCCTCTCCCTTTCTTTCTTTCTTTCTTTTTTCATCTTTTTTTTTCTGTCTCTCCCTCTTTCTCTCCCTCCTCCCCCTGTCCGTCCTCTCACTCTCTCACTCTCACTCCTCTCACTCTCACTCTCTCTCTGTCTCTCTGTCTCTCTGTCTCTCTGTCTCTCTGTCTCTCTGTCTCTCTGTCTCTCTGTCTCTCTGTCTCTCTGTCTCTCTGTCTCTCTGTCTCTCTGTCTCTCTGTCTCTCTGTCTCTCTGTCCCTTTCTCTGCCTCTCTCCCTCTCTGTCCCTTTCTATTTGTCCCTCTCTCTCCCACTCTCTCCCTCCCTCTCTCTCCCTCCTTCTCTGTCTCTTCCTCTCCCTTTCCTCCTCTCTCTCTCTCTCTCTCTCGCTCACACTCACACACAAACAAACATACAGACACGTGCACACATAATAAACAAACACACAAGCAAGCTCATGCGTTCCCTAATGGAAAACAACAGTGTTCTGGTTTATCTGTCACCGCATGCTGGATCAGCCTTAACATGGCCCACACTGTGTGGAATACAGCTCTGGGCTTCACACTGCTGCACTTACTGTTAGTTCTCACCCTGCTCACACACACACACACACACACACACACCAAGGACAGGAGAATCCTACTAATGTTGCAAAGTCAAGGCAAAGGGATCAACACACAGTCTTGACTCTCTCTCTTACTGCCTTGTTCTCCCTTCCCACTCTCCCTTCCCCCTCCCTCTTCTCTCTCTCTCTCTCTC